>CM061920.1:342584096-343184096 GCA_031002005.1 Vandiemenella viatica | reverse complement strand
ATACGTGACGCCGCAATCTGGTGATGGATTATTATGCAACTTGATGAGACAAATAAAAAATGAAGAATAAAATTTTTTGATATCCTGCTTACTTTTCGAGATATTCTGTCTCAAAAATGAAATGTTTTTGGTTGAAATTTAGAAGAAAAAATTAGTCAAAGTCAAATTTGATTACGGATTCTTATTTAAAACGACGATACGGATAAAAAATAAAGAATAAAATTTTTCGATATTTCGCCTAGTTCTCGAGATATACTGTATCAAAAGTGAGGTGTCTTGAGTTGAAATGCAGAAGAAAACTTTCGCAAAAGTAAAATTTAATGAATGATTCTTATGTAACACGACGAGACAAATCGAAAATAAAATAATAAAATTTTTCGATATCTTGCTTAGTTTTCGGGATATACTTGGAATGGGTTGATATGCGGCCTGGACTAAAAATTAATTCTGCCAAAGACACAATGAATTACATGGTGGACATGCAGAATGGATATTTCAGTTTTTTTTTACTACCACTTGTGGTTAGGTTGAAATGAGGCCTACACTAGAATAAAAATAGTTATTTTGTTACCATACATCGTAAGCTTAATTGGGAATAGCTGGAAGTGGTAGTAGTTTCCATCGCGATACACGTTTTGTCACTAACTTGGTTCTCATGAAATTACTAACAGTAATAGGTAAATTCTTTGACCCTTATGAAACAACAAAACAATTCTGGTAGAGACTGCATTTATACCTAACCACAATCTCCATTAAATCGCTGCTACAAAATCAAACTATGTAGACAAACCCACACATGCGTATTTGAATCGCAAACTTTATTTGCGGTAACAACAACGTTTGCTTCATCACGATTCCTAGATTGCATAGCATAATTTAACACATTTAATTTCATCATTCACTGTCCGTATAAACTGCAACGTGACGAAAGAAAGCACAATACTAAATTCACTGAATCGAGATGTAAAACATACCCCTTTAAATCTCATTTTCAACACTCGTTAAAAAGTAATGCTAGTCTATTATGTGCAAAATAGTAGGGTATGCTGATATTCTACACTACACCAACAAAAATTTGAGAACAAAGTCATTCCATTGAGAGCTATGACTAAATATTTATAGTCAGGCAGCGAAGTTTGCAATTCGTACCGCCCACTTCAACAACGATAATTAGAATTCAACTTACATATGAAATGATATTCCACGTTCTTTCCTCTCTAGCCTATTTGTGCAACCGTATGCAACACAAGATGGCATTATAAAACACTTATAAACATTACAAAATGAAATAATCACAGCATCTAACACAATGTGAACATCCCATTTGTTTGGAAGCGCTATATCGCCGTTGCCACCACTGCGCATGCGCGAGAGTTAAGAGCCTGCTTCACAGATTTAACGTCACTTCTCCTCCGTATATTTCCTTCCTCCATGACCTATTTAGGTTGATATGATCCCTGTACCGATAATTTTTGTGTCTTTTTTGCAGTGCTGCTAACAGTTCGCGGTTGCGGAACATCCCATATTTCGGCATTTTTAATTTAATTCATGGCGACTTTTCCGGAAAAGGAGAGTGCTAAACGTGAAGAGGACACTATAAGGAAACAGTAAATCCAAATTTCAACAGGTCAGTAACAGTTTTTCACTGGTGGAGAATGTCCCACCCCACCCAAAAATATAATAGGGATAGTTAATACATGTTACAAATAGATTATTAAAATAAAAAATTAATATGCGAACGTGTGTGCGCGCGTGAAATAGGATCGGTGCCAACGTTCTTATGTGAATTCCCCGCATTGAGACACTCTGTGGTCTTTGGTAAAACGAAAGTCTCGGATAAAGTAGAGATTAATGTTTGAAGTTATGAAAAGGAATGTAGCGGTTCTGCCGGATACTGTATGGTCATTTGATTTTTTAAAATGTTAAACTTTGGTTAAGTGTCTTTTCATTTTTTTAATTTCAGTAATTTCACTAGAGAGAGAGACAAGAAATAAGGAATACTTATTTGCGTGAAATTCAAAATGATAATAGACCAAATTTAAATAGCGAACACAAAAAATGACGAAATTATTTTGATAGATACATTTAAATGTGCATGTGTCATAAATCTAAAGCAGTTTTCCGGCCTAAATGAACCATCGATAAATACATTTCATCATTTGCTATGAAACTAAAATTTAGCATACAGTCACGTGTGGAGTGTATCGTTTTAATTTTATAGGTAATGCAGAGATTTACTAGATTATTACTCTTTCATGAAAGAAATAAACAACTTAATTAATTACGGTCGAATTTCGATCGCTGGGCGATCACTAGTAGGTATAGTTCCAAGTAATTTTGGATACTTCTTTTGTTTTGTTTCAGGCCATATTTCAACCTAACAACAATCAATAGGAAGAAAATAAAACAACTATATTGCATTTCCACAGTGTAGATATGGTGGTTTGTGTGAATTTTTTTTTCTGGTCCAGGCCAGATCTCCTCACATTTGAGGTACAATATTTACAGTAAGTGAAAGATCAAAATTATTTATTCTTTATTTTCAATACAACAAAACAATACAATACATTCATTTTCCATTGATCCCAATATAAGAGACTGGCTCTGTGGGATGTGGAAAGTTGTCAATTTACAGATAAACCGTTGCATAACAAAACAATCAGTACACCACTAGACGTACAGTCATAGTATACATGGTACATTAAACACTTCCATTACAAAATAATACATACACCAGAAGATGTACAGTCATAGCATATATGGTACATTAAAAAAATCCATAGCAAAATAATACATACAACATAGGATGTACAGTCATAACATATATGGTACTGTGAACAATTACATAAAAACTAAATACATACACCAGGAGATGTACAGTCATAGCATACCTGGTAAATTAATCATGTAAACTACATTCACACAAGCTACTGGCAGTTATTTTTTACATATCTTAGAAATAAATTCTTCAACAGAGTATAAGGAGTTGTCAATTAAAAATTCTTTCAATTTTTTCCTGAATTTATTCTTGTCATCTACTAGACATTTAATATGTGTTGGGAGCTTATTGAAGATATGTATCCCTGAATATCGGACCCCTTTTTGAACAAATGACAATGACTTATAATCCTTGTGAAGATCATTTTTACTTCTAGTGCCATAATTGTGTATTTTACTATTTGTTTCAAACAAAGTATAATTTTGACTACAAAGGACATTAATGTGTATATATACTCAGACGCTAATGTTAAAATCCCTAACTTCTTGAACAGCTCTCTACATGAAATTCTATTGATAACCTCACACATAATTCTTATTACACGCTTTTGGGCTCTGAACACTTTGTCTCTATGGGTAGAATTGCCCCAGAATATTATTCCATATGACAATAAGGAGTGAAAAAAAGCAAAATAAACTAGCTGCCTCATATGGAGATCACCTATAGCTGAAATTGTACGAATTGCAAATGTGGCTGCACCCAATCGTTTTAATAAGTCAGAAACATGTGCTTTCCAATTTAAATTGTGATCAATATACAAACCTAGAAATTTCACACTCTCTACCTCTTGAATAGACTGGCCTGCAGATTTTATGTCTATATCAGGTGTTAATCTGTGTGGTGTACTGAATTGCATATACTGAGTGTTATCAAAGTTTGAAGACAAGCCATTAGCTGTAAACCATTTATTAATAAGTTCAAAGACATAATTTGAAATAAATTCTGTAGATAAATCTGGAGTGTTTTTAATTCCTGTGCTTGTGTCATCTGCAAATTGGTAAAAATTTTGAATTTTTACATGAAACACAGGGTAGATCATTTATATATATTAAAAACAATAGTGGCCCCAATATAGAACCCTGAGGTACTTCACATCTGATTAATTTTTCACTCAGAAAACAGTGAACCTCTTAAGGCAGCCTTAAAATTCTCCATTGACACTTTCTGGTTTCTATTTAGAAGGTAAGAACTAAGCCATTTATTAACAATGCCATCTGTACCATAATACTTAAGTTTCTGTATCAGAATTTTATTATCTACACAGTCAAATGCTTTAGATAAGTCCCAAAAAACTCCCACAGGAATTAATTTATTATTTATTCCTTTTAAAATATTGTCAGTGAATGCAAATATAACTTGTTCTGTTGAATGACCCTTTTGAAAACCAAATTGTGATTTAGTTTTATTATTATTATTTTTTAGATGTTCATAAACTCTTTCTCAAAAACTTTGGAGAAGGCTGTTAGTAATGAAATTGGTCGGTAATTCGATACGGCTGCCTTATCTTCCTTTTTATAGAGTGGTTTGACTACAGCATACTTAAGCCTTTCTGGAAAAGTACCCTCAAGTAAAGATATATTAAATATATAACTTAGTATATTACTTAATTCTGTGGAGAACAATTTAATTAATCTGCTGGAAATACCATCATAACCACTTGAGTATTTGCTCTTAAGGGATTTGATAATTTATCTTATTTCTTCTGGAATAGCTAATTTTATAGACATAGAGTTAAATTTTTCTTGGAAGCCTTTTTTGACAAAATCAATACTGTTTGTCACTGAGCTATTAGCAGTCAACTTATCAGCAACAGATAAAAAATGTTTATTAAAATTATCAGCAATTGAAAAATTAGATTCTACTGAATTTTCTTTGACAAAAATACCATTACTTTTTTGATTAATCTTTCCTGTTTCCTTTTTTACAATGTCCCATATTGTCTTAATTTTATTTTCAGAATCATGAATTTCATGTTTCTAGTACATACTTCTTTAACAACCTTTTTCAGTATTTTGCAGTACTGTTAGTAATGTGTTTTAACATTAGCATTCTCACTGTTCCTAGAGGCAATATACAACTTCCTTTTATTAATGCTTGATGTGCTAATGCCAATAGTTATCCAGGCTTTTGTTCTTTTAGAGAAGCACGACACTTTTTCAAGGGGAAGCAACTTTCAAAGAAATTTAATACAATGTTACTAAAAATGTTGTATTTGTCATCCATACCTTGAGCACTGTAAACCTGTTCCCAGTTTGTGGTATTCAGGCACTTTCTAAAACAAGCAACTGAGTCATCATTTATTACACGCTGAAGTTTAAAGACATTACTCTTAGTGATAGTTCCTATTGAAGTGTTGATGGTTAATAACTGGGCATCGTGTTCCGAAAGTCCATTGATGGATGGCTTGATGGTATAACTGAATTTTGAGGTATCTAGGAAAATATTGTCTATAGCTGAGTGACTATTATTCATTATTCTAGTTGGAAAATTAACTACCTGAGTTAAATTGAATGAACTGACTAATGATTCTAACATGACTTTACAGGGTAAGTTATTTAGAAAATTTACATTAAAATCACCACATACGACTATACTGACTTCTTTTCTGCTTAAAAATGTTAATAAGAGTTCAAACTGATTCATAAAAACAGAAAAGTTTCCCGATGGTGCTCTACATACTGTTACTATTATGAAAATTTCATTATTGAAACTTAGCTGTGTAGCACAGGCTTCAAAATGTTGGTCAACACAATATTTGCTAATACTTATATCCTCAAAACTATAACCATTTCTAACATAAGTGACAACTCCTCCTTTCTCCAAGTTCGTTCTACAATAATGAAAAGCTAAATTAAAGTCAGTTACATTTGACATACCTATTCCTGAAGTTATATGGTGTTCAGACAAACATAAAACATAAATTCTATTGAAATCATTTAATTCATTTATGTGGACTAGCAATTTATCCACTTTATTTGTTAACCCTCTGATATTCTGATGTAATAAATTAATCCCTACACAATTTTTTAATTTTGGTATCTGAAAACTCATTATTGTTTAAACTAATTTCTTTTAAAACTCTCTGCCTAATACATGATCCTAATCTAAAAAAGGAGCTGCCCTAACACCATTAACAACAGGAATCTTTTCATGTGAATTTGTGGCCCCAATTAATTGTTTTGCTATGAGTTCTGAAAGAACCCCCTTCCCTCTACTATTGAGGTGTAGGCCATGCCTAGTATAACCCCACCTATCAATAGCATCTACAGTTACCAAGCCCATGCCAGAGCCAATATCAGACATAAGATACCGTTCCAGTTCCATATTCACTCGCCTCACAGCAGAGTTCATTTGTGGCCGATCATAGCGTCTCAAGACCGACATAACACTGGCCCCGAGTGTGGCACGTTGCTTCTGCTATTTTCTCCAGATCATTTCTGATACTATACCTATCATTCCTGCCCAAACTATTTCCCGCTCTTCCCACTATCACTACATGATCCTCATCTGTGAAATCCTTACACAAAGAACCTATATCTTCTACTACCTGACCAAGACTAGCACTAGGTTTGAAGAAACTCATGACCTGGAAACCAGATCCTAATTTTTCCTGTACCAATGGCCCAACATCTCGTCCATGGCTACTACCTAGCAGCAAGACTTTCTTTTTCCCTAATCCCTGCCTACCAGACTTAACTACACAGCTTTTCCTACAAGTCTGCTGCTTTTTACCTACAACTACAACTACAGGAGGCTCATCCCTGTCTAACTCTGGCAACAGGGCAAACCTATTTTTCACCCCAACAACAAAAGAATCAGAAGCCGTTCTTGTTCTAATTGCCCTTTTCCCTGTCACCAGTTCCCAAGCATTCTCTGTTTCCCTCCCTGCGCAGCCTATCCAACTCCTTTCTAGCCTCAAGGGCGCTAATCCTTACCTACATGCTCCAATATCTTCCAAATTTTGAAACAATATTTACAGAACCAAGGGAGAGCCTCCTCAATTCCCCCAACTTCGACGCCACTACAAATCGGTCCCCAATGAAACCATTACTCACTCCCTTCGCAAAAAAATTCCAACGGCAATGTCCACACTTTTCACTCATGATTACCAAACACTAATAAAAACAAAGTACACAATGCTAGAGATAAAATTTGTTGAACTTAAGCTTACAAAAACAAAAACTGTCCTATTAAGTTGCGTACGAATTCATCATCAAATTTGGATATGGTGAAACTTTTCTTCTGGTCCAGGCCGCATTTCAACCTAACCACGTCAGTTTTAAGGTACTAAGCGAGATATCAAAAAATTTACTTTCAGTCTGTCTCATCGAGTTACATAAGAATTCTTCATCAAATTGCGGCACCACGGCTATCGTTAAATCCCCTCATAACCTAACAACCGCACATTTGAGGCAGTATAGCTCGCGTACTAAGCGAGATATCGAAAAATTGTATTGTTTATTTTCGATTTGTATCGTCGTGTTACATGACAATCTATCATCAAATTTGACTTTGGGGACATGTTTCTTCTGAATTTGAACCAGAAACTCCTTTCGCGTGAGATAGATTATCTGGAGAACTAAGCACGATATCATAAAATTTTATTCTTCATTTTTGATCTGTCTCGTCGAGTTACATAATAATCCATCATCAAATTGCGGTGCCACGGTTGTCTTATGATTCCCTTGAAGTTTTTGTGCCTATTCCCCGTGTTTCTACGGCCAAGCAATATGGCGGCCTCCCAGCCCCACTTCTCTCTACCCGGTTTCACTCCAGTCAGTACGTGGTGAAGGTCCCTTGCGTCGTTTCCATATATTCCTTCCTCCATACTCGTTACGACGAGCGCAAAGATTGTCGGTCAAACGGTCGCAACGACAGTCTTGTTACCACACATACGTTGCGACTCGACGCATAGACGGTTCAACAAAATTTCACCACAGTCGTCGGATTGTCTGTTTTAGTGTCTAAATAATAGGGTCTGTCATTAAAATATATAGTATATAGTAATATTCACATGTAACAAGCAAAAATAAAAATAAAAAACGGACTACTAGTTATACTGGTATATTTTTCTGATATTACTGTAGATAATTTAATAAAATTTGTATGGTGTAATCTAATGTTAATGATAAAACTCGTGAAGCAAACTTATTTTTGATAAGAACCTGGTTTAGATTTTATAAATTGGATATTATATAACTATTTTTAGCAAATGTTTCAGATTATTATTATTATTTCGTATCAGAAACATACAATTACACAATTACAGTCATCAAATTATACTGGACCAGTACTTGGCCACTTCCAGTGCATTTTCTGAGGCCTCATACAGTTCAGCTGCCGAACAGGATGCTGGACACAGTTGACACTGGAGCATGTGCTGGACAGTCTGGTCCTCACCGCAGTCGCACTTGATATCACTGATCTCAGTATAGCCCCATCTTGCTAAATTCACTTTGGATCTGCCCACTCCTGATCTCAGCCTATTCAAAGATTTCCATGTCAACCATCCCTTGTCATAACCAGGTGGCAAAGATTCAGACACTCTTCCCCAGCCATGCGGAAGGGGAGCCTTAGCTTCCCATAGTTGTAACCTGGCTTCTTCAGTTGTTGTTGTAAGTTCCTGAGATATTCTTAGGAAACTTTTCCTGGACTTATGTCTTTGCCTGTGAGGGATATACCCATATAGTGGATGAGATTTTTCATGGTTCACTTTCCTCCTTTCCTTGTTCACTGCTATTTCCCTTCTAACAGAAGGTGGTGCTATTCCTGCGAGACGGTGGAGCCATTCGACTGGAGTTGATTTTAAGCAGCCTGTTATGATTCTGCACGTGTCATTAAGTGCAATGTCTACTTGTTTGGCATGGGTTGAACTGTGCCATACGGGACAGGCGTACTCTGCAGCCGAATAACATAGTGCTAAGGCAGAAGTTCTAATTGTTTCAGGTTGGCTGCCCCACTGCGATCCAGCCAGTTTCCTTATGAGATTGTTCCTACTGGAAACTTTCAGCTTGGAGTTCATGCAATGTTTCCTGAATGTAAGTGATCTGTCAAGGGTCACTCCTAGATATTTTGGAGTATCACAGTGTTCTAGTTCGACCCCCGACCATGTTACCTTCAACCTACGATTTGCTTCTTTATTTCTTAGATGAAAAGCACATACTTGTGTCTTCGTAGGATTTGGTTTAAGCTGGTTCGTGCTATAATACCTTGACAAATCTTCCAGAGCGTTGGTAAGGGTGCTCTCCACTGATTCAAAGTCTTTGCTCTGTGAGACCAGAGCAAGATCATCAGCATACACGAAACTCCTGCATTTGCGTGGTATAGGCTGATCATTGGTATATATGTTAAACAATAATGGGGCTAGCACACTTCCTTGGGGTAGACCATTCTTCTGTGGCCTCCAACGGCTACGCTGACCTTGGAAGTCAACAAAGAATCTGCGGTTCTGCAGAAGAGTAGCAATGAACTTACTAAGAATAAAATTCCTGGTCAGATTGTAGAACTTGACTAGTAGCAGCTGATGGTTGACGGTTTCATACGCTGCTGACAAATCAACAAATACCACCCCTGTTACCTTACGAGCTTCAAATCCATCTTCTATAAACTGCGTGAGGTTTAGTATTAATTATTTTGTCTCAATTGCAATTTTTACCCGGGCTTTATCCGGCTTGTTCAGGAATAAGCAAAGGATCAACTACAGGCAACAGCCGGTTTAAGATCATTCTTTCAAGCAGTTTGTAGAGGTGACATAAAAGTGCAACAGGTCTAAAATTCTTTGGACTGTTTCCTTCTTTGCCAGGTTTAAGCAAGGCGATCACTCTGAAGCGTCTGTGGGTACACCCATGCCGTGCGAGAATCCTCCCACTCCCTCGCCACCATGGAGGAAGGAATATATGGAGACGACGCAAGGGACCTTCGCCACATATTGGAGTGAAACCGGGTGGAGAGAAGTGGGGAGGGGAGGCCGCCATATTGCTTGACCAGAGAAACACGGAAATATGCACAAAAACCCCAAGGGAATCATAAGACAACCGTGGAACCGCAATTTGATGATGGATTATTATGTAACTCGACGAGACACATCAAAAATGAAGAATAAAATTTTTTGATTTCGTGCTTAGTTCTCAAGATATACTGTCTCAAAAGAGTGGAGTTTCTGGTTGAAATTCAGAAGAAACGTGTCCCCAAAGTCAAATTTGATGATAGATTCTTATGTAACACGACGATACAAATCGAAAATAAAGAATAAAATTTTTCGATATCTCACTTAGTTCGCGAGATATACTGTTTCAAAAGTGAGGTTGTTAGGTTATGAGGGGATTCAGCGATAACCGTGGCTCCGCAATTTGATGACGAATTCTTATGTAAGTCGATGAGAGAAACTGAAAGAATAAATTTTTTTGATATCTCGCTTATTTCTCGAGATATTGTACCTACAAATTTACGTGGTTAGGTTGAAATGCGGCCTGGACCAGAAAAAAACTATCGCCATATTCGTATTTGATGATGAATTCGGACGTAACTTAATGAGCAGGTAATTCTTTTTAACTTGAATAACAAACTGTTTATTTCTACAGTCCTTAAATTTTAGTTGATGTTCAAATAGGTTATATTTTCACATTCTATTTCAGTAATTGACAAGAAAGATTTAAAAATCTAGAAATATACTTGTAGACATATTTACAAATAGAAACAAGTCATATCTGAAATTTAAAAAAAAGCATAAGTCAATGTTTAGAGCTTTAAAAAAATTAATACTTCATAAAACCTCATAGTTTCTGAACTTACTTAGAAGATATTGTACTGGTAGTGGCCTATATAATTTTGCTAGAAAAATCAGTACATTCAAAAATCAGAAGCTAACAGCTAATAATAAATAAATTGTTTGTTCTCTTCAGGTATACACCGCATTTAAACCTGCCAACATTTCCATTAATATTGCCGCTACAAAACCAAACTATGTAGACACATCTAAACACAAGAAATGCATCGCGAACTACATTTCCGTCAACAAAGTTTATTTCATCACGTTTAGTAGTTCGCACAGTACAAATTATCACGATTAATTTCATCGTGCAATTTCAGCGTAAACTTAAACGTGAGTAATGCATGCAGAATACCATATTCACTGTGTCACGATGTAAACATGACCCGTTTAAATTAAATTTCCAACATTTGTCTACAATAAGGCTAGCTTTTCAGGTGCAAAATAGTAACATATGCTAATTGTCTACACTACATCAACAAAAATTTGAGAATAGTATGATCCTATTGAGAGCAATGAATAAATTTATAGCGAAGGTACTAATGTTGCGGTTGCCTGTCAGATACTTCAAGAACGATAATTACAATGTGACTTACTTATGAAACGCTATTCCAGGTTTTTTCCTATCTCGTCTGTTTGTGCAACCATATGCATCGCAACTTGGCATTATAGAAAACTTTAGAATATTAGAAAATCAAATATTCTCAGCAGCTGACACAGTGCAAACAGCCCAATGTTTTGGTACTCCTACGATGTCCGCCGCGCAGGCACAGTTTTTTCACGAGGTTTCACGGATTTCGCGTTATCTCGTCTCCATATATTCCTTCCTCCATGCTCGCCACGCGCCTCCCACTCCCTCGCCACGCGGAAGTGACGTAGCAATGACGATACGTGTAACTCCTTTGATATTGTCTCTGTTTACCATGCTACTGAGTTGCAGCGCCATTACATTATCTGTTTGTTTTCATTGTCTCTGTTTGTTTTTGTCATGGAGGAACGAATAATATGGAGACGACGCAAGAGACCTTTACCACGCATGGGAGTGAAGCAGGCCGGCGGAGGAGTGGGGGGGGCATGGCCGGAGTGGTGGGGGCTTGACCGCTTCCCAACAAACACGGGGAATATGTACAAACACCTCAAGGGGACTCTAGGATAAACGTGACGCCGCAATCTGGTGATGGATTATTATGTAACTCAATGAGACAAATAAAAAATGAAGAATAAAATTTTTTGATATCCTGCTTAGTTTTCGAGATATTCCGTCTCAAATGTGAAATGGTTTTGGTTGAAATTCAGAAGAAAAAATTATTCAAAGTCAAATTTTATGATGAATTTTTATTTAAAAGACGAGACAAATAAAAAATAAAGAGTAAAATTTTTCGATATTTCACCTAGTTCTCGAGATATATACTGTCTCAAAATTGAGGTGTCTTGAGTTGAAATGCAGAAGAAAAATTTCGCAAAAGTCAAATTTAATGATGGATTCTTATGTAACACGACGAAAAAAACTCGATAATAAGGAATAAATGTTTTCGATATCTTGCTTAGTTTGGGGGATATACAACATCCAAATTGAGGGGTTTAGGTTTGGATGCAGGCTGGACCAAAAATTAATTCTGTCAAAGCCACAATGATTACATGGTTGACATGCAGAATGGATATTTCAGTTTTATTACTACCACTTGTGGTTAGTCTGAAATGTGTCCTAGACCAGAAAAAAAGTAAGAGGACCCACTCTAGGGATGAGCAACCCAGACATTTTGTAGGCTGGTACCAGAAATAAAATGTTTATTCAGTCACCTTAATGAACATTCTCTTGATCAAGATGTGTTGTCTAATTTCACAGCCCTACTTATTAGGACAATTGTAAAAAAATTATCTCTCAGTTAGATTTAGATACGGGGGGGGGGGGGGAGAATGTTGTACAAAAAAAAAGAGACTAAATTAGAAACACATTCCCCAAATTGATTTTGTTCAAAGGCCAATAACTTCTTTATTTATGAAGCCCATTTTTATTTCTGCATGAACCTGTTTCGACATAAATAGATGAGAAAGATTTCAAAATCGGTAAAAATAGGTATAGACGTATTTACAAACAGAAACAAGTCTTATATGAAGCTTTAAAAATAACCTAAGTCAATGGCCTGAAATAGCTATTTAAAAAATTAATAAAACTCACAGCTTCTCACATAACAGTTAATTTCATCATCCATTGTCAGTATAATCAGCAACGTGACGAAAGAAATCGTAATAGTAAATTCACTGAATCGCGAAGTAAAACACGCCCCTTTAAATCTCATTTTAAACACTCGTTAAGAAATAATGCTAGTCTATTATGTGCAAAATAGCAAGTTTGCTGATTTTCTACACTACACCAAGAAAAATTTGAGAACAAAGTCATCCCATTGAGAGCTATGACTAAATATTTATAGACTTGCTGCAAAGTTTGCGGTGTCTACCGCTCACTTCAGCAACGATAATTACAATTCAACTTACTTATGAAATGATATTCCAGGTTCTTTCCTGTCTGGCCTATTTGTGCAACCGTACGCAACACAAGCTGGCATTTTTAAACACTTATACACAATACTAAATGAAATAATCACTGCATCTACCACAATGTGAACACCTTAATTGTTGGGAAGCGCCATATGGTCGCTGCCGGTGCTGCCACCATGCGGGAGAGTTTAGTGCTTGCTTCACCGATTTAACGTCACTTCTCCTCCATATAATTCCTTCCTCCATGGTTTTTGTGTGTGATGGAGTGCGGTTATAAGAATTTAACGCTGAAAGAGTTACTCCTTCAAGACGGAGCACGTAATCTGTGGAAGTGCACGAAACAAGAACTGATTAGCAGGTGACAATTCACAAGATCAAAGCGAATAATTTACTACACACGTTCCAAAATGCATATTATTTCATAAAATCTATATGTGAAGCCGTTAAACGTATGTAAAATGTAGAAATTTGTTTGAAATATGGCTAGACCCTCTTGAAATATGGCTTAGCCCTCTTGTCGGTTTTTCTCTATTCGCTTCTTGAACCGCTTGAAATCATTTTTAAAAATCTATAAATGTCTGATTTTAGGCCAAAGTCTTTTATTCCTGTTTTTGTTTTTAAGTTTTGCGTTGCATTTACAGGTTACAGAGGATAGAACAACTCCCAAACCTCAATAAAACATTATTTCAATTTGAGGTAGTGCTTCCGGAGGCAGTGAACTAATTTCCCGAAGATGGGTTTAATGAGATGTGTGCCGAATGAGATTATCTTCATTGAAGCTTTGTGTTCGGCTGCAACTGCAAATAATATGGATTATAGGGTGAAAATGGTGCTCAGTAGAGAATCCAGAGAAATTTATCAGGCTATGTGCCATCTATGTCCAGCGGGATCTGGGTGGTCTGTAACATCTAAACATGTTACTGCAGTAAGCTACAACTTAGAACATTATCACTTGTGTGACGAATCCAGGGAGCTTGTTTCCAAGATTAGCCAGCCACAGGTAAGAGCTTGTTAAATTGAGCTTGTAGTATTAATTACTGTAATTTGCCTAAATGTGCATTATGTAAGTTTGAGAGTGTGTAAATTTCTAGGTTTGTATATTGATCATAATTAATTGGAAAGTACATGTTTCTGACTTACTAAAGCGATTGGGTGCAGCCACGTTTGCAATTCGTACAATTTCAGCTTTAGGAAATCTCCGTATGAGGCAGCTAGTTTATTTTGCTTATTTTAACTCCCTATTTTCATATGGAATAATATTCTGGAGCAATTCTACCCATAGAGACAAAGTGTTCAGAGCCCAAAAGCGTGTAATAAGAATTATGTGTGGGGTTAGCAATAGAACTACATGTAGAGAGCTGTTCAAGAAGTTAGGGATTTTAACATTAGCATCTGAGTATATATACACATTAATGTCCTTTGTAGTCACAAATTATACTTTGTTTGAAACAAATAGTAAAATACACAATTATGGCACAAGAAGTAAAAATGATCTTCACAAGACTTACAAGTCACTGTCATTTGTTCAAAAAGGGACCGATATTCAGGGATACATATCTTCAATATGCTCCCAACACATACTAAATGTCTAGTAGATGATAAGAATAAATTCAGGAAAAAATTGAAAGGATTTTTAATTGACAACTCCTTCTACTCTGACGAAGAATTTATTTCTAAGGTATCTAAAAAATAACGGGATTACTGGAGATCGCGATTCCGCCAGGAGTTGTTATCATAATACTGCAGCACTGGTCAAACGCAAGTCTCCACTATAAATTATTCCCTAAGTACATTTAACGGTTTCATACTGGTCCAGGCTGTATTACAACATAATTTGTGCTTGAAAATAATGGTCCAGGCTGTATTACAACGGAATTACTGCTTGATAATAATACGTCTTGCGATTGACTACATCAGTATTCCAACGATATTACTATGTGTTGTTGTAGCGGAATCGCGATCTCCAGTAGACCCAAAATAACTGCCAGTATCTTGTGTAAATATAGTTCACATAATTAATTTACCATGTATGCTATGACTGTACATCTCGTGGTGTATGTATTTAGTTTGTTATGGAATTTTTTTAATGTACCATATATGCTATGACTGTACATCTTCTGTTAGCCTATATGTATTATTTTGTAATGGAAGTGTTTAATGTACCATGTATACTATGACTGTACATCTAGTGGTGTACTTATTATTTTGTTATGCAACTGTTTATCTGTAAATTGACAACTTTCCACATCCCACAGAGCCAGTCTCTTATATTGGGATCAATGGAAAATGAATGTATTGTATCGAATTTACTTTAATTTGCAGCAGTGGCCAATCAAAGTAGTTTGAGAAGAAATGTTCAAAGGTATGCTGCTTGCCATGGAGCCACAAAGCCCATTTACTTGCCCTTTCATGGCACAACTCCTCCTGCAGTGATTCTGGACCATCAAACTGTACACTGGAAAGGGACCAAGCCAACAGTGTTGAATGGAATTCAGCCCAGACAAAAATGATAACAGGATCAATGGCGTATTAAATATTGAGAACTGTGGAAGCAGGTAGTGTACTAAGTATGAATTGACATAATAATAAATATTTTAGCAGATTTCTTACTTACATAATTGTTGATCTAACTTTTATGTACTCATTTTAGAAACATTGTAAACTTGTTGCAACACGTAATTTCTGTGAAGGTCCAGCCAGGAGACAACTAAACCAAAAAGAGCCTAAAAAATGATCCATCTCTAAAACGTGGATTTAAGAAAAAAAAGTTTCCAGATCTTATGAGAACTCATGGGGTTGAAGGTTATGGTGTGATTTTTTTGCCTTTATTTTGATTTTGTTATTACAGTCTCAGCCACTGAGCCAAACTGTTATTTTGTGCTATATTTTTGTGGTGTGAATAGATATAAGTCATCTTCTGAATTTTTTTTAAAAAAATGCTATTTACTTTTCCAACAGGTGTAATCATGTGGACTCTTCCAAAGTAATGAGTGGGATTACTTTGGTGCTGCTTCAGATAGCATTGCTGAGGATGGAAAGACCATAGTTGAGCTTAAATGCCCATACAGTATGTGATTTGACAAACCATCACTATGCCTTTCTGTGCCCCCAAATGGAAAAGTGATGTACAAAAGATATTATGCGCAAATGCAGGCACAGCTGGTATTGACTGGAATTGAAGATATGATTTTGTTATATGGACAACAAAGGGAATTGTTGAGCAGTGTGTTCTTTTAAATAGATCCTATAAGAATCATTTGATGAATGCTGTTACCCTCTACTATCATGGGTTATTTTTGCCTCTTCTACAAGCCCAAGGTTCAAATTCTTGAAGATTGTCATAATTGTCTTTCTCACAACATATTTGTGAAAACCTTATCATCATCATTAATAATTATTAATTCATTAATTGTGATGGAGCGAATGCTCTGGTGGCAATCTCCCTACACGCCCATCCTTCTCCCTTCCTCCTCCAACACCCTTTTGCCCTCAACCAATTTTTACTATGATGCAATAACAAGTTTATTTTTGAAATGGTTGATTTTTATGAAAGAGCTATATTTTATTTATTTATTTTTAAATATGTTTACCCTAATTTATATAATCACTATATCAAGATTATTAATTTTGTTATATTAAGCTATTGAGAAGACTGCCATTTTAGTCTAATATTTATAGTAACATTCATTTAAATTGCAATGGAGTGCATGTTCTGGTGTCAATTTCCCTGCCACCCATCGTCCCCCTTCCCTGCCCACGCCTACCCTGCCCTTGCCAAATTTTAACTTTAAATTCTTTAAAACTTTTGGTAAATTATTCATCATTTCTCTTGGTAACTTATTCCAATCCCTGACACCCTTACCCAAAAAAGAGAATCTTCCTACACCCATGGGCGTGAAATCGAGTGCCAGCTTGTTGTCATGGTCATCTTCTCTCTTCCATGCATTACGTTTAGTTCTTACACCATTATCTTTCCATGATTCATCACCAATATAGGACTTGTACACTCCCATGACCCTCTTCACCCTCCTCCTGTCTTGCAATCCAGCTCTTTTATCATATCTGTAACTAATTGCATTCTGCGGTAATTTCCAGAAACAAATCTAGCAGCCCTTTTTAGTACCCTCTCTAATTCCTGTATTTGATACTCAAATGTGGGTCCCATACTACAATACCATATTCGAGCAATGGTCTGACCAAAGTTTTGTAAACCAATTCCTTTACATCTCTTGTAGAGCCCCTCATCACTCTCCAACAAGTGCAGAATTTTGAAACCTTTTCCTACCACCTGTCCAATGTGTCCTGCCCAGTTAAGCTTGTTATCAAAAGTAATGCCAAGATATTTACATTTCAAGTCTTCAGCAAACAATTCTTTCCCCACCTTATATTCATAATTAACCTTTTGTTTTTTATTTGTGTATCTAATAAGCTGACTCTTCTTTGCATTTATCTTCATTCCATGTTTACCAACCCAATTAGATATCCTGTCCAGATCACCCTGCAACTGTTTACAATCCTTTATCGTTTTGATTCTTTTATACAGCATTATGTCATCTGCAAACAATCTAATTTCAGATAGTAAACAATCAACACAATTATTATATGCGAATGCAGGCTTTCCCGGCGAATAAATGACAACAAATCTTCTAGGGTTTGCAGCCGGATTTTATTATAAAGCGACAAGCTTTCGGCTACTAGCTCAGTAGCCATCTTCAGGTCGATTATGTATCGGCGATCTTGCCTTGCATTGAGATCTTGATTTAAAATGTTCTCTCAAAATGTTCCCAGGCAAACGCCAGGATGACTGCTGCAAGAAGCAATGGCTGCATTTGTTGCTGTTCTTGTCCCGAAATCTCCTCCGTCATTAATAAGCTCAACGGCAATGAAGCGTAAAGCCATAATAATTAAGAATAGTTAAAGTATGAAACAGAAGAGTGTATGGGTGGTTTAAAGAGGAGAAATTATATTTTTAATGTACTATCAATCCATATCACCATAACTGAAATTCTTAAATGTGGAGAAAGTTCTTTCTTTGTAGTAAAAATAATGTACTTCATAGAAAGCAGATCCTTCATTCGTCCTTCACGAAACCACATTACAGCCCAATATACTTTTTATTGACATCTCAATAATATAATTTGGTTAGTTTAAAAACATTATTCGTTATTGGGTCGGTTCAGCAGTCATAGAAAATTCTCATTCCCTTTATTTGTAGCACTCATTGTATGTAGCATTTAACATTAATTTACAGACCGAAACGGTAGTTATAACATACTGTTATCATTTTGTAAGCGATTCCAACCTAGTAGTCAGGGGGGGGGGTCTAGGAGGCTCAAGCCCCCCCCCCCAAAAGCATCTAAGTCCACCCCCGAAATTGTATTTTTGGAGACTTTTTTGTTTAGCTTTACGGATTCGAGGCCCGAGGAGGCTATAAAGACTACCCCATGGCCGACTCAAGCCCCCCCCGCCCCAAAACCAAAATCAACTGAAGGCAAGCCCTCTGAAACAAAATTCTCTCAAGTCAAGCCCCCTCCCCCAAACCAAAGTCCGCTCAAGGCCCTCTTCCCCCCCCCCCCCAAAAAATCCTGGATCCACCCCTGCTAGTAGCATTCCTATCAAAACATTTAACAGTTACCAAATTTCTATTTTACATTATGTAGTCAAGATTCCAATGAAGGAAGATGTAAATCCATCTTGGGTATGACGAGAGAGATGTCCGAAGTCAAAATGAAACGAAATGTACAGGCGAGTTGCGCTATAGGTCTATTTCATCTTACGCTAAAATAGATTGAAATTACTTGCTTTGCGTGTCCCATATATGTATCATAGAAACCGCTGGAGTAGATAACGTATATTGGATGTCAACACGACAGTATGGAAAATATTTATCGACAAGACAGGTTCATAAAATAGAAACATGCTCAAAAAGTAATTTTTTTCACTTTTGCTCTAAGTAGTACAGTTACTTGACAGTAATTACATAAAAGCTTTCATTGGGAAGCAAACCTGACCGGTAGCGTGGTTTGTGTGTTCGCGAATACGGGCGAGTTGCGGTATAGATCCATTTAATCCTACGCTAAAATGGATTGAAATTACTTGCTTTTCGTGTCCCATATGAGTGTCATAGAAACCTCTGGGCTAAATAACGTTTATTCTAAGTCAACACACGGCAGTATAGAAAAAGAAAAATTAACGGCTAGTGTACTTATTTCGTTTTTCCTTAACTGCGAGTTCCATTTTTTTCCTTCGTGTTTTGAATTGATTGTACCTATTTGCTGGTGGTGGTATCTAGTGATGGAATTATGAAGTACTGAAGAAGAGTTATTCACTTGTCTAATTTGCAACCAAAGATGTTACACGTATCGTCAATGTGACGTCACTTCCTCATGCCGTGGAGTGGGAGGATTTTCGGCTCGGCTTCGGGTGTACCCACAGACGCACGTGATCACTCGGCTCTTCCGCCATATCTTTGGAATTTGACATTTACTCATACAGTTGTTAAAGAGCTGAAGCATCCACTTCTTTGTTGTTAGACCAAAGTGCTTAATTTGTTCTGTCCTAATGTCATCCAGGCCTGCTGATTTTCCATTTTTGCAATTTCTTATAGCCTTATCCAATTCTTCCATGCTGAATGGTATTGTGAGGTCATTATTCTCCTCTTGGCCTTCTTTCCGCAGTATGGGCATTTTGGACTTAGCTTTGCCATTTAATAGCAGTTGGTGTGCTATTTGTTTGGCGGTAACATTATAATGAGTTTTGGTCTTAGTTGGATCATTGTTTAGATGCTTCAGTAGTCTCCATGCTTTATGGCTGTCTCTTGCGAAATCTAAGTCTTCAACAGTTTTAATCCACTGATTCCGCTTTGTCTCTTTAATAATGGAAATGAGTTTGTTTCCTGCTTCCACTGTTGCTTCACCAAAAGGATCTTCTGTAAATAAATTGTTGTATTCTTTAAGTAGAGCAGCTTGTTCTGATGTGAGACCGGGGATGTAAGATGTCCGACAACCACGAGGGATAGACATTCTGGAACATCTCTTTACAGCCGTGGTGAAGATGTCATAGCATTCTGGTGTTGGTTCTATTGAAAGAACTTCTGAATCCAATAGTTCTGAGAATTCAGACCAATTTGCCTTTTTGAAGTTGTATCTTCTACGGAAAGGTACTTCCTGTGGTCTAACTGCGGCATATATTTGACACATTATTGGTCTATGCTGTGAGTTGGGTATTGGGGAACAGACAGATTTAATGCACTGGTGGCTAATACTGCTACTACTGAATATGAGGTCAGGGTTGAAACCACGCCTCGACCGACCACTGTTGAATGATGCAGGTAGTTTTGCATCATGGATTAGAGAGAGGTGATTTATTTCAGCCCATTCTTGTACTGCAGTCCCATTCTCATCTTCATGGTCATAGCCCCAAACATTGCTATGTCTGTTGAAATCACCAATCACGATCTGTATGTCTTTATTATGGAAATTATGTGGTTTGTTGACAGTGAATACAGCACCAGGTGGTTTATAAAAAGACGAAATGGTACAGTTCGTCATTTCTAGAGTGAGAATTTTAATGTCATTTTGTTCCGTGAATGCAGTGGACATTACTTGTACATCTGGACGTACAAAGATTGCACTTCCGTATTGATTATGAGGTCTTTCTATAGCGAGATGCATTCCGTTTATTTTTGGTCTACGCATTTCATAACCTCTGTGTGTTTCCTGTACGCACAGTATATGGCACTGATATTGACTGCATAGGTCTTGTAGCAGTTCTTCCTTGGCTGGTGACATGCCTTCTATGTTAACAGAGATGATTGTTAATTGTGGCCCTGAAAAGGGCTTGGGTAGTAATGTTTCTGGTGTGAAAGGATTAGCCGTCAGGACATTTCGATTCATTCTCTGACGTTGCCCAGGGTACGCCTGATTGCTATTCTTCGCTTGGTCGCTTAACATTGCAATCTTCGAGGAGGCTCCTTTCATGTACCCCAATGTTTCAGATACTTATTATATTACAATTGAGTTGTAATGTTTCAGATACTTATTATATTACAACTCAATAGATACTGCTTCGATAATTTTCATTTTGCTTTACAGATCGTGATTTATAAGCTTCTGTAATTGTGCAAAATTTCAAGTTAATTTAACATTCTATTTCTGAGGAGAAGATACATAACGTAGAAATTTTCCAGATGTGAGAAAAATCAAGTAGGTGTGTGTCTGAGTGTAGCGTTAATGAAAACCGTCAGTAACGCCCCGAAGAACTGTATTATACCAATAAACTGTATATAATTATAATCAGGAAAGTTTGTAGATTATTTTTCACTCAAAAAATAAAAATTCCAATTTTTGACAATTTATACTACCTGGTTCTGATATCTTGGTCGCACGGAGTCTGAAACATCAACACTCGCGTTACTACGGGTGAGATCTTGTACGACAGGAGCGTGTCATGTAAGATAGGAGCTTGTCGTGTAGCAAGGTTCGATGGAAATTTCAACATACCTGCGACATGACCTTGGTCGTACAGTCCGCTTAACGACCAACCCATTCACGATCGGATTTTTCGCATACGACTGAATTCCGTGCTACGGTCCGTGCGATCGTCATAAGGTGTATCATGGAGGAAGGAAATATATGGAGACGACGCAAGAGACCTTCACCACGCATTGAAGTGAAGCCGGGCAGAGGAGGAGTGGGGGGCTAGGCCGAACCCATACAGACACGGGGTATATGTACAAAAACCACAAGGGGACTCTAGGATAAACGTAACGCCGTAATCTGGTGATCGATTATTATGTAACTCGATGAGACAAATAAAAAATGAAGAATAAAAGTTTTTGATATCATGCTTAGTTTTCGAGATATTCTGTCTCAAATGTGAAATGTTTTTGGTTGAAATTCAGAAGAAAAAATTGGTCAAAGTCAAATTTGATGACGGATTCCTATTTAAAAATACGAGACAAATAAAAAATATATAATAAACATTTTCGATATCTCGCCTAGTTCTCGAGATATACTGTATCAAAAGTGAGGTGTCTTAAGTTGAAATGCAGAAGAAAAATTTCGCAAAAGTCAAATTTAATGATCGATTCTTATGTAACATGACAAGACAAATTTTTCGATATCTTGCTTAGTTTTCGGGATATACCTGGATCAAAAATTAATTCTGCCAAAGCCACAAGATGGACATGCAGAATGGATATTTCAGCTTTTTTACTACCACTTGTGGTTAGGTTGAAATGTGGCCTAGATCAGAATAAAAATAGTTATTTTGTTACTATACATCGGAAGCTTAATTGGGAATAGCTGGAAGTGGAAGTAGTTTCCATCGCGATACACGTTTTGTCACTAACTTGGTTCTCATGAAATTACTAACAGTAGTAGATAAATTCTTTGACCCTTATGGACAGGGTCGGCGCTAGAATTCTCGGGCCACGGATAAAGCGTTCTAAGGGCCCCCTCCGTCTCCCCTCCCCCCGACAAATTTTTCATTTAAACCCTTATTTTTTGATAAAGTCAGAAAATTTTAATACAAAAAATAAAAAAACACCTTTTTTAATAAAGTTTTTTAAAGTTTATTTGTAATTAGTTAGTCACTCCGGACGAAGGGCCCCCTTCGGACGCTCTGCCCCGGGGTAATTTTGACCCGCTTACCCCTCCCTAACGACGGCCCTGCTTATGGAACAACAAAACCATTCTGGTACAGACTGCATTTAGACCTAACCACAATCTCCATTAAATCGCCGCTACAGAATCAAACTATGTAGACATACCCACACATGCGTATTTGAATCGCAAACTATATTTGCGCTAAACAACATCGTTTGCTTCATCAAGATACCTAGATCACATAACATAATTTAGCACATTTAATTTCATCATTACACTGTCAGTATAAATTGCAACGTGACGAAAGAAAGCGCAATACTAAATTCACTGAATCGCGATGTGAAACACACTCCTTTAAATCTCATTTTCAACACTCGTTAAATGCTAGTCTATTATGTGCAAAATAGCCAGGTCTGCTGATTTTCTACACTACACCAACAAAAATTTGAGAACAAAGTCATCCCGTTAGTACCAGTTTCTGGCAGGTAGCTAAAGTGGTGCAGTTCTCGGATGACTGAGAGGTATGACTAAATATTTATAGACAGGCACCGAAGTTTGCAAAACTCGACCGATCACTTCAACAACGATAACTAGAATTCAGCTTACTTATGAAATTATATTCCAGGTTCTTTCTTCTCTTGCCTATTTGTGCAACCGTATTCAACACAAGATGGCATTATAAAACAGTTATACACATTACAAAATGAAATAATCACAGCATCTAACACAATGGGATCATCGCATTTGTTTGGTATCGCAATATCGCCGCTGCCACCACTGCGCATGCGCGAGAGATTTGAGCCTGCTTCACAAATTTTACGTCAATTCTCCTCCATATATTTCCTTCCTCCTCGACGTGTATGGCCCATGGAGGAAGGAATATATGGAGGCGACGCAAGGGACCTTTACCACGCACTGAAGCGAAGCCGGGATGGAGAGAGGTGGGGAGGGGGGGACGTCCATATTACCCTACCCAAGAATCACCGGGAATATTGCCAAATATATCCAGGGAACTCTACCATAACCGTGGAGCCACAATTTGATGATGGATTATTATGTAAGTCGACGAAACAAATAAAAAATGAAGAATAATCTTTTTTGATATCTCGCTTAAGTCTCGAGATATACTTTCTCAAAGGTGAGGTGTTAAAATTCAGAAAAAAAATTGACCAAAATCAAATTTCATGATGGATTCTTACGTAACACAACGAGAAGAAAAGATAACGAAGAATACAAATTTTCGGTATGTCGCTTAGTTATCGTGATATACCGTCTCAAAGGTGAGGTGTTTTTTTAATGAAACGCAGAAGAAAAATTTCGCAAAAGTCAAATTTGATAATGGATTCTAATGTAACATGACGAAAAAAAATCGAAAATAAACTGCATTTAAACCTAACCACAATATATATTACATTCTGCTACAAAAACAAACTTTGTAGACACACTCATAACTTTGCATCGCGAACTACATTTCGTATAACGACATTGTTTCCTTCATCACGATTCCTATTTCGCACAGCACAATTTATCACAATTAATTTCATCCCACACTTTCAGTAGAAACTGCAAACTAATGCACAACTCAATCACGATGTAAACATGACCCACTTAAATTAGACTTTACAACACTCGTATAAAGTAATGGTAGTCTATGATGTGCAAGATAGTAAGGTATGCCGATTGGCTGCACTACACCAACAAATATTTGAAAAGTCATCCATTTGAGAGTTATGAATAAATCTTTAATAGTAGTATCTAGTCTGACTGAAAACTATTGAACATTTCAGTAACAATAATTACAATGCAATTTACAAATGAAAAGATATTCCAGGTTTTTTCCTATCTGTCCTATTTGTGCACCCATATGCAACACAAGCTGGCATTATAAAAAACTTAGAACTATTACAAAATAAAATTTTTACTACATGGAGCACAATGTGGGAATGCAATGTTTTGAGCTCGGTCCGCTATAACCGCCGCGCATGCGCAGTAGGAACCCGGCGTCACAGATTTAAGGTCATTTCTCCTCCATATATTTCCTTCCTCCATGGGCGATTCTTGGGTAGGGTAATATGGCGTCCCCCCCTCCCCACCACACTCCACTGGGTGTCGCTTCAGTGCGTGGTAAAGGCATGGAGGAAGGAAATATATGGAGGAGAAGTGACGTGAAATCGGTGAAGCAGGCTCTAAACTCTCCCGCATGGCGGCAGCAGAGGTATTGCGCTTCCAAACATTGCGATTTTCCCAGTATATCCCAAAAACTAAGCAAATTATCGAAAAATTTTATTCTTTATTTTCAATTTGTCTCGTCGTGTTACATAAGAATCGATCATTAAATTTGACTTTTGCGAAATTTTTCTTCTCCATTTCAACTCAAGAAACCTTACTTTTGATGCAGTATATCTCTAGAACTAGGTGAGATATCGAAAATTTTTATTCTTTATTTTTCATTTGTCTTGTCTTTTTAAATAAGAGTCCATCATCAAATTTGACTTTAACCAATTTTTTCTTCTGAATTTCAACCAAAACCATTTCACATTTGGGACAGAATATCTCGAAAACTAAGCAGAATATCAAAAAAAATTATTCTTCATTTTTTATTTGTCATATCATAATAATCCATCACCAGATATCGGCGTCACCTTTATCCTAGAGTCCCCTTGAGGTTTTTGTACATATTCCCCGTGTCTGTATGGAAGCGGCCATGCCCCCTCCACTCCGGCCATGCCCCCCCCACCCCCCCACTCCTCCTCCGCCCTGCTTCACTTCAATGCGTGGTGAAGGTCTCTTGCGTCGTCTCCATATATTTCCTTCCTCCATGGGTAAAGGTCCCTTGCGTCGTCTCCATATATTCCTTCCTCCATGGTATGGCCTGAGCCCTGAAATTTTATTCATTCTCGTTACGGACAGGATAGCCAACCGCAAGGAATATTCATTTTCACCGTTGTTATGCTAATTGCTCACAGGTGTAACCACCTTTTAATGACAGTTACTTTAAATTGAAATAATTCAATTTAATCTTGAATAAATTTAGTAATTTTAATATTTATTTCTATCATTTTTGTCATTATTATCCAGAGTTAGTTTTTTTTTTATTGATTCGATGGTATTATAATAAAAAATCGATGCATCGAATAGAAAAATTTTTCGGTCTTCTCCAAAATGTGGAAATGATGGAATCAATCTGATGTATCGTATTTGTCGAAATTTGTGTAAGATTTTCAGCAAGTCGCGACATTTCAGTAGTTCCGTTCATAAAACCAAAATTTGTGCAATTGCATTTTACAGATTTTCTTTTTAGCAGTGTAATATTCAAAGCTGATTCAAAGTTTTTTAAAACGGGCATGGCATAGATTAATGGAAGTTTGCAAGTGCTATGTTTGTTTCAACTATAATTGTGAAACTTGAACAAGATCTTATGGTGGTTCAATGGAGATGCCAATATGGAATCTAAAGTGGATGTAGATCTCAATATTGAAGATTACGAACTGTTCGTAAAAGGCATACATGACTTAGTAAATAGGGACAAAATAGAAGATTTTGTTTCATCTGTGACTGAAACATTAACCGACTCTGAAATTCCAAACCATGATAAGAGGAAAGTATCAACGTTGGTATGTCGAAAAAATAATGTGATAATTTTATGTAAGACCCCTATTCTTCTTTATCTTCTCAAACCATTTGGTGGCTCTAGGACAAATGCACTGAACATATAAGAAATTGCCCTATTGTTCCGTAATTTGGTACAAACTTTTCCTTGGATAGTAATATTCGATTAAAAAAGCGCATTAAAGCAACCAAATTTATATTAATGAAGTAACACCTCATGAAATGTGGATAGAGCGGAACGATGCATATGTGTTTCTTGAGACCGTAATAAGTTTGTATACCTTCTATATAGAAAACAGAAAGTGTCAATGGAGAATTTTAAGGCTGCCTTAAGAGTTCCACTGTTTTCTGAGTGGAAATTAATCAGATGTGGAGTGCCTCAGGGTTCTATATCGGGGCCACTATTGTTTTTAATATATATAAATAGGAATTAAAAACGCTCCAGATTTATCTACAGAATATATTTCAAATTATGTCTTTGAACTTATTAATAAATGGTTTACAGCTAATGGCTTGTCTTCAAACTTTGATAAAACTCAGTATATGCAATTCAGTACACCACACAGATTAAAACCTGATATAGACATAAATTCTGCAGGCCAGTCTATTCAAGAGGTAGAGAGTGTGAAATTTCTAGGTTTGTATATTGATCACAATTTAAATTGGAAAGCACATGTTTCTGACTTATTAAAACGATTGGGTGCAGCCACATTTGCAATTCGTACAATTTCAGCAATAGGTGATCTCCATATGAGGCAGCTAGTTTATTTTGCTTATTTTCACTCCTTATTGTCATATGGAATAATATTCTGGGGCAATTCTACCCATAGAGACAGTGTTCAGAGCCCAAAAGCGTGTAATAAGAATTATGTGTGAGGTTATCAATAGAATTTCATGTAGAGAGCTGTTCAAGAAGTTAGGGATTTTAACATTAGCGTCTGAGTATATATACACATTAATGTCCTTTGTAGTCAAAAATTATACTTTGTTTGAAACAAATAGTAAAATACACAATTATGGCACTAGAAGTAAAAATGATCTTCACAAGGATTATAAGTCATTGTCATTTGTTCAAAAAGGGGTCCGATATTCAGGGATACATATCTTCAATAAGCTCCCAACACATATTAAATGTCTAGTAGATGACAAGAATAAATTCAGGAAAAAATTGAAAGAATTTTTAATTGACAACTCCTTATACTCTGTTGAAGAATTTATTTCTAAGATATGTAAAAAATAACTGCCAGTAGCTTGTGTGAATGTAGTTTACATAATTAATTTACCAGGTATGCTATGACTGTACATCTCCTGGTGTATGTATTTAGTTTGTTATGTAATTGTTCACAGTACCTTATATGTTATGGCTGTACATCCTGTGTTGTATGTATTATTTTACTATGGATTTTTTTTTAATGTACCATATATGCTATGACTGTACATCTTCTGGTGTATGTATTATTTTGTAATGGAAGTGTTTAATGTACCATGTATACTATGACTGTACATCTAGTGGTGTACTGATTGTTTTGTTATGCAACGGTTTATCTGTAAATTGACAACTTTCCACATCCCACAGAGCCAGTCTCTTATATTGGGATCAATGGAAAAAGAATGTATTGTATTGTATATTCCTCATGGCAGTCAATGGTTGATACCAGGGCCGGCATTAGGGTGGGGGAGGGGTGGCATTAAGCAGAAGAAAAGTACCCCAGAGAACCTAAGTAGAAAAACTTTCTTATAAAGGCGTTATTTGATTTTTTGCATCAATTTTTTCTGACTATATCCTAAAAACCAAAGTTAAAAAAAAAAAAAAAAAAAAAAAAAAAAAAAAAAAACAATTAAGGGGGCCTTAAGAATGCTTACCCGGGGCTTGAGAATCCTAGTACTGGCCCTGTTTAATACAGGTTATTTTTCTAAATGAATGTAATCTTTCTCGGCGTTGTTTATTTATAAATGTTTCTCAGGAAACAAACCGAGTGATGTTGTTATTAATGCACAATATTTCGGCGTCTTTATTCTCCGTCGCCATCTTCGGGTGCAGTTGCAAGTCTTGAAGTCAGCCTTGAGCGTGTTGTTTGTAAACTGGCATGGCAACATCTGTCGTTGCCATGCCAGTTTACAAACAACACGCCCAAGGCTGACTTCAAGGCAGACTTCAAGACTTGCAACTGCACCTGAAGATGGCGACGGAGAATAAAGTCGCCGAAATATTGAGCATTAATAACAACATCACTCGGTTTGTTTCCCGAGAAACATTTATAAAAAAAAGGTTATTTTTCGTTATGTGTTCCCCATACCCTATAACTTCTTGATATTATTGTCATTTATCACAACACTATTGGCTTATGTGATTAGGTTGAGATGCAGATTGGAGAAGCATGAAGGCTGGTGATTTTTTTTTTTTAGCTATTACTAGATACTACCGTTGGAGTCAACAAATGACCACCAGTGATCAGTCGACATTGTCACTAATGATAAATTTCGTGT
Organism: Vandiemenella viatica; assembly: GCA_031002005.1. NCBI lineage: Eukaryota > Metazoa > Arthropoda > Insecta > Orthoptera > Morabidae > Vandiemenella > Vandiemenella viatica. Next base: position 343,155,346 of record CM061920.1, on the reverse strand, counting down.
AACATTGTGTAATGGCTTTTTTAAGTGTGAACTAATTTTCAGAATGGTTCTGCCTAAGGAACGTGTGCACCAAGTGTCAGACTGATAGCATATTACTTGTGTTGATAGCATAATTTTCCTATAGTCATTTCGCTGTCAACTGGGGTTATTATGGTACTCCCTAAAATTAGGGATAATGTGTTATGCACCAAAAAATAATAGGTTTATTTCTAGATCGCAATACCACTTTACCACCAGTGCTACAAAATTAATACAGATCTCTGTAAATGTTTGTTGATTCGTTGCTGTATGTATTCTGGAAATTTAAGCATTTCTCCGTTACAGTAATTATTCAGAAGAAATTTTTAATCCAAAATTACTTTTTGAAGGAGACTCCAGTGTTTTCGCTGAACGTAACCCATTTCTATAGGTTTAACAAAAAAATTTCCTCTTGGTGCAGGCTGCATTTCAACTTAACCACAACCGCTAAGAAGAAAACCAGAGTTTAGTTTGGTATAAATCATATCAACCTATAATGGTGTTTGTATAGTGTTAACAGCATTATAGTGGTATTGCGTTGATGAATGAAACCAAAATGCGATTTGCTAGTGTTTTTTTGCTGCATTTACTATCATAAACTTCGTTGCTTTATTATGCAGAATGTGTAACTGTTGTCTGTTGGTGCATGAATATAAACTTAGGCCTGCAACACCAAATTTCAAATGTTTCAGTTTTTTCTTCTACTGTCCAACTTTCCAGAGTCTATTTTTCTGAAATGTTCCAAATAAATAAGCCCTGAGATTTCGTTTAGTATTTGATACTGAAGAATTTGTGTTTCAAACGAGGTTAGGTGACTCCGCAACACGAACGACTCTAGAAGTAATTATTATTATTGTTAATTTAAATGCGATGGGGAACACCCTCCGGTGGCAATTTCCTTAATCATCTAATTAGTACTGATTGTCAGTTACTGACAGTTTACACAAATAAATCTAGCTGCTCTTCTTTGCACACCCCCCAACTCCTGTATTTGATAGCCAGTTCCCTAACTTCTCTGGCACATCCTCTCATAACCTTCTCCAGTAACTGCAGGATTTTGTAAACGTTTGGTACCTCCTGCCCAATGTGCTCTGCCCAGTTGAGTTTATTATCAAATATTATGCCAAGATATTTACACTTCATGCCTTCAACATGTAATTCTGACCGTATCCTATAATCATAAAAAGATCTTTAGTTGTTTATCTGTATACCTATTAAGCTGACTCTTCTTGGCATTTATCTTCAAACCATGGGGACCTGCCATTTTAGATATTCTATCTGGTTCATCCTACAGTTGGTCAGTCTTCCCATGTTGTGATCCTATTACATACTCTTATGTCATCAGCAAACAAGAGCAGTCTGGTGGCCCAGTGATTAAGGCATTTGACTGGAGATCGAAAGGTCGTTGGTTCGAAACCCTGTCTTGGCAGGGATTTTCAAAAGCACTTAATCCAACCTTCACCTCTGGAATAGTAATATGAAGTACACCAGAATGCTTCTGTGATTCGGATTCCACGTTACCTGTACAATACAATACAATATAATACATTAATTTTCCATTGATCCCAATATAAGAGACTGGCTCTGTGGGATGTGGTAGGATTGACAGGTTAGGTTTAAGCGGCTATGACAGGAGTGGAATGCGCAGTCATTAGAAACCCCATCACCAGATCATTACGACCACATGGAATTATTATTTGCAAACAACCTAAATTCTAACTGTAAACCATCAATAAAATCATTAATTAGAATAATGGACAGCAATGGTCCCAATGCACTACCCTCTGGCACTCCACCTCTTTTGATAATTAATTTTCTACACTAACACTTTGCTTTATGGCTTTTAAGAATTCCTCTACCCAGCAAATAACTTTTTCATCCTATCCAATAGTTTCCAGTTTATTTAAAACCGTTTAATGGCTCACTCTGTCGAATGCCTTAGAAATATCTAGTGCTACACCATCAACTTTGCCTCCCTTGTCAAATTCATCTGAAATATCTTTTATATAGCCTACCAACAGAATATTCACTTGAATATTCTTGCCTAAAGCCATTTTGTGAATCTCCAAACCAGTTTCTTTCGTCACAGACATTTCTGATATAGTCCAGTATTTTGCCCATTACTGATGTCAAACTAATCAGCCTGTAATTTTCAACCCTATATGAACTGGTCCTACTATTGTTCTTTTCCAATCCTCTGATAAGTAGCTCCCGACTTGTTTTAAGTAAAATTTCAAGGTTGTACAATATCGTATCTAACAATCTTTAATATGTCTGTAGTAATATTATCTACACCAGCCACTTAATGTGTTTTTTAGCTTTTCGAGTTCCTCCATAATTTCCTGAGAATCTCTTTCAAATGTTGTAGTTTCCTCATTTATACTTTCAGGGTGACTCTCTTCTGATTCATTACCCCCCACCACAGGATGATAGTCCCTAGTGGTCTCTTTAAACGTGTTGCTCAGTATCTGCAATTTTAAAATCCTGTGCGACTTCAAATCCATTCTTATCTATAATTGTCTGAATACCTTCTGAATATCCTTCAGTTTTCTTACCTAACCATACAAATTTCTAGATGCATCATTCAGTGGTCCCCCTTCATAAACCCATTATCCTTTTTATCTGAAAGTTTGTGCATACATTTCCTGGGCTATTTAATTTTGAATGTGGAAATTACAGCAACAAAACGTAATTTTTCTCACTAATAAACAGTAAACAATAACCATTTGCTGGAAGCCATCATTTCATCTGTGATGTCCAATGATGTAGCCACACTAATGTACAGTGGTTGTATGGATCATGAGAACTGACATCTTTTTCATCTTTTTTTGTTACGTTTCTGCTGGATTAAGCCCAGGAGGCATGCTATAGTAGTGTAAAAGGCAGTGGTGTAGCAATAGTATGGGAAAAATGCCATGGCCGCCAGGTGGAGAGGGCCTCTTGCTAAAGGCCCTTGAGCATGCTTCCCTTTAAACAGCTTCTGCCCATTGTCCGCATGGAGTAGTGGAGCTGAAAAAAAAAAAAAAAAAAAAATGTTGCCCAGAAATTGGGTGTCCCAGTTTTCCCCCTAGGTTCTGCACTGAGGGCCCCATGCGATGATTTTGCTACAAGCCTCAATTGTATAGTTATGCCACTGGTAATGGGGAACCTTTTTAGCCAATTTTAGCAGTTAAGTATTAGGAATGTGAAGCAATTCAGCTTTGTTCTTTTAGAGAAACTATCCTGACACTTGACAGGAATGAATTTAGAAAATCATGGAAATCTGACATAAGGTTGGCAGACAGATTTTAACACATATCTTGACTCAGTCAGTAAAAAATTTGAAGCCACCTACAAGTAATGTAATCACTGCAGGTCATCATAATAGTGGTTGAGCTCTTGTCAGCTGGTAGGATGATGATGTTACTGTTGCCCTTGTGACTTGGGTTATCACTGAACTGAGTTTGTTGGAGTAGGGAATGGAGTTCAGGAACGAGGCTGAGAGCAGTGTGGAAGAGAAGAATTCCTGGAATAGAAGGGTGGGTGGTTCTGTAAAGGAGGGGTAGATCCAGATGAGATGATGGTTTGAATTATTTATATTGGATCAATCTTATCCCACATTTTGTCACTCTCTGTTGTAGTAGCAAAGTGTTATCGCTAGTGCAAGTACAGTATAATGCTAATTGTTTAACTTGGAGTGGAAGGAAAGGAGAGTCCCTTGAATAGAACCAAAAGTTGGGGTTTGGTGGGAGTGAAGGAAAGATTAATCACTGAAGCTGAGATTTAGCTCAAAGCAGACCCAGGCTTGTGGAGTGGGTGGTGGAAGGCTAGGGTGTGGAATATTGAGAATGTGGGCAAGATTTTAGTTACAACATATGGGCCATTCACATACTTTCTCAAACATCTGTCCCCTTTATCCACTCCTCCCCAAGTCTTTCCTTTTATTCATTGATGTAACGTCCATGTACACCAACATCTCTCACTATCAGGCCCTCAATGGACAGGAATATTTCCTATATATGTGATCCCATGCAGATTTTCCAGCCCATTATCCCTTACATCCTTGGTCCACATCATCCTCTCAAAACAATTTTTCCTCTTCATTTTCTGACCAGATACATGGGCATGGCCTCATCCTATGCCAAACTATTCTAGGGGCATCTGGAAGAACATTTTCTGAACTGTATCCAATTTAAATGTATCATGTGTTTCAAGAAGGCCTACATTGTTGATATTCAAAAATTCTTTTTGGGTGTTCAGCCAAATAAGTTCTGCCATCTACCTAGGCTATCTTCATTAGGTGATGTGGGAGATCAAAGTAGTTATTGCTACAAAATTTTACAGACTTCGATTGCCTCACGATTCTAACTCATCTGAGTACTGATGCTGACATAGATGAGGCCTGCTGTGATAGCTACTTCCCCCTCCCTGGGATAGCCAGGTCATCTAGGCCTCATACAAGGCCAGCAATGGACACTGGGTATACATGCAGAATAGGTGTGATTAGAAGGCTGTGGTTTCACAGGGTATAGTTCCTGCCTGCCACCTTAAGGCAGCGCCACCAGCGCACAGAGGAAAGTTAAGTGGTAGGGGCCCGAGCATTTGAAATACAGAATCACATAACACTTGCCCAGGTTGTATCCCAATAAGAAAGAACAGCCAGATATAGTGTCTCTAATTTTTGCACGTCTTCTGTAGGCAGGCCGTGCAAATCGCTCTCACTTACGGTCGATAAAATCATCACATTTGAAATTCTGATGTGGAACCATGTTTTATTCATATCACAAGTGTACATTAATGATACACAATGTATTTCAGTAAATCTAAACAGCCAAATATACGGTCTATAATTTTCGCACCTATTCTGCATCTGCTCTGGCAATACTGGAATAATCAGAATAAAATCTACCTTTTAAATTTGTGCCTTAAACTTATTTTCATTCAAAGATTTGCATTTGTTATACACACATTTTCCTTCATGAGAGTTTTTTTTTTTTTTTTTTTACTTGCGGCTTTACACCACGTCAACATTGAGGTCATTAGAGGGATGGGATTGGGGACAAGGCATTGGAAGGAATTCGGCCATGGACTTTTGAATTAAACATCCTGGCATTCGCCTGGAGTAATTTGGGTGAACCATGGAAAACCCAAATCTGGACGCCCGGACAGGGATACGTACTGGCGTCCCCCCGAATGCACGGTCAGAGTGTTAACCACTCACCAACCACACTCGGGTTTGTTGAGAAAATGTGGCAACATTTGTTAAAAAGATGTGAAGTTTACAATTCTTACTGTTGGTAATTAACAAATGGCAGAAGCAGCTGGCGAGAACTGAACATGTTGGGTGAGTGGTAACGCCCTGGTTTAGCATTCGAGTGGGTGGGCATACAAATCCCAGACGTGTAATCAAGATTTTGGTTTTCCATGGATTCCCCAAATCCCTCCAGGTGGTTACTGGTATGGTCCCTTTGAAATGGCTGATCTTTTCCCGTTTCTCTACATTGATGAAGCATAAAGCAACAAGGAAATTAAAAAAAAAAGAAACAAAAAATGTAAAAAAAAAAGAAAAAAAGAAAAAGGGTGCTTGGGACAACTTTATATTTCTTCTCTGAGGCTACAATCACATGGTGTTCGCCTTTTTCAACATTATGACTCCAATTTGCTTTTGTGATTGAGGTGTTGGCTCTGAAAAGAGCCGTTTGGCAGTACATGATAGCAGTGGTAGGCGAATTAGTTGTTGATCGGTAGGTATTGAATAAAAACCAGTTATCACCACAGTAAACAGATGGAGGGCTAGCAGAGATATCATTAATCCGGCAACATTGGGTATAATTCCCAGACACAAGATAAGAACCCTGTGAAGCGGTACTTCTTTTCAAAGTGGTTTCTCCATAGAAACTCTTTGAGGTGGCTACAAAAAAGATGCCTTGATGTTCCATTTTGTACCTTCAACTTACTTTTTGTTCTTGCCCACAAATTTTCTCTGTTTTGAGTATGGATATTAGGGTCATCAGGGTTAACAAAGTTTTGCTGGTGTACAACTACGCCGTGACCATAAATACTGTCATCAGTTGTTGACAAACTACGGTAAGAAGCAAATGCATCTGTCATTATAATGAATCCTCGAAGAATGTACTGATGAATGAATGCAGTTAGTGTCGTCTTTTTCTTGTCAGGCACATCCAAAATGAAACATTTGCCAGAGCCTCTTTCAATACCACCAAAAAGCAAATGTCATTCCGTATGTCTACCTCGGTTGTATTTAGTCTTACCGAATTTTGATTAGTTTATTTTGACAGTAATTGGCTCTCCATTCTCATCCATTCCACCTATTTTAATGGGATGTGCTTCCAGCTACTTAGTACACATTTCCCGTAAGAAATTACACCAGTTTACTTGAGTAAGCGGTGTAGAGGCGCCTGACTTTGCTTTCTTCACTATCTGTTCCTGGGACATACCTTCAGCCCAACAGTAGGTCATTATCATTATCTGAAATAAACTTAATTTGCTTTTCTTGAAGAATGACCTGTCGCGTATGTCCTTTACAAACTTCACAGGTGAAAGAGTTTCTAATTAATCTTCACCTGGCCAGCCACCTGAATATACCTAAATCTTCCCCGCTAACAGCAAGGATGATGTCAGTAATATTCCATCTTTCTGCAATAACTGATTTCGATTCAATATCTGATCCTCCCCGTCGAAACAAGTCTGTTTCCTCAACGACCATGACAAGCCATGATAGCAAAAGAGAATTATTCCAAACAGAGCTCGACCACCACACTAGACGCTTACTGCAAGAATAAAAGTTCAGCTGTAAAGCTCCGCTCTTATATAACGACCCCCCACGACCTGCTCCTAGTAATGCAACATATTCCATTTCTGCCACCGTTAACAAATACTGCATACCTCATACTGTATTCTTCTCGTTACTTTACACACCTATAGGAAATAGATGATAAGTTAATGAATGATTATTCAATATTCATGTGTGGGAATGTTACATCACCTGCATGGATACAGATTTTCTTTAAACCATTTCAATAATCGTTTTAGACATTCCTGTCAGTAAATGCTAGATTTAATGTCACATCACCACTACTCACTCCAAGTAGAATCTCTTACATCACTAGGGTTTGTGATGTTGCGATTTTGCAGGCGTCGTTTTATCCTTTTTTTTGCCTGATATGATTAAAATAAAATTTTAAATTGTCATGTAACCAAATCTCGCTCCTTTTGCGTACCCCTGCATACATTATAAGTAATATAACCTAAGCAACATTATTTTCTTAAATGTACTTTTAGAGAGAGTAATGGCAAGTAGTTTACTCAAAGCGTAAATGTTTCCCGACTGGAAAAAAAATAATTTATTAAATTTCTGCTATCAGCATAACATGTAATATACTTTGTGAAACGTAGGTAATACTCAGAGAAGTTCAATTCGATCATCACTCAACTAAGGGTTCAACACACTTAAGAACTTAACAGATAGCTAAGTTTTGTTAAATAAGCTGGTAATCTCATGCTGCAAAAATCAATTATTCTGAAACATTCTGATCCGGCAGCGGACTTTACTCCGCGAACCGTAAGGCTGTCGTGAGTTCAATCAAGTGACGTATATGAAACGAACATTTGGATGCTATGCATTATGAATTAAAACTTCCTTCTATAAAATAAAATTAATATATTGTACAGTAACTACAAAAATAAGATGTTTGATTATTTGTCTCACAACTTTATATTGTTTGTACGTTGTTTAGTTTTATGTACTGGATATTCAAATATCGTGATAGTACTATATTCCAGACAAATTTCAAGCTGCCATGTAAAGTCATTTTCGAGATTGACTCACTAAATTCTTTTGTAAAATTTATATACGTCTATAGTGCTAAATAGAAAAAAAAAATTACAAGACAGAATGTGATATTATAAACATTTAAATTCTCGGTTTTGGGACAGCCAAACATATAACGTACAAACTGGAAAACTCCAGGAATTTTCATAAAGGTGGGTAGTAAGTTGCGAGAGGACAGGTAGACAGCCTTTACCCCCTGTGTATGGTTAGAATTTCCAGGTACTGATAGGTTTGTCCCAAAGTTTTACTGATATCAAAAGAAGCACCGCGCAGTGACCTTGAGCAGAACAATACATTCTGCATTATGGATAACAGAACAAGTTAGCACAGGAGACAGGTAGAAAAATATAGGCAGATCTGTCGCGTCTGACCCCATGATATGTCATCAACAAAGAAATTATTTTCACTTCCAGATTAATTCCAAATAAAATACAAATCGGCCCTCCTGCAGAATAAGTGCAGAAATTACAGACCGTATATTTGGCTGTTTAGATTTACTGAAATACATTGTATATCAGTAATGTACACTTCTGAAAAGAAGAAAACATGGTTCCAAGTGGGAATTTAGAATGTGGCAATTTTATTGACTGTGTATGAGTTGCGTCTGCACGGCCCTCCTGCAGAATAAGAGCGAAAATTACAGACAGTATTTTTGGCTGTTAAATTTACTGGTATACATTGTGTATCATTAATGTACACTTATGATACAAATAAAACATTTTGAATGTGGTGATTTTATTGACCGTCAGAATTATAAATTAATGATTTATTGACTGTATGTGAGAGTGATTTGCACAGCTTGCCTGCAGAAGACTTGCAAAAATTCTTTCTTATTGAGATACAGCGTGGGCAAGTGTTATTTGATTCTGTATTTCAAATGTGCGGGCTCCTACCACTTACTTTTCCTCTGTGCGCTGGTGGCCACACCTTTCTAATCACACCTATTCTGCATGTATACTGTGTCTAGACCATGTCACTATTTGTTTTGGCAAACATGTCTTACACACTGCTGTTGCAGATCATGGATGATGTGCTTCCACACTTCACTCAAAATGGGACCCCCATTTCTGGCAAAATATACATTGGCCAAGTAATCCAAACTATAAAGGAATGCCACATTGAGTATCAGCAACATCTACGCTTTGTAGAGAACAAGTCGACATTAGCTGGAGATGCTGTGAAAAATTTCTACGTAATAAACTTCAAGAGAACTCAAGCTTCTGCTTGGATTTAAATTCCTGGGTTCTATAATTAGAGAATCACTAAAAATAAGGCTCAACAACAAAATTATGAACAGAGATGGGGGTCTCATTTCGAGTGAAGAATGGAGGCCTAATATCCATGATCTGCAACAGCAGCATGTCAGACAAGCATGCCAGAATAGCTCGCCTGAAAACCATACTATTCTTCTCTAGCTGTTTCCAGTATTCTTTGTTTGATTTTATTTAGGGCAATTTTTTTTCATTTATTTGCAGGCTGCGTCTCAGCAATGTAATACCTCTATAGTTCTCATATTTTGATTTCCTCCCCTTTCTATGAGTATGTATTATTATTCCCTTCCTCCAGTCCTCTAGTATTTTCCTTTCTTTCCAAACTGCCCACGTAACTCACTAAGACCACTATATTCCCATTGTGCCAGCTGCTTTTACAATTTACTCTGCCAATTCATATAATCATGGTGATGTCCTGTTTGGTATTTCATTCGCTGCTAATTCTAGATCCAGCCCACTACATTCTTCTGTTTCCCTTTCTAAAGCTGCTGTTTCACTCCCTTTGTCTTTGTTACTTTCTTAAGTTCTTCCCAGGTTTTCTTCCAACAGGTCTTTGAAGTACTCTTACGATGTTCATAATTCTTCTACCTCTAACTGTTACACTTCACTTGGTTTGTCCAGTACTTTAGTCATCATTGTTTTGTTTCTTATCAACCCCATACAGGTTTTTCTTATTTCATTTGTAGCTTGTCTTCAATTTGTCAATTCATCCAAAGATTTTACCTTTGTCTATTTTATCATTTTTTCTGAGGCTTTTGCTAATCTCCTTTCTCTTTAGCTCTGTCTTGAAACCAATCTCTCCATGCTCTTTTCTTTGTTTTTACAGCTTCTGCAGTACACTCATTCCACCATAGTGTTTCCTTCTCCTTACACTCATTTGATGTTCTTCTATTGGTCCTTTCTGATGCCTTTAGTATTGTTGTTCTAAATATTCACCAATCTTCTTCTGCTGTTCTTGTTTTATTCTTGGGCAAATTTTCCATCATCTCTTCCTGAAATGCTTCCTTTGTGCCCCTATCTGCCAGCTGCCAACACATATGATTTTGAGCCATTTCGTATTTTCTCTTACTGTGTCTAACTAGAAATAGGAGCTTCTAATATAGCAAGTGCTGCTTCCAATGTTAATTTTTACATGTTGTTAAACTTTACCTTATCTCATGCAGTGCTTGCTTTGTGTATGTGTTAGATGATAATGTTCTGTTTTGTGTGCAACTAATGTGTGTATGCTTTTTAAGAAAAATTAATGCTTCTAACAGTGTTACCAGTCATGTTTTCATTTATTGCAGGAAACACTTCTGTGCATTACACGTGCACCATGTGCAGAATTTGTGTTTGATGCCAGTGCAAATGACTTTATAGATACTCTCTTAAGTAATGAAAGGTTTGATTACAAATCCCTCTTTTCACAAAGTGACAAAAATATTATTCAATTTTCATGGGCTGTTTTGGAAATTGATTTAAATTTTGATATTAAAAACAAAATACTGGCAAATGTAATTAATCATTTCATTTCAATAAAATCCCTAGAAAGTGCTGAATTTCTTCGAGAATTATGGAGAAGAAGAAGTAAGAAGCTTCTTATATTGTATTTTATTATTATTTAAAAACTTAAAAAAACTATTTTATTCAGTATATACATTGTTTTTCAGCCTCTGTTGGTCTTTCATTTGGGAACATGGAATTCTTAGCTGTGAAAGTACCTGCCTGTATTGAAGAAACACTGATTACATTATGTCAAAAGACTGTTTCTTGTGAAAGGATGGAATTTTCATTTGATATTGCATGTAAAGACATGGTTTCATTGGTTAATTTATGTTCAAAATCTGCTCCTTTTTTCAAAACTGTACTCAGAATTTTTCACGAGTTACTTCTTTTATCTAAAGCACATTCTAAAATACTGAGTATGGTACATGGTTTTGTGTCAAAAGTAATTGCACAGTCGGAGGATGGTATACTGATGTTTCCTGCAGAATTGAGGTTATTGGCTGTGATGATGAATATTGACCCTGATGTATATCCTAAATATGATGCTGATAAGAATTTCAAAATTTCTGCTGTACTTGATGCACTGAATGACCTGATGACATATGATAAACACACTGCTATTGCATTAATTTCATACTTTCCCAAATGGCTTCAACCAACTCTAAAGTACTGTAATACTGAATTCTCATTTGAAAGGTATTATTGGCTTCAGCTAATGTATGCTGTATAGATAAATGTTGTAGCAGAATTTCATGGTTGTGCAATGCAAGACATCTAAAGCTTATGTTAGGTGCCATTACCTTTTACTATCAGTTGAAGTTTCTGCTTTATGAAACTAAATATTCCATCTCTTTTTTTCTCCTACCAAAATGGTCTAAATTTCATTTTAAACTGCAGCTCTCATATAATTCACAACTGTAAAGGTCAGTGGGACTCATTTTTTGTTTCTTTTGATTTTATTTATCACATCTACCCATACAATATCAAATAAATTACTTGATTTTGTATTTAAAGACTTTATCAATTATGATAGTCTCTGGACTTTGACAGTTCTAACCTTGAAGCAGTTGTGGAACTGGCATGGCATGGTTTACTCGGAAAACCATTTACACCAACAATCTAACTTCTCACAGTAAAGCAACAATAGAATAATAAATAGCAATGTTTCCAGTAGATTACTCTCGCATCACTTTTGACTTAATATTTTCTATCAACAGCTAAAGTGTCCCACCTCTTAGGAATTCTTCTACCCAGCAAAACCCCAATGATTTTAACCTAATTCTTCATTGGAAGACCACAGGAAAGATGGATGGACCAAGTGAAGAAAGATGTAGCTATGAAGGGAGTTGTTTGGAGACAAATCATAAAGGATATGTGACAAACATTGGCTGTGAAAAGGAATAGTGTTTCAGTATTTCTAAACTCTTATAAATTGCTTCTTGGAAGGCTTGAGCAGACTGAAGTTAAGAATATGATGTAATACAATACAGAGAACTATGCAATGTTTATTGTGGTATCCTCAAAAATTTAAATACACACTCTGGAGTAACTTTTTTTTTTAAAAATTATTACCCTTGTTCCATCGATGCCTGCTAAGGAAGGAACTCTTTGATGTAAAACATGTCATGTTTAATAACATAATGGGAAAACTTACTTTCTGGTATATACACATTTCTTCATTACTGTGAATTGCAATGTGAAAACCTGATAACCATAAAAGTTTATGTACGACTCTCATTTTGGTAACAAATCTGTTTTTATTCTTTCACTGCAACCGATAACAGTTAGATAATTCATTAAATTAAAAGTCGCTGCTGAAAATCACTCAGTATAATCTCCAAAGACTTTGAGTTTAAACTAGTATGAGATTCATATTCATTTTATTCATCATTAGGCAATGCAATATTGAAATAGGCTTCGTCATGTACTCATTACAACAGTGGCAAATATAGACTATATTTTCGGGAGGGGGGGGGGGGGCAAGATTAATGTAAGGTTAGATTAAATAATTTTAAGTAGACACCTCATGATACTTTATATCAGTTTTGCTGATCATATTCAGAGGGTAATTTGCTCTGAATGCCCCTTTTACTTTACTGAGATTATGTTTCTTTATTGTTCTCATTAAATCATAAAAAATATATCTATTTTTAAACAAACCAAATTATGTAAATATCTCAGTTACTATTATTTCAAACATTGGTCAATATTTAATAATATCTGTAAACACTTATCCAAAGTAAAAGAGTCAAATATGCGATTTTGATTATCGTGTTTGGAGGGGTTCTAAATATACATAATGTTTTGTTTTGTCATGGATGTATAAATTGCCAAGGCCCCTATTTTTTTCTTTTTATATACACATGCATATGTGTGTTTTATCAACTATCATTAAAAAGACTGTGTTTTGAGTATCCTTTTGGAGAGGCCTTAAAAGAAGGTTTAATAAATGCAATGTCAATGAAAATGCAACTAAATTTGTTTTATTAATAGTTTATCCAACTCACAATAAAAAGAATACAATAAAAGACCAAAAAACCCAACAAAAAAGAACTTCACTTTTTATATATATCAGTGATTACAAAACAAAGTCAAGGTTTCTTGGTACACTTGCAAACTTATCAAGAACTTCGTCACTAACTATATTGTCTCTGTAGATAGAAAGTAAAACAATTCTGTTAAGCCTACTTTCAGATGTGCGGTTCCTTATGTAAGTCTTCAGTCTTCTCAGGCTGGAGAAAGTTCTCTCTACAGTTGCGACAGAAACAGGAAGAACTGTGAGTAATTTCAGAAGGGTATAAACAGCGGCGGCCTTAGCCATTGCGAGGCCCGGGGCGGCAGAACTTTGCGAGGTCCTTGCCCTTTGTGCGAAGTATATGAATTAGAAGTAGATATTTCTGATGATCGACGAAAAATGCAAAGGCCATAAATAAGTAAATTTTGAATTTTAAAATATTATATTTGAAGAGTTATTAAATGCTAACAAACATAAAGACGTCAAATTATTAAGAATAAACTGAGGTACATAAATGTCTTGAAAGATATACGCAGGGATTTAAAAGTGATGTTTGCAGCTTTTCCTAAGACTAAAATATTTAGTTAAAGCACAAAAAAACTAACGAATGAGCTACATCATTTTAAATTAAAAGAATGAAAAATGGCTGAAACTGATACTGTGTCATCGAATTCCTCAAATATGTTTTAATAGTTTGTAACCTTGAAAAACTTTTTTATGCGGACACATTAGGTGTAGTGGCAATAATTCTCAGGACTTCTTCGATCGTGGAGCATACTTCAGTTAATGTTTTTTCTATTATATATCTCATCACCGAGATAACGCCGTCGTTTTCTTCTTATACGCGGATTAACATATTCAGTTCTTAGTAAAATTCTTGTACATCAATATCAGATGTTTCTCCTGCTGTTAGAGGTACCTGTAAGTCACTGCATTGCTTCAAAGGTTCAGTCACTAATTTCCTTTAATCTTTTTATGTTATACATGAAAACAAACATGTTCTTATTACGATTAAGTGCCTCAAATCTACGTTGGCAGCATGCGAGAGCTTAGTCAACATTAACATACAAATAATTTATTTTGAAAATCTCCTCCGCGTGCAATTCAAGAGTTTCATCTTCCCCTTCATTATCAAAGTTCGTTCTTTTACGTCTCTTTTTCATGATTATGAACTTTGTCAAAATCATTTTCATCAGCTGTATTCTCACTGTTACCAAGGATGATTGGAAACCATTTTGCCGATAATTATCAAGCCAATTAGTAAATGCGTCTAAGTGTTGTATTTTTCGTTTTGCAACATTTTTCTTATAACATTTATCTTTGTAAGAATGTCATACCATACGAGGAGAGCAAATACAAATTCGTAGGTAGTTGTTTCCATTTCAATAGAGTGGCATTCACAAGCCAATTTTTCAGTCTGTTGTATTTTCAGCTAAATCCCTCAAAGCATCAAATATATCTCTTGGTTGGTATTTCGAGGCCTTCACTGATTCTTCCCTGCATTCCCTTCTAGTTTCAGAAAATGGTTTTAGCGAAAAGGGTTTTACACTTCCTTTTAAAATAGCCCACTCGATTTATCAGAAAGGTAAGGGCTACATCTCCAAGAAGGAGAGTCCAGATATGACTCCTATAGAATAACAAATAAGCTGGTGGATTAATTTCAAGTATACTTTTCTGAACACTTTTTTATCCACGCATATTGGCTTCATTATCATATCCTTGGTATCTACATTTTTGCAATGATAAACCCAGCTGTTCTAGTATATACTTAATGAAGCTCTCAGTTGTGGTTTGTTTCAACAGCTAAGAAGCCAATAAAATGTTCTTCAACGTTAGCTGTAATATATAAAAAAATCTTATTATAATTGACAATTGCTCAATACGAGAAACATCACAAGTACATTCAAAAATGATTGACTAATATTTATTCTTTACTATTTTGTCAACCATTTGAGTCTCCAAGTGACTTGCCTTAATTGAATCAGCTCATTTTGAATATATATATATATATTTTTCGAAATAATGGTCATTAATCGTCTTGTCTGTTACTTGTTTTAGCTGAAGTCATAGTATCGGATCAAATCGGGATATTAACTTTGCTAAATCTGTAAGGTTGTCGCTAGTCTCACTTTAATCTGATTTATATATTAATTTCTCTCTATGAGCACTGAAGGCCTCATTGTGAGATGTTAAAAAATTTACAATTTCAACAGTCTTTCTAAACTGTCTCTCCAACGGTTCCTTTCTTCAGTCGGGGCTTTTGGTTTACTTTTTGACGGCGCGGTCCGGTATCGGGCTGGTGGTTGTAGAGAAGCATCGTAAACACGTAACAAAACTGAGCGTTCAAGTGGGTTTTCTAATATGCGTGGAGCGAGATTCAAATAGTAATGATTTTTTACCATGTTTCATGTTAATCTTACTTTTTATACGAATGTGATACTGAATAAATCTAAATGAGAAATTTTGATTAGGTTCTTATTAATATATACTTTACTATCAGTTAACCACTTTATTTTATTGTCATCACTAATAACTAAAGATAAAATGTTTTTCTTAAAAATATAAACTTTTTTCAACACAAGTTGCCGCGCGAGGCCCCTCCAAGAGCGAGGCCCCGGGCGATTGCCCTGCTCGCCACCCCCTAAGGCCGCCTCTGGGTATAAATGTTGGGGAAGAAAGTCTTGTCACATGTTTCTAGAGAGCTTATAGCCATTTTTGGAAGATTTGAAGGATTTTCCTGACTCCACTTTTCTTTCCATAACATAAACTCACTTCGCACAATCTCTTATGTGACAAATCTACTTCATAGAAACCAGTGGCGGCTGGTGGGTTATCGAACTGGTGGTGCACTTTACTAAAATATTAAAATTATAAAATGCAACAAAACAAAAATTGACATAATATATGTTTATTTTTTATACATTAAATCAATACGACGACATTTTTCTGAAGCGAAATGTTCAATCACCTTTTTATTAAAATCGGGTATTGTTTGTATGAATTTTTTTTTTCAATACTAAGCACAGAAAGTGCATTTAGCCGATCCTGAGACATGGTATTTCGGAGAAAAGTTTTGATTCTTTTCAGTGTCGAAAAACATCGCTCGCTTTCTACTGAAGTCATTGGTATAGCGCACAGAATTCGCAATAGTTTCATTGACTCTGAACATGATTCAGTCAGGTCATTATTATAGAACAACTGTAAAATTGCAATTGCACTATTTGCGTTGGTGAAATCGTCGCGACTGTATATTGCTGGTAGTTCGTTTTTCAACTTGTACTTGTCCAAAGCTGCATAGGTGGAAACTGTGATCGTGAAATCTTTGTCGGGAAAAGTAGAACGGTATGTGGTAAAGTTCTCGCAGTAAAATAATTTGGCTGCTATCAAATGATTACAAAAATTGAATCTGTCTTTCACTTGAGTAATAATTATATCGCACACTTCTTTTGCTATAACAGAGCTAGACGATTTAAACCTTTTTTGAGGCGGTTCTTCAAGTTGATCTATGGTATTACGTGCATTTTGTATACTGATTTCAAAATCATTAATACAGTTTTTTATACGAACCAAATCAATATTTCTTTTTTGCATTTGTTTGAATAAAATTTCACTATGTGGCAGAATAGATTGAAAAAAATCAAGCCAATATAAAAAAGTACTGTCGTTCAAATACCTTTGAAGCATATCAGCCTGATTTATAGAATCGGTATCATTTTCCGTTTCTATAATGGTGGTCATGCATTCTTTTAAAGGCTCCCTGTAGCTATGTACTGATGCAACGGTCCGCGAATTAAAGTTCCATCTCGTTTGCGGAGCAGCTGGAATCTTCTTTGATACAATAGTTTTCAAAACATCTGTGCGCTTCGGTGATCGTGAAAAATACTTTGGAAAAGCGTGAAGGTTAGCAAAAAAATTCTGTACGGTTTTGTTTTGACTTACACTTTTTTCTATTATTAAATTTAGTTGGTGGGCGTAACAATGAACGAATGAAGCATTTGGATAGACGGTTTTTACTTTAGCCTGTACTCCACCAACATTCCCGCTCATTACAGCGGCGCCATCGTAACATTGTGCTATTAATTGTTGCGGAGTTATTTGAAGTTCCCGTAATTCTCTTATAATAACAGAACTAAGTCCTTCAGCAGTATGGGAATGCGGCGTAAGATATTTCCAAAACCGTTCGTGAACCTGTCCATTTTCTTCGTATCTTAAAATCATTACCATCTGCATAGTCGTCGATACATCGGTAGTTTCATCAGCTTGAACTGCTACGTATTCACATTTTGTTATAATATTGGACAATTCTTTGTGGTATACACATAAAATTGAGTCCAAAATATCATTCTGAATAGTTTTTGACGTGCCTTTGAAAACTGTAGACGACGTGAGATGCTCCTTCATGACCGTATCCAACTCTGATACAAAGTCTATTAATCCACGAAACACCCCAGCATTACTAGACTCAATAGTTTCATCGTGACCTCGCAAAGCTAACTCAAATGCACCACAAAACTTGACACAATCGATAAGACGTGATAAAATATACCTGTTTTTATCAACTTGTTCATTATACTTTTGGATATTGCTTCTATACACAGAATCTAGCTGATTACGAATGTCGACCGTGCCTAACACAGACAAACTCATTACATTTTGTAGGTATACTTGTGAAGAATCATGTTTTTTTTATTTTTTCACTCAAATGCGTCAAATCCTTGATTCCTGTTTCTGTCCAAATCGATTCTCCGCCAAAAATAATGCAAGGAAAACAAAAGAATGCATTAAGACGCTCACATCCACGCAACCATTTCTTTCTATTATACATTTCACTTTTAAAACTTCGTGTAAATGCTTTATTTTTCGATTTGCACTCTTGTTTTAAATTTAAAAAGGGCCGTGGCGGTCCAGCCAATTTTATGTTCACTTTATTTTGAAAAGTTCTGTTATTTTCTTTAATATAATCAATGTTTATGCTCATTTTTACTAACACCATACACAGTATAGAATAAAAGTTCTCGAAAAAAATCGAAACAAAAACTAAAAACAATTATTTACGGTAATATAAATAAACAATTATTAGCGCGTCACACATACAGTGAAACTATACTGATAGTCTAATAATGAGATGTCAATCATGGCTGCCATCCCCTCGCGCGCACCCCTGCCGGCCGGCCAATTCGTCAAACATTGGGTGCACTCGCCGAAGCGCACGAGAATTTGTCTTTACAGGAAAATAAGTCTTAATAGTTTAGTAAAGCACTCAAACTGTTTCACCATAATTGGAGATTTAATTTTTTATACGTTTTTGTTTTTGTATGTTTAAAAATAAATATTAAAATGGTAATATAAAAATAAAGATGAAGTAGGTACTTAATATTTTGTCATTTTTAAATCTTTTGAATTGGTGGTTCAGCGCACAAGCGCACTTAAGGTACAGCCGCCACTGATAGAAACTAAAAGCAGCCTCCAATGAACTGAAATCTGTTATGATACACAAGTGTGGAAGGATGTTTTGTAAGGATGCAACTGTTTCCTTGTGTGATTCAAAGCGTTCTTTCAGCGAGTCACAAAAATCGTCCAGGTATGGCACATAAACAGCTCATCGATAGAACTCCTCTCTCCTCTTCTGTGGTGTAAGGGACGTTGCTATGTACCGTCGAAGGCGGAAAATTCTTTGAATCTCTTCCTTTATGTCAAGTTAAGCAACGAATGACTTTATTTGATTATACGAGGCTTTAAATGAGTTTCAGCTTTTGCCCTCTCCTTTAACAGAAGGTGTAACACACTCGTAACGTTAGTCAAGGCCTGTGAAAGATCTATATTTATGCTTTGAAGCTACTCAGATAAGTTATGTGTGGTTGATAGCATCCGGCTCAAAACAAAAAGATTAACAAGAAATGCAAATTGGCTAATAGCACTGCTTAGAGTGTGAGCCTTAGATGCTGAGTCATTGAATTCCTCTACTATTTTGCAAAGGGAGAGAAAGATAGGCTCCAAAATGTCTTTAAATAAAATTACTGAGTTGTGCCTTTCTACCCATCGTGTTTCGCACAGTGTAATAAGTTTTTTTTTTTCTTTTGTTCTGGGTAACATTCAGAAATTCAATATTTCTGTTATTGTTGCTGACATATGAAAGAATCCACAGACTTCTTTTTTGACACCCATACAGTTTCTTATAGAAGGTATTCTGCTCACATCAGACAAACACAAATTTTGTGTGTGTGAAGAACAATGTGTATACAGGGCTAATGGTAGCTTTTCTCTGATGGAAGCTTGTACTCCTCTGAATTGCCCACTCATCGTGGCAGCGCCATCGTACCCTTGGTCTCTCATTTTCTTTAATCCTAATGTTGACAAGGTCTCTAATATTGTGTTAGCCAAACCTGCTCCAGTGAAGTCATGAATGTCAGAAAATCTTCTCTGATTTTGAAACTTTGGTCCTCTACCTAACGTACACAGAGAGAAAACTGTTCAATTTGGCTGATGTCAGTGGTTTCATCTGCTAAAACTGAATAAAAAACTGACTTTCTGGCATTTTCTACAATTTTTGATTGTATTATGTGACAAATGTGTTAATAAGTTCATTTTGAATGAAAGAACTTGTGTACATCATCTTCCCACCACTGGTCGTTAACTGGTCTTTAAGAATATTATCTCCACTGTTGGCTTGGTATCTCAGCAATGATCGAAAATTCCCATCATTTTGTTCTGGTTCTTCAAGGCTTATTCGTCCAGAGTCACGATGACCCCTTAGAGCTATTTGTTGCCTTCCGCAAAATCGTATTGTTTGTATTATAGGGATTAGCCATTTTCTATTATTCTCAATATCCAGTATTCTTTGGGCATTTACTTGATTGATAACACTTTCAGCCTTGTTCTTAACTATCACTTTTGTGTTTTCGGTGATCAAAACAGATTTCTTACGATAGGATAATTTCTCACGTTTGCTAAACATTTCACTGGCTTTTTTTTTTTTAATTGTTAAAAGCCTGAGTAACCAACGCACCTATTATTTGGTGATCTCCTTTCCTACATTTTTAGTATGGGAAAGTAACAAGCGGTACTTGCAAAAACATCCCGATTTTTCCTCTGAATAAGCTAACCACCTAAAATCTTCTAGCCACTTCATTTGAAAGATTGAGTATGGTTTGAACTAGTGATGGTGGGAAATTTGTACCAAGGCTGAGGTTTCCAAACATTTTTTAACAAACTTTTTTTTTTTCGTTTATGAAAGACTGAATCGAATTGTATTGACAGTAGTTTCCAATATCATAGACATTTTTCATTACTTGATTAGGCCTACAATCCTCCATAACCGGAAATACATTAATTGAGCTCGAAGTAGCGACATCACAAGAAGCAATCCTACCAACGTAACCGAATTAAGCATTGTCTCCGTCAGACATATTTGCACTTTGTCCTTTCTTAGCACTACCGACTTCAGGACTATCACCACCAGGCTTATTGGTTTTTTGGCGAAAAAGTTTTGATTTAGAAGCTTGCCTCTTCATTATGACTGTGGTTCACTTACGGTCAACTTCAATATATATTTGGTTGGAAATAGTATCTCGATTATTGAAGAGAAAAGTGTTTATTAAAATAATCAGAAAGTAAAATACAGCTCTATAAACACAGTCAGTCAAAAATGATGGCGAACATGAAAGTGGTGGGCGCCACTGTTCGTCTGCCAAGACTACACGAGAGGAAGTCAAAAGCATGTACTGCCGATATGATCAAGAACGCGAACAAGAACGGACCAACAACTCACTTTCGAGTAATCTTTCGGAACTGAAAAGACAACGCGCAGCGAAGCACGAGGGAACTATAAGCGCACTATTTGTTTCGGTGGGCAATTCAAACAAATTATTGCGTGTATCAGATGCATATCTTAACTGTATACATTAAAAAATATGGAAGTCTTTAGAATTAAAAAAGATAAAAGTGATAATACATTTTATTTATTTCGTGCATGATTCATTAAAATAATTCAGATTACTGTACTTATTTTTGTTTGTTTATATTCCCCCTGGAAATACTCATCTTTTTTCACCTGAAATATTGTATTTTCTTTGCTTGTGTTTTGTTTTGTGTTGCTGCTGCCCTCCTTCCTTCAACTTTGGTGAGTGTTGGGTTTTTTTTTTTTTTTTTCTCCTTTCTTTTCCATGTTAATACAGTTAAAGATATAAGATTAAAAATTTAGATTGTATCAAATAATTCCTCAGTTCTATAAGGACACATAGCAGTGATAAATTACTTAATAGTGATTTTTAATTTATTTATGGGCATTATTCTCGGATTCTTAGGTATATGGTTGAAGAATCTGATTCCCATTGACTTAAAACTATTTTTAATTATGCTAAGTGAGCAATATTCAATTCTTAAATTGTGCTTATCTCTAGTGTTATAATCGTGCACATCAACATGGATTTTAAAGGGATGTGGATATTTATTAACAAAAAGTAAACATTGAGATATATATAAGCCAGGTTCTGACATAATTCCTAAGTTTAAGAATAATTCCTTGCAGTGTGTTCTGGGTAAAAAAAAAAAGAGGGGGGGGCAAGGGAGAGAGAGAGAGACAAACAAAGTCCTCTGTCTCCTGATCATGAAAATTCCTTTAGCAACTTATTTGATTATGCCTCTGTCGTTTTAAAATTGACTGTATAATTGTTCCCAAAAATTTCACAGAATTTGAGGTAGAGTTGCTTTTTAAGGATATATCAAGGTTTTTTTCTAAGTTAAGTGATAGGTTGTTGGCTTTACACCAAGATAAAAGCAGGTTTATCTTTGATGAGAATATCTCATCATTCAAAGTTATATTAGAGCTCAATTTTACACATATATCATCAGCATACTTATAACATTTGGAGTTTCCATTTTCTTTTAGGTGATAGGTCATTGATACATAGAATAAACAGCAGGGGCCAAGAACACCAAAGCCTACCGCCGTATGATTAGATATATTGTTGAATGAGAACACTTGTGACCTATTACTTAAATATGATTTAATTAACTTGATTGCCTTATTATCAAAATCTAAGTGCTTAAGTTTCAATCATAAAATTTCATGAGGCACAGTATCAAATGCCTTGGAAACATCAAAAAACTTCACATTAACATTTTATTTTCAAGGTCCTGAAGACAGTCCTCCATAAAAATTTGAACTGCATCACTTGTTGACCTATTTTTCCTAAAACTAAACTCATTATTAGAGAGAAGATTGTGTAGTTCAAGGTATTTATATATTTTAAATAATCTTTGACATAATCGGGACAAGGGATATTGGCCTATAATTACAGAAGGATTTTTTTATCACCCTTTTTATAAACTGGTTGTCATATAACTTTAATTTTGTTAATAAATTAGCAAAGAGCTGCAAGTTTATAAGAATCCAACAGTAAAATATGTTTAAAAGCATTTTCTTGTAGTTTTCAAGTAAATAGTAAAGTTCAATGATAAATTGTCAACAATGGCTTTATAAGTAGAATTGCTTATTTCAGAATAGAATTCGTTCCCTTCATGTATAGAGATGCAGTAGGTGACCTCAATGCAAATGAGGTATAACACTTAAGTTTATAAAATAGTAATAAAGAGAGATTTGAGATTTAATTTGAACAAACACGAGGTTAGGAAAAATGCCAAAATAGTTAATTAATTCCACAGCTCCAAATTTTTAAGTTACAGGAAAGCTTCATAGCTTAAAAGAAGCGGAAAATTTTTAACTACATTAAATCAAAATTTAGAATCGGTAGGTAAAGCATAAGTAAACTTTTTTTTGGGAAGAAATGATGATTTAGTAAGAAGTACAAGATTTGTACACTGCGTAATTCAGTTGGTTACAGACTTGAGAGTATATTTAAAACAAAGTAGAGTTTTTGCACAGTGAGCAATTTTTTTAAGGATTTAGGTAGTATTTTGACCAGATAGAGGAAAAGAAGATTTTAAATTTAAATGAGAACGTGATGGAATGACGTCATGAACCGAAATCACAAAGTTTGAAGACAAGGAAGGTAGCTATACTAAGGAGAGTAGATAGCAGATAAGAAACATCACTAACATTTAGGAATTTGAATTCTGTAATGTTTGGCATACATTTTAGCCCTGTAGCACAGATATTTATTTTTTTTTTAGAGATATTGAAGGTAACAATGCAATAGCAGTTTTCATTAAGAAATGTAATTGTAAGCAAGCTCTATTATATATCAAAAGTTAGAGTAGAATTTGTAGATGCCTTTAAAGTAAAAATTAACACGGTTGCTAAAAGACTTTTCAAAGAGAGAGAAAATTTTAGGTTTTGGATCTTTAGGATTTTTTTTATAGACAAACGGCGGTAGTTTGGGAAAAAATTTGCAAGGTATTGATTTAATGTTCAGACTAAGAGCTACCATCCATAAAATTTTCAAGAAGATGGAGAGAAAATAGGATTTAGCCTTAGAGAATATAAGGATATCGTGCGCAACCTATTGGAATTGTTATAAAGGAGATAGGGACAGCCATGTTGGGAGCAATCATTCAAAAGCTATAGTAGCATGAGTTTGTGTCAGCATGCAGCAGATTTTGGTGCCATGCACATAGCAGGAAAAATGTATGTGGAAGTAATGTGGCTTGTCAGCCATTGCTCTCACAGCTCCTACATATTGTGGGAACG
Source organism: Vandiemenella viatica (assembly GCA_031002005.1). Taxonomy (NCBI): domain Eukaryota; kingdom Metazoa; phylum Arthropoda; class Insecta; order Orthoptera; family Morabidae; genus Vandiemenella; species Vandiemenella viatica. Next base: position 343,131,578 of record CM061920.1, on the reverse strand, counting down.
TGATTTTGCTCTCAATGGAATAGAACTTTATTTTGTTTTTGGGGTCATTGGGAATTCCGTGCTGCTTGACTCATGGTTTAAATCTGAAATCAGTAGTTTAGGAGAAAAATATAGATGCTTTAAAAATGATTACCGTATGATGTGCAGTGTTTGAAGAATATACAGTATTAAAATTCAGTAATAGTCTACAGTGAAAATCATATAAAGAACCTACCTTCATCTTTTGGGGTTATACAGGGGATTGGCGACCAAGAGACAGTGAACCATTACCCTATATTAACAGTCTTAGCTTAGGATGAGCTGTGTGCACTAACCCCCGGCATAGCAGTAGTCGTAACATGGTATCACCTTAGATACCTTTAGCTGTTTTTGAAAGACTCCACTATCAAAGCAGATATTTACAACCTTTGACATCATTTCTTATATAAAGTAGCTAATAAGATTGACAATTTCTGTGTTTAGATTATAGACACAACTGGGCAGAAAACCGTTAATTGTTAATTAATTAAGTTAACAAAATTGCAAAACTGTAACTTATAAGTTAACCTAAGCAATCATTAACTTCCGTTAAAATGAACTTCCGTTAACTTTAGTTCGTTACATTGGTTGTATGCATCATTTTATTTGTTTGAATTGCGTGCCACGGCACTCTGCTACGTTTGGTGAGTCGAATAGTGAACGAATTAGGTAATGAGATGTGCACATGGGACTGTGATGCATATATAACTTAATGCTAGGCATGGCATGGGTGTGAGCAGGAATGGTAGAGTTATCGAGTGTTCATATTTTACATCTACAAACCTGCTACACATTTCAAATCAAATCAGTGATTGATTTTAATATTTTTCATATTTAATAATAAAGTGGCACTTTTTAATTTGTGTTTGTTTGGTGTTTGTTAGTGAAGATATTCGTTAAATCATGGAAACTGAAGATCTAGAAACTGTTAGTGAAAGCAGCAACACTAGCAATTACAACAACGACATTAAAAATCCTGGGCCACATTTATGCAGTTATATTGCATTTAAATAAAAATTGGGAGAACAGTTGATTTATGAATGCAAACTGTATTTGCTTAAACTTTCTGCAGTCAAGATTCACATTTCTAGTGTTAACAATTTTAAACAACACATGATAGGAAGCAAACATCCAAATATTTGCAGTTAAAAAAAAGGTGAAACCAGAGTCTACTCGTGGGGAAAGAAAAAACAATTCAAGGCCTTCAAGTGCTGTGGATTCTTCTAATATAGATAGCAGCAGAAGTCTTTTTTCCATCACCATCTGCTAACAAAAGGTTATTCCAACAAATAATTGGTGAATCTTTTGGTATCATAGTTGCTGACAGCAGCCTATCTCAAGCTGGTGTGGACCAATGCATTGTAAACTTTTTCTTTGGCAACATGATTCCACTACATGTTATAACATCCAATACATTTAAGAAGCTGATTAAAACGTTGCATGCAAGTAAGAACTTTTAATGGATAACTGTAAATCTGCAAAAATGTAACCCTTTAATGATCATCGAAGTTAACTTTTTAAGTAGCGGATTAACGATTAATGAAGTTAACTTTTCAATTAACTGTGCCCAGCTCTGGTTATAGACATACATTGACTTATATTTTTTTTAAAGACATATTTGCAGTATGGACTTTCTGTACAGAAACTGAATAGAAAGAAAATATTTTATCAGCACATTTGACTTTGGACAGATAATAGTTTTCTTTGTTTTGACTAATTGCGATTTTCTTAATTGTTTCACTAATACTATTAATAAAATATTTATTTTGGTCCACGCAGGGCACCCACCAAATCGAGTCAACGGCGGCACTGCCTACCCTTTTCTCGAAGCGATTTGGGTCTTTTTTTTGCGCTAATGTCGACGTGCTATTTTTGGATTTCAATTTCTTCAGTCGTATTCATACTACATGTCTTAAATTTCTGTTATGCATATATATCAGCAATCTTAGTTAGCATACTAAATTTTATTTTGTTACTGTTCTAAGTTCCGATGTTATTCGGATGCAAACTTCAGCGCTTTTGTCACTCACTGACTGATGATCATCAAAACTCTAAGGTACTTCCCATAGCTATAGAAAGCTGAAATTTGGCACGCAGATAACATTCTACCCACATATTATGAGAAAAGTCTGAAACTCTTAAATTTCTATATATCTACCCCTTACCTACCCCTAACGTGTAATCGCTTTTCACCCTAATAACTTTATATAGCTCAGATCTTCATTTTAGAGTGAGCTTACTAAGTTTAACTAATGTGTTAAATTTTCCTTCTTTCCTTTTCTTACTTTGGAAGTTATCGAAATTCAAATTTTTTTTTCGACCATGACACCCTGACATCGAAATTCCACTGTACTACAAGTAATTTGGTACACATATATATAGTTTCATCCCTAAATCATAAGAAAAATGTTGGAATTTTTCTCCATATTTATTTAATTACAATCCCAAACATGAAAAATTGTGGCACATATTTGCAGCTTAATTGCTCTGCTCCAGATGAAGCTATATGCCTGAGAATTTTTTAATGCATAGAGATTAGCAAGTTTAACTAATATCTTAAATTTTAATTTGGCCCTATGCTTGGTTTGGAAGTTACTCGTAATTTATTTATGGTGGTAGTTCAACTAACGGCAATCTGCATTGCTCGGCTACGGCGCACACACAGGTGGGCACAGTTAATCCAAACGTTAACTTCGTTAATCATTATTCCGCTACTTCAAAAGTTAACTTCAATAATCGTTAAAGCGTTAAATGTTTATAAATTTAACGCAAGTTAAAGTTATCCGTTAAAAGTTAACTAGTCAAAAGTTGTACTGATGTATTAGTATTATAGTACGGTAGGTATAACTGCTCTCTATCTCAAGGTGTTATGAACCATGATGTAAGTGTGGATTTATTTATAAAAATTAACAAATTGTGGTTACGCTATCGCCACAACAACAAAGTGGTATTCCTGACTGTCTTTATCTTTGTTGAGACTGTGATCAACATAACACTTGCAAATTGTATTACGAGAGACAATTAAGGTACTCGTGACTTTATATTAAAAAAAAAAGTAGTAAAAAAACCCAACATGAATGCAGAATGAAAAGCAACAATATTATAGAAAACAAGTTGGACTGGGACACCTGAATATGTGAAAACTGCGACCAGTTTACGTTTGCAGAATTCACAATATAAAATAGTTACGCCGCCGCCGGCTGAAAATGCCGCCAAGATTTTAGCAGGCGGCGCCCACTACTACACCGAACATACAAGCAGCGCTGTCAGTACAGCCAACTTATATTATACCGCTGTCTCTTTGAAATTATACAAAATGAAACCCAATTATACAAAGGGGTCATCCATTGATTACATACGTGAGTGAAAGTGCTGGAGCAAAAAAAAGTCCACGAAAAGTAAACAATGTATACATTAATAAATTTTGAATAACAAAAAGGAAATAGATATGCATGAAGGGTTGCCAACTCAATGAAACAAAGGGCAAACACTTTCAAAAAGGTGCTGGAATGTACTTTACTTTTAAGTGCTCATTTTTGTATCCAATTATACAAGGCAATCTGTTATACAAACAGGATACAAGAGGTAACCAAATTATACAAGTTTTGTATCCAATTATACAATCTGGCAGCCCTGCATACGAGTGGTGGCGTGGCGCACAGTTCAAACAAACGAAAAGACGTCAACAACCTATGTAACGGACTAAAGTTAACGGAAGTCCAATTTAACGGAAGTTAAGAAGACCCTCAATGATTTTTTAGGTTAACTTAAAAGTTAAAATTTTCGCAATTTTTTTAACTTCATTAACTAACGATTAACTGTTTTGTGCCCAGCTGTGGGCGCACACCCATTGTTTTCAGAGTGTGTGACATTGTTGGTAATGTATATCGATGTCTTCAATTCTGAAATGTTCGTATTCACCGATTTTCAAATGGAATCATTATATTTAAGCAGCGATTCAGAATAAGCGATAAACTTACAAAAAGAAATGAGATCCCACAAAAACAATTCTTGTAAAAATAAGCCAAGTCTCTTGCTCATGTAGTGACAAAAAGTTATGAGATCTTCTTCTGAGCCAAATCTACACATTAAAGCTTGTTTTCACTTCACTCTGTGAAACAGAATGGTTTCTCTCTGTGTCATTGAACATTTATTTAGAATTTTTTTAAAAAATCTGGTGACTTGGCCGTTATGCATGTCGTAACTTTTACCGAAATTGAAGGCATAATATATACTTAATTTAAAAATGAGCGAGGGAAATCTAGGCTTTAATGTATTTGTAAGTTTGACTTAGCAACACATTTAAGGTAACTGAAATATCCTACTTTGGCAATCCTACTTTGACTTTAAATGTTTTTTAATATTAGGTTTATACATACGTAGTTTATTTAAAATGTTAAAAGCTTTATGATATCCCCCTTTTTTGTCCAGGGAAGCTTATTCACCTATTACAATTGATATACATACAAGATTTATAATAATCATAATTAAAATGCTATATGCTGTAAATGTAAAAAATAGAATAAAAAATAAATATTAATTTTTTCCAACTGAATTTTACAAAAGGCATATTAGATACAATTAATTCTTTTTGCAAAGTGAACGCCTGGAATTGTGTGTTTTTCCTATTTATTGTAAAGATATTATAACCTGCTGATTCAAAACACATTCATTGAAGTGTACGTTCCAAAAGAATGGAAAAGGGAAGAAACTAAATCCTTTTACAAACAACTGTGGAGGGAAATTGAAAAATATAATGAAAGTGGCAGTTTAATAATTATGAGAGTTGTGAATCAAACAATCCCAAAAATTTCATATATTAACATGGGCTGCCTGTAAAAAAATAAAAAAAATGTTGTATTAATTATATATAGTAATTGTTAATTTTATACAAGATGACAGATGCTTGAGATGTGATATTGACTCTGATAACTTTCTGGTAACATCTAGCATATGCCTCCTCAAAAGATGGAGACATCAACCAGTGAAACATAACACCATGAAGAGTTGGTTAAAGAAGTCTCTTTTGCATGATAGAAGTATCAAATGATTATAATACAAAAGACTTGCCAACCCATTTAACAATTACATTAAGTTGATGAAGAATGATCTCGTGTATGAGACTCCATTAAATCTGCGGCCAATCATTAGCCACAAGAAAGAAAAGACCTCAGACTGTGGAAATGATTAAATGCCATTAACATTAAACAGTTGGCTTATCAAAGTGGGGAGGAGTGTGAAAACTATAATTATTTCAGCCTATAATGTGCTTAATTATTAAACAGGGGAGAGAGACACTATGAGAATTAACTGAAGATCACTATAAAACCTGAGCCAGCAGAGAAGTAAGTCTCAAAATACATATTGTAAATGGATCCTCTGAAGGAATATATGACAGTTCACTTAAGTAAAACTTACTATAACATAGGCCAGACCACTTTATCACGTTCATAGTCTTTCCTAGCTCATCTGCCTAGATTACTTCATTTCTTACGTCAGCCTGAACATGAGTCAGTTTTCCAGTATGATGAATGTTTACAGACAGTTTAGTCCAAAAATCTAGACCACCCAGTTACTGCCTATGCCTGCTCTCACAACTTACATGACCTCAACAACTATTTCACAGTCAGATCCTAATATAGAAACCAGAAAGTTAGTATATTTTGCATATTTTCATTCCCTGCTCACTTATGGCATCTCATTCTGGGGAAACTCCTCACAAACACAGAGGGTATTTAAATTGCAAAAGAACTATTTGTGGAGCAAGCCCACAAACGTCGTGCAGAAATCTGGGTGTACTAACAATGCCAGCACAGTATGTATACTCCGTACTATAATTTGTAGTGGAAAATCCAGAACACTTCAATCTTAATGCTGACATACATAGCCATAATACTAGGAATAAATATAATATTCACAAGGATTATAAATCACTACTGTCAATTGTACAGAAAGGGTTAACATTTACTGGAGCTTCCTTATTCAATGTCTTACCAACAGAAATTAAATTTTATCTACACAAACCCAACTACTTTAAGTCCAAACTGAAAGAGTTTCTGCTTCAGAACACATTTTACTCTGTGAATGAATTTTCCTCTTGGAATTTGGTAACTATAACTGATAAAATAGTACATATGGTGTATGGAAGGGGAAGGTGACAAAGTTGTCCACAATTACTAAAATGATATATGGTTTTTCTTACTATTCAAACTCTTGACAAATGAAGTAATTATACTGTTTACAAAATTTCACTCATATATAGTAACTAACAGGGGATAGCATGTACTCAAAAACTGCTGTGAAAAATTATGATACTAACAGGTTGTTTAGTAATTGACTGCTTATGAGTTGTTGGTAATATAATTGATATTGTTAATAGGTGTATGTACTGTTCCACATAAATAGCAACTAACATGATATAACATGTAGTTGCAAATTACAGTGAAACTTATCATGGTAACTGGTTGGTAAGAAAATAACTGGTTGTTAGATGCTGGTAACAAGTGTGTACACTGTTCCACATAGTAAGTATTAACTAACTCGGGATTGTATTTGTAGATTACAGGATATATTGGTTATACTAATGGGTTGTAACTAACTTGTTGTCAATATATAATAATATTATCAATTGTATAGTAATATATACATTACTAATAAGTGTATGTACTGTTCCACATCCCTGAGATTACTCTCCCTAACTGAATTCCACTGGGAGGCAATTGACCAAAAACCACATTCTGGAGACCAGGCATCTCCTAGGCCTCAATCTCAGACAATACATACCTTCCTCTTCACTGTTCTATCCAGGGAAATTTTTATGCATTTATATTACACATTTTTTGTGATAGTTTTTCACTACTGGCTCATTTAGTTAATTATTATATTTAAGTCACCTTTTGTACTTAATATTTCCAACAATATTATTTTTTCACCTCCCCCCACCCCCTCCTAATAACTACCCTATGAACTTATTAGTAAAAAATGGTTTTCATGTGAAGCTAGCCATCTGATTCATTTTCTGCTATTATGATTAGGGATTTGCCCAAAATATTATGTTTTTTTTGTGTTTATACAGTGTCTTTTCTTTTTTTTGCCACAGCTGACCTTCAGCTTTGGCAAGTATTGAGTTTACTTTCCCCTTCCAAATCTTTTTTCTGCTCCATGGTTTCTGACATTATGTAATTAGACACAAAATACCACCTTAGGGAGCGTGCATAAACCATTTTGGCCTCCTGTGAACCCCACCCTCCACCCATGTAGACCTACGTGGTTTTTGCCTATACCCCCCTTCCCCCCCCCCCCCACATAGCACATTACTTTTTCCCCTTTTGATTCCAGATGACATTTTCTTCTGTTTTCTCCTGTCAGACTATTGTAAATTACATGGAGATAATTAAATGAAGGAAATAAATATTCACATAGTGTTGTGTGTTCTGTTCCTCATTTTAACTGTAAAAAAATGTTATGAAAGGAAAGCTATGACGCCTGGCTCAGAACCCCTCTCCGCCCACGTAGCCTTCCAGCCAACTCCCCCCCCCCCCCTTCCCGGACTGAGCCATGTAGTTTGTGCACGCTCCCTTGTTTGGCTAATGATTTACCGAGTTACTTCAAAATCACTGCCTGTGTAATAATGTTTGGTTTGTACCTTTCCAATAGATTACCAAACTGTATTTCATATGTGTACTCTTATAGTTCATTAGTAGCACTCTGATTAGTTTCTTTGAGTTCCATGGCCACTTTTAACCATAGGCTACCTAGACTGTAGAATAGGTGCCTCCCACCTAGGCCAGTAGTAGAGGTGACAAAAAAAAAAAAAAAACAACACTAGTAGAGCGCCACATGTATAGCCTAGGGGCCCCCCAAAACATAAATGCGGCCCTGTTGAGTTGTTCTCTTATTATCTTACGTATAACCACCTTTTTCAAGTGGTAGGTAAATTAATGGAAAGATTGATATGCAACCACATCAGAAATGTATGTGAGGAACGTAAGTGGTTTTCAGTTTTCAAGAATATTCATGCGAATCTCAGTTGGTGGCATATATGCAAGATATTTCCAATGAAATGGACAAGGGAGGCCAAATTGATAGTGTAGCACTAGATCTTTCAAAGGCATTTGACAGAGTAAGCCACAAAATGGTAGTAAATAAGGTAAAAAACTATTGGAGTGGATGAGAAAATGATTTTCTGGGTAGAAGAATTTTTAAAGGGTAGGAAATGTGGTACCAAAGGAAGTGGAAGTAAAAATGGGAGTGTCGCAGGGTAGTGTATTGGGACCATTGCTATTCATTATTCTAATGAATAATTGTGTTGATTGTTTACAATCTGAAATTAGATTGTTTGCAGATGATATAATGCTGTATAAAAGGATCAAAACGATAGAGGATTGTAAACAGTTGCAGGGTGATCTGGACAGGATATCTAATTGGGTTGGTAAACATGGAATGAAGATAAATGCAAAGAAGAGTCAGCTTATTAGATACACAAATAAAAAACAAAATGTTAATTATGAATATAAGGTGGGGAAAGAATTGCTTGCTGAAGACTTGAAATGTAAATATCTTGGAATTACTTTTTATAACAAACTTAACTGGGCAGGACACATAGGACAGGTGGTAGGAAAAGGTTTCAAAGTTCTGCACTTGTTGGAGAGAGTGATGAGGGGATGTAAGAGAGAAGTAAAGGAATTGGGTTACAAAACTTTGGTCAGACCATTGCTCGAATATGGTAGTGTAGTATGGGACCCACATTTTGAGTATCAAATACAGGAGTTGGAGAAGGTGCAAAGAAGGGCTGCTAGATTTGTTTCTGGAAATTATCGCAGAATGCAGTCAGTGACAGATATGATAAAGGAGCTTGAATGGGATTCATTGCAAGACAGGAGGAGGGTCATGGGAGTGTACAGGGCGTATACTGGCAATGAGGCATGGAAAGATATTGCAGTAGGTATGAAAAGTAGTTCATGGAAGGGAAAAGATGACCATGACCACAAGCTGGCACTCAATTTCAGGCACAAGACTTTATTTTTTAGGTAAGGGTGTCAGGGATTGGAATGATTAACCAAGGGGAATGATGAATAACTTACCGAAAACGTTAAAAGAATTTAAAGTTAATATTTGTAGAGGGCAAATTTAGGTGGGTGCAGGATAGGGGGAAGTTGGGAGTGAAGGGAAATTGCCACCGGAGCGTGTGCTCCATTAAAAATTAAATTAAACTAAAATTACATTTTTTTTATATATATATACACTAAATCTGATTTAAAGGCTCCAGACAACAATATGAAACTTTATTTAAATTTTACCCACATCACATTCCCTATCATTGGATATTAATGTTGGGAGTGTACACCCTTTACCTTTGACAGCTTAATTCTGCTGGGAAGACTTGCAATGAGTTGTCTGGATGTCTTCTTCCTCAAAAGCTGAAATGATAGAAGGTAGTGATATTGGACACTGAAGCGAAATCAGTGTTCTAATCTTTCAATAGGTGTTCCATTGAATTCAAGTTTGGACTGTATGCAGGCCATTCCATCAGAAATGCTATTATCTGCAAACCATTGGCTCACAGATGCAGCATCATCTCTCAACTGGTCTTCTACTATATGCTGTACAAAGAGGCAGCCTTAGGGGGTGGTGAGTAGGGCAATCGCCCGGGGCCTCCCAATATGGCGACCTCCCCACCCCACCGCTCTTCACTCGGCGTCAGGTTGTAGTATGGAGAAGGTACCTTAATGGTCTCCTCTCTTTTCTTTGCTCCATGGTAGTGACCATGGAGGAAGGAAATATATGGAGCAGAAGTGACGTTACATCTGTGAAGCAGGCTCTAAAATCTTGCGCATGCGCAGTGGCGGCAGCGGCGATATAGTGCTTCCAAACAAATGGGATGTTCACATTGTGTTAGATGCTGTGATTATTTCATTTTTTAATGTTTATAAGTGTTTTATAATGCCATCTTGTGTTGCATACGGTTGCACAAATAGGCAAGAGAGGAAAGAACCTGGAATATCATTTCATAAGTAAGTTGAATTCTAATTATCGTTGTTGAATTGGGTGGTACGAATTGCAAGCTTCGCTGCCTGTCTATAAATATTTAGTCATAGCTCTCAATGAGATGACTTTGTTCTCAAATTTTTGTTGGTGTAGTGTAGAAAATCAGCATACCTTGCTGTTTTGCACATAACAGACTAGCATTACTTTTTAACGAGTGTTGAAAATGAGATTTAAAGGGGTGTGTTTTACATCGCGATTCAGTGAATTTAGTATTGCGCTTTCTTTTGTCACATTGCAGTTTATACGGACAGTGAATGATGAAATTAAATGTGTTAAATTATGCTATGCAATGTAGGAATCTTGATGAAGCAAACAATGTTGTTACCGCAAATACAGTTTGCGATTCAAATACGCATGTGTGGGTATGTCTACATAGTTTGATTCTGTAGCTGCGAATTAATCGAGATTGTGGTTAGGTCTAAATGCAGAATGGTTTTGTTGTTCCATAAGGGTCAAAGAATTTATCTATTACTGTTAGTAATTTCATGAGAACCAAGTTAGTGACAAAACGTGTATCGCGATGGAAACTACTTCCGCTTCCTGCTATTCCCAATTTAGCTTACGATGTATGGTAACAAAATAACTATTTTTATTCTAGTGTAGGCCTCATTTCAACCTAACCACCAGTGGTAGTAAAAAAAAACTGAAATATCCATTCTGCATGTCCACCATGTAATTCATTGTGGCTTTCCACATCCCACAGAGCCAGTCTCTTATATTGGGATCAATGGAAAATTAATGTATTGTATTGTATTGGCAAAATTAATTTTTATTCCAGGTCGCATATCAACCTAACCCCAGTATATCCCGAAAACTAAGCAAGATATCGAAAAATTTTATTCTTTATTTTCGATTTGTCTCGTCGTGTTACATAAGAATCAATCATTAAATCTGACTTTTGCGAAATTTTTCTTCTGCATTTCAACTCAAGACACCTCACTTTTGATACAGTATATCTCGAGAACTAGGCGAAATATCGAAAAAAATTTATTCTTTGTTTTTTATCTGTCTCGTCTTTTTAAATAAGAATCCGTCATCAAATTTGACTTTGACCAATTTTTCTTCTGAATTTCAACCAAAAACATTTCACGTTGGAGACAAAATATCTCGAAAAGTAAGCAGGATATCAAAAATTTTTATTATTTATTTGTCTCATCGAGTTGTATAATAATCCATCACCAGATTGCGACGTCACGTTTATCCTAGAGTCCCCTTGAGGTTTTTGTACATATTCCCCGTGTCTGTATGGAAGCGGCCATGCCTCCACCCTCTTGCCCTTGGGGTTGGAAACGGCCCCTAAAGGCGAATGAATCAGAAATGATCAACGGCATGGGGATTGGGGATGCAGAAGGCAACCGGAAACCACTGCATTAAAGATCCTAACGGTATCCCGAGGACATGTAATCCTCTCAAATTACAAATATCATGATGGCTTCTTCCTGGGTAAAATATTCCGGAGGTAAAATAGTCACCCAATCGGATCTCCGGGTGGGGACTGCTCAGGGAGGAGTCATCAGAATGGATAGAAACATTCTACGAGTCGGAGCGTGGAATGTTAGAAGTCTGAATAGGGCAGGTAGGTTAGAAAACTTAAAAAGGGAGATGCAACAACTTAAGTTAGATGTTGGGATTAGTGATATTAAATGGAAGGACGCACAGGATTTCTGGTCTGGAGAACACAGGATAATTCACACACAAGCTGTCAATGGAGTCACTGGTGTAGGATTTGTAATGAACAAGAAAGTAGGGAAACGGGTGTGTTATTATGAACAGTTTAGTGACAGGATTATTCTGATGAGGTTAGAAACTAAATCCGTCCAAACTACATTAGTACAAATTTATAACCAACGTCACAAGAAGATGACGAAGAAATAGAAAAAATATACGCTGAAATTGAAGAATTAATCCAATATGTGAAGGGGGAGGGAAATCTAATAATCATGGGTGATTGGAATGCAATAGTGGGAGAAGGAAAAGAGGGGAATACTGTACGAAGTTTTGGTCTTGGAGAAAGAAATGAGCGAGGAAGCAGGTTGCTAGAATTTTGTGAAAGATATAAGCTAGTAGTGGCAAGCACAGTTTTTAAGAACCATGCAAGAAGAATATACACCTGGAAACGTCCAGGGGATACGGGCAGATATCAGCTAGATTATATCATGGTCAAACAGATATTCAGGAATCATCTAGACTGTAAAGCGTACCCAGGAGCAGATGAACTTTGACCATAATTTGATAATAATAAAGTGCAGGCTGAAATTTAAGCGAATAATGAAGCAGTATATGCAGAACAGACTCGAAGTGAATAAACTGAAACAATCTAGCACGAGAGAAAAATTTGCTGAAATGGTAGACTTAGGTCTAAGAAGTAACTCTGAAAGGAGCTCAACCGAGGACGAATGGAATGCATTAAAGACCGAAATAATGAATGCTGGTAAAGAAAACATTAGGCTTTAGGGAACAAGCTGCCCGAAAACCATGGTTAACAGAAGAAATTTTGGAGCTGATGGATCAGAGGAGGAGGTACAAAAATGCTCAGGAAGAGAGCAGTACAGGCAATTTAGAAATCAAATAAATAGGAAAGGCAAAATAGCAAAAGAAAAATGGCTACAAGAAAAGTGTGAAGAAATAGAAAAGGAAATGGTCGTAGGTAAAGTAGATATTGCATATGTAAAGATCAAACAGAATTTTGGAGAAATGAAGAAAAGAGGTATGAACATTAAAGCTGCCGATAGGAAACCTCTTTTAAGCGCAGAAGATAGAGCTAACCGATTGAAAGAATACATTGAGAAACTGTATGTTGGGGACGTCTGAACAATAGTGTAATGAAAAAGGAAGGCGATGTCGACATTAATGACTTAGGAGATCCTGTTTTGAGGACAGAATTTAATAAAGCTCTGAATGACTTGAAAGAAAATAAGGCAGTTGGAATAGATGAGATCCCTGCAGAACTTCTTAAATCCCTGGGAGGGGAAGGAATTGAAAGATTATTCAAGCTGATATCACAAAGTTATGAAACAGGAGAAATTCCAACTGATTTTAATAAAAAAATATCATCTTCACACTTCCAAAGAAAGCACAAGCCGACAAATGTGAGAATTATCGCACCATTAGTCTAACAACACATGCTTCAAAATTATTGACCAGAATAATATACAGAAGAATGGAAAGGGTAGTAGAAGAGATAGTAGGTGAAGATCAGTTTGGGTTTAGGAAAAATCGCGGTACAAGGGAAGCAATTCTGTCTTTAAGATTAATACTGGAAGGGCGGATCAAGTAAAACAAAGATACTTTTATGGCGTTTCTTGATTTAGAAAAAGCTTTTGATAATCTTAGGTGGGACAAGATGTTCAAAATTTTAAAGAAGTCAGGTCTAAAGTATCGAGATAGAAGAACACACTATAAACTATATGAGAATCAAGTGGCTGTAATAAAAGTAGAGAATCACGAGAGAGATGCATCAGTTAAAAAGGGTGTGAGACAAGGTTGTAGTCTATCCCCGTTAATATTCAACTTGTATGTAGAAGAAGCAATAAAGAAAGTCAAAGATAAATTTCCATGGGGCATAAGTTTTCAGGGAGAAAAAATCAGTATGCTACGGTTTGCTGATGACATTGTCTTGTTAGCAGAGAGGGCTGAGGATATTGAGAAGTTACTGAATGGCATGAACAAAATACTGAAGGAAGATTTTGGACTTAATATAAATCAAAGCAAGACAAAAGTGATGAAATGTAGCAGAAATGATACCAATACTAGTAGATTAAATATAAAAATAGGATCGGATGCAATAGGCGAAGTAAGTGGATTCTGTTACTTGGGAAGTAAAATTACCACCGATGGCCGAAGCAGGAATGATGTTAAAAGCAGAATAGCACTAGGAAAATGAGCCTTCATGAAAAAGAGAAACGTTTTAGTTTCAAATATTGATCTAGGAATTAGAAAGAACTTTTTAAAACTCTTTGTGTGGAGCACAGCACTTTATGGTAGCGAAACATGGACTTCAGGAATACCGGAAATAAAGAAAATTGAGGCATCTGAAATGTGGTGCTGAAAATCAAGTGGACAGACAAAGTAAGAAATGAACGAGTCTTGGAAATGATGAGTAAGAAAGAAGTTTATGGAAGAAGCTTACAGAAAGAAGAGACAGGCTGGTAGGTCATATTTTGTGACATGGTGGATTGGTTAATTTGTTAGTGGAGGGAACAGTTGAAGGTAAGAACTGACTGTAGAGGAAGACAGAGGTTAGAATATATGAAGCAGATAATTGCGGACGTGGGCTGTAAGGGTTATGTAGAAATGAAGAGGTTAGCAAAAAAAAAAAAAAAAAAAAAATCACACTGTTAATGTAATGGTTTAATTTTTTGATGTCTATTACTATGATAGGTATCCCTTATTTATTGTTAAATCTAGCAACATTTATAATATTTTTTTCCTTTGCCTTTGTATCTGTATATTAATTACTAGTTGCACTCGCGATACTTTTTTTTTTTTTATTTTACTTATGGCTTTATGTCTCCTCGCCGTCGAGATCATTAGAGGTAGGATGGAAACTGGGGACAAGGAACGGGAAGCAATTCGGCCATCGCCTGTTGAATGAAGCATCCCCGCATTCGCCTGAAATGTTTTGGGAAACCATGGAAAATCCAAATCTGGATACCCGGATGGGGATTCGAAGTGGTCTTCCCGAATGCGAGGCCAGAGAGTTAACCACTCACCTACCACCCTCGGTTTTGTTCCAGAGAGCGATCCTTGAGGACTCAAATCAATAGTAAAATTGTGATTTCTATTCGGAGTACACAAATATTTAGTTACTAGCTGATACCCGCGACTTCGTTCGCGTGGATTAAGAATTTCTTTGCCAGAATTGAATATAGAAAGTTGTGGGTAACAAAGGATTGGTCCCAAACAACACCGAGTCGGCATAATATGACAGGAAAGCCATCACTATATTATTCTACGGTCGAGCCTGTCTCTTGAAGAGAATCAATTTCGAATTTATTTAAAAACAGAAAAAAACGAAGGTGACGGAATGTGGTGAAAGGGTGTGTGTGTGTGTGTTAACTAAGGGCAGGTTTATTTCAGATTGGTCGTTTCTTCTTTCTTCAGCATGAGTAGGGTTACCAGATGTCCTCTTTTACCCGGACATGTCCTCTTTTTTGGACCGTAAAAATGGTCCGGGCGGGTTTTGAGAATAATCAAGGAATGTCCTCTTTTTTTAGTTCCGTTTTACTACTGCCTGAACTTGAAAGTGTGGGAATAAAACTCTCCCATCTGTCAAAATGGTAAACCCTAAAGAATTTAACATTTATGCCAACAATGTGATATTTTATCTACACTTTTCCTTTTTCTGTCTCCGCACTGTGTCAAGATATAGTTACGATTTCTGAGCAATAGGTGGCGAGGCAATTATCGTGAAATAGGAGCTGCGGGGTAGCCGGTGAAGAACATTATGTACGAAACAATGCAAAGTACTTCGGTAGTCAGCTCGGCTTCTAGAATCATTGTTTTCAACTGCTTTACTGTTAGTTGCGTTTTGGTTGTTGTGAAGTGAAGCAGTTTTACTGTTCAAGTGAAATCATGCCAAAACGCAAATGTGTCTTCAGTGACAAATTACAAAAACGATTTCCTGACTTCAAACCGGGAAGAATTAGCTCAGAGGCAGAATGTCTTATCTGCCCATCAGGAACATTTGTTTCAGTTGCTAATAAAGGTAAGATTTATA
Source organism: Vandiemenella viatica (assembly GCA_031002005.1). Taxonomy (NCBI): domain Eukaryota; kingdom Metazoa; phylum Arthropoda; class Insecta; order Orthoptera; family Morabidae; genus Vandiemenella; species Vandiemenella viatica. The sequence goes on along the minus strand of CM061920.1, from coordinate 343,115,794 downwards.
ACCATGGGACCGATTTTACGTAAATATCGTATGACACTGGAAATTTGCGTGTAATAGCTCAGATTTTCTTACACTGAATAACGTATAACACGCACAATTATTAATTTGCGGGGGGGCTAGACCTAGAAGCTCACAAAAACACTGAAAAATACAAAACGCGGATACGTACTGCAGCATCTTCATCCAAAGTTGACGATTTTTTTGCAAAAAAAGGATTCCAAAATTAATGATTTGGTCCATGCAGCTGAAGGCACCCTATCTTTTCACACAGTCAAGCATCATCAAAGTTTTAAATCAATGGACTGTACTGGAAAACTGTAGAAAGTGTTATTTACAGACTCAAATATAGCGAAACAAATGTCATGTGCTCGCACTAAAACAGAAGCCATTATTAATTCTGTATTCTCACCTCATTCTGTTAATGCTTCTATTGACCTTTTGGAGTGTATTTCATGTTTTGGTGTTGCAACAGACGGCAGTAACCATGGTTCTGTGAAACTGTTTCCAATTCTAATTCAATACTATGACTTTAAATCCGGGGGGATTCAAACAAAAGTGACAGAACTTAAAAGTAGTCCAAATGAAAAATCTGAGGTATTAATAATAAATGTGTTGCTTTTTTCTGGGGACAATACAAATACAAATTTTGGTGGTATTAGTGGACTTGGTAAGAGGTCGGGAAATAATGTTTTCGCCCATCTGAAAAACAATTTAAATGATATATTAGTAGGATTAGGCTGCCCTGCTCATGTTTTACATAACTGCATTCAACGTGGTATTGATGCAGGACTCACATTAGATTTTGATTCCATAGTATTAAAAATATTTCTCTGTGTACACAGTACGTACTGAAAGTCTTAAGGACTTTTGTGATTTTGTAGATGTACAATATAGGGAAATATTGTGTCATTCTAAGAGTAGGTGGCTGTCCCTTTTTCCTTGCGTTACGAGACTAATTGAGATGTATCCAGCACTGAAATCATATTTCAGATCTCAGGGTGAAATTCCAATTCTGATTAAAATGTTTTTCCAAAATGAGCTTAGTGAAGCACGATTATGGTTTGTTCATTCTCTTATGTCATTATTTCAACATAATATTTTGGCCCTAGAAAAAGAGAAAAATTCACTGGTAGAAATGATACATATTCTTGAGGGTGTGTTGAATGCTCTTCAGGAAGAAAAATCCAGAATTTCAAATCTTTAAAACTAAAAGAAATTTTGAGAAAAAAACGGGATGAAGGTTATGGTTCTAAATGTGATATGCTAGAAGGAGAAATAGCAAATGTTTATGATGCAACAATTACGTATCTTAAGAAATGGTTGGTTCAGTATCAAGAGTTTTTGGTATTTAAATGGATGGGTGTGAAGAATTCTCCAAATTGGGGAGATGTGGAACAAACAATTCTGTACCTAAATGAAAAACTTAATATTAAAATAGATGATGTAAAGTGCTTTGATCAGTTTTGCAACTTTCAGAAATTTTTTGACAAACCAGGCTAATGTTAATACAGATCAGTTGTCAAATGATATCTGGTGTAAATATTTCCGAGAGTTAAAGAATGGTGCTTGTTTCTCAGAACTACTAAAAATTGCGGAGTTTTTCTTTGCTATTCCCAGCCACAATGCTAGTGTAGAAAGGATTTTTTCATTAGCAAACAGTCAGTGAACCAAAGATAGAAATAGACTCAGTGTTGAGTCTGTTAAGGGAATTATAAGTGTGCAATATAATTATAATGATTTATCTTGTGTATAGTTTTATAGTTATTTGTTGGAAAATAAGAAATTACTCTCAGAAATTGGTTCATCAAAGAAATATCTGAGTACTTCAGGGAATAATGATGAAGATGAGAAATGTACTAATGATGATTTTTTGTAGTTTATATTAAAATGTGCCACAAATTGTTGTAACGTTGCATGATTTAATAAAATGAAGTAATATACTACCTATTGTAGACGTTTCATTTGCAAAAAGTATAGTGAATTATGCATATCTTAAATATTTTTATTTATAATTTATCTTAATGCAACATCCGTAAATGTTGAGAAACCCACAACACTTTTGCAGAATTTAGTATTAATCTAGAAATGACCTCTTTTTTGAAGACCATCATCTGGTAACCCTAAGCATGAGCATCCGATTCTTCTGTTCTAATAACTTTAGCTACTCGTGCTCTGCTAGAGTCACAACTTAGGCTAGTTTACGCACGAAAGGCATTTCAAAAGAGACGCCAAATTAAACTGGTGCCAGAAACATTTAAGCAGACACAAAGCAATAGGACAGACAAAATCTACATCAATACTAAATAATAGTTTTTTTCTCTCAACTAAATTTACTAACAAATTATACACTAACATAATGAGCGAGTAGCACACCTTGAGCAAGCGACGTAACATTACAGACTAACACACTATTACGTTCTTCGGTGGTTTAATTTATATATATATTGATTAATTAAAAAGTCCACCAGAAGGTTATGTTGAAGATTTGTTTATTGTTTTCAATACGAAGTCAGCGATATTCTCAAGCATTGATGCAACATGAGATGCAATACAGAGATGCACTCTGAGTCGTTGCAAATAAAATCTCTGTGAACTAACTGGATGAATCTCTCTGTAAAACTGAATACTGAATGAAGTCAACTAACTAACTCTGTCCAGCCGATCTGTTTATATAGTCTCCATCGAAATTACGAGAATTCTTCAAAGGCATCCGCCCGATATTTCTCGATCATTAACAATCACTCAAACAATCAAACATATTAAAAACTATCGGAATTAATACAAAATTAATTAACAACATTAGAGATACTTAAATACAAAATTATTTGCAGAAATCATCTCAAACTGTAGAAAATTGTCCTGTAGACATCATAACTTGCATTAATACGTGGAATTACAAACATTTAAGAAATTCTCTTGCACCATTCGGTTCTTAAACATATTAAATGGACTTTAAATAATTTTCTTTCATACACTGATTTACAAGAAATTACAAAACAATCATACCAGATCATATTCAAGCAAACTTTAGCTCACTGCAAATACTTCATACAGTACAATACTATTCAAAATTCAGGTATGAGGGCTGTTACAACCACTCCCCAGGATTCACTTAATTTTACACAGTTAAAATTGATTGAATCCGTCACGAATCTAAGCAGGTTGAATGTACACATAATGCCAACACTAACAGATTATAATCAATCAATCAACCATAACGACTTTTACAATGAACAAATACAATTCTTCATTACATACAACATCTGCACATAGTCCTGATTTTGGTTACAATAATTGTCTTTTTTCAGATCCAATCATTTTTTCAGTTACTGTTTTACCCAACAAACATTCAATGCTATTACCTTAAGTTACAATTAATTTTTCACTCCAAATTACACACTTGATGTCTGCTTGTTAATGACAACAGTCTGTTTACATTCTACAGCTGATAATTTGTCACCACAATGTAGAAAGTCACAACATCAAGAAAACACCAAAAGTTTCTACACAAAACTGTCACAAATTGCTTTATACAGTGAAATGCTTAGATATTTACAGGTTGTTGACCCCTCCCCAAACCATGCAGTCCAAAAAACTAATTCTATAAGTGGGTTCCAATATTTCTCTGGAAACTGAATTTTTATGAAGAATAAACAATCAATCAAACAAAGAAACATATATACATTAAACTTTATATATATATAGATATATTATTATTATTAACTTGAAAATGTTTTTGTTATTCGCGTCAAATAGGCCCAACCTATTTTAATCAAGGTTAGTACGTTTCGGACTGAAACACAAATTAGAAAATGAAGAATCTTTCTTTCCTACTTTGTTCGTTTACAATTTTAAATCTACTGGACAGATTGAAATGCGATTTGTACTGTTGTGTAAGAGTAGTTGGGGCCTGGTACTTCGTTTATGATTGTGACGAGTTTTGAAGGTTTTTATATTTTAATTTACTCGGAACGCTAAATATTTCCATGATAAAAAGTAGCGTATTTTACTCCCTGCCAAAAAAAAAAAAAAGTCATCAAATGAGTATGAGCACCCACGAGGTTTTATAAAAGTCGGCGCCCACGCTCGCGCTTGAGAAAACTTGCTTTGAAATCTCGGTTTTGTTACTTTCATTGAGTTTACGATTTATGCTGGGCAATTCCCGTCTTGTCACTTTACGCTTATTTTGCTAGCAGCTTTAACTTAAGGCCACACTTGACCGATACTGGTCCCCACCGTCACCGCACCGACAGTCGGCCGAGTGACAGCTTGCCCCTTCGTGTCACACTTGTCACTAGCTCGTCGGTGTGATGGACGTGTTCCTACTCGGTCTTTAGCCTTCACGAGGTCGTTTCAGCGAATCAAAGTTCACTAATTTTTGTAAAAGTGACCTGATGGTCAGAGCTAAAATATTATTCTTTATTTTGCGTAAGCATGATTTATAATCTTCGAAATTAGTAAACAACGTTAAAATACTTTCTTTAACTGACTTACTGGTTGCTCTTTTACGTGCAAAAATGGTATTCAAACGCTGTCGTCACAAACCATCATTAAAAGTCTTTCGCACACTGGATTGAAAGATTCTCGCTTTCCTGAATGCAATCACAATGAAATGTCAATCACTTCACACTTGACGTGTTTCTTCTGTTTGTGATTATTTTCGATTAACTCATTGTTTTTAATAAAGAATGCAGGCAGTAAAGATGCAGTACAGTAATTTCACGTGGTCTCCAACACCTTCTCACAGTTTCTTACCGGCTGCATATTGCACTTCTCTCGTAGCCACCTAACTTTGGTAATTCTACCAGGAAAAAGTTACCAACTGTTTAACCTGGAATTCCATTTACGGTGTGTCCTAGCATTTCGCATTACCAAATCAATGCTTTGCCAGAGGTAAAATTCAATTTTAAGGCACGTAAAAATTGCAACCGATTTTAATCGGGGATCTTCCGTACCCCAATCGCACGCCGAAGCCATCTGAGAAATTAGGACAAATTTATAAGTAATGAAAAATAAGTTTCCAAACATAATAAAGTAAATGACCTCTTTTTCTATACAATGATTCTGCTATACAAAAAAAAAAAAAAAAAAAAAAAAAAAAAAAAAAACAACAAAAAAGTGGGTGCTAACTATCACAGTATCTGATCGATGATGAAATTAAATTTTACGAATGTTTTAGAATGACGCAATCTACATTTTATGATCAGCTGATGAACGTGGAAATGAGGGTAAAGAAGACACTTTTTTAAGGGGGCGTCCATTAATTACATGGTGTGTTTTTGAAATCCCGACTCCCCACCCCTCACCCCTTATCCAAGGTGAGGGGGACTCCTCCCACCTGGCGAAGAACTCGTAGATTTTCGAGACCCCTTTTTTTAAAACTCTTTTGCTTAGGGCTTAGCGCCTCGTCGACGTCATTAGAGGCGGGAAAGGACAAGGTATGGGAAGGAATTCGGCCATGGCCTTTTGAAGGAGGCATCCCGGCATTCGCCTGGAGTGATTTGGGGAAACCATGAAAAACCCAAATCTGGATATCGAGACAGGGATTCGAACCACCGTCCTCCCGAATGCGAGGTCAGAGCTCTACTGTTCCATAAGGAATTAAAAAGATGATTTGGGATTTCTGTCCACCCCCCCTTTTGGCGAGATTGTGATGGACCCCCCCTTTCAATTTCACCTTACGTAATTAATGAACACCCCTTAAGGTAATCGATAACACGAAAACATTTGTCCATAACGGACCGAAAATTTCCTTAATGCCTCCATATGCTTCTTCACATCTACCAGCCCGTTACGGGACTACAGAGTCAGTCGTTGCGGTAACTGTGCGGGCCAGGGTGGGTCTAGTATGGCCTGACCTGTATGAATTGCAAAATTGTTTGTACGGCATATATCTTCAGTAGGTAAATAAACATTAATTGATATTAAGTTTAGAGGATCTTACGTTATTAAAAGTACTTAAAGAGTCATTTATTAAAAAATGTGTCATACTACTTGTAAATTGTTTCTGAGTAAGTCTCATTGTTAGGTGTGGTAGCCACTAAGGACTCAGTTGGAAGCATGTGGGAGCATGGTTATAAAGAGCAAGCCTTGTTCAAACATTCTATTGCAAGAATCATGGTCAACAATTGAACTTATAGAGAATATCACAAATAATGTAATACAATACAATACATAAGAAAACTTGGATCTTGCAGATTATGATCTTAATGAATCCTGTAATCACGAATAATATAATACAATATAATACATAAGTCATTGCAATAACAACCAGGTTAAGCCATGAGAATATCCCTAATCACAATATCTCAACTTGTATTAAACATCCAAACAGAAAATCCTTACACGCTTGGAAACGTAATATAACAGGGCAGGTTCTCACCAATTTACCATCATGTAACAAATCTATAACTAGTATCAAACACAATTTGTACAGAGGCAAATACACAATTATTTCAAACGAAGAGGAATCAGTTTACCTCAGCGTCCTTCAATTTAACCTTAAGAATCAAGTTCTTACCAAGGTTCTGACACACTATAGTGTGTGCACACCGACGCATAAGTCGTTACCACCCACCCACACACACTGATAAGGTGGCGGGAACAATCAGCACCAAACATCGGGGAATTTTGTCCAATCCCATAACACAATTAACAAGAATGCAGTAAGCGACGCACTTTGCAGTTGTAGTTATCAGGTATTCTATCTCAAATACCCAACAGGGCTAGAAAATGGCAATTTATCGCCTCGAAGTCACCACCAGCCCCGACCACCAGCGTACTCCCGCATCGGCGGAAAACCGCTCACGAACATGGGGCGCAGCAGAGGAATTCCTTCGATTAAAGCGAGCGAGGAACAGTCTCGGTGGAATCACACATCCACCTCAAGTAGAACTTCCGGGCTGCCTGGGCAAATTACAAGAGCTCGCTATACCAGCGCACTCCTTTGAGAAAAGTATTAGGCCCAACGAACCAAGCCGCTGCTGCTCCACCTTCCCGGACTCGTGTCCCCGATTATATCAACTGATTCAGCCGTTAGAGGGCACCACAGGGCCACAGCACTCTCTCACGGGCGAAACTAGCACGCGGGCTCAGCATCAGAGGACGATCGCGGGCGGGGAAAATAAACAATGCGAGCCGAGCACGGCTCATTCATATGCAAAATAAGATTTATTAAATGAGTTCGCGTGATCGTGATGCCGGTAGAATATTTGAGTTGGGTAGCTGTTAAAAGGAAGCAAGTGCTTTAAATAAAGATTTTAGCCTTAGTAAAAGATGAAAACATTATTTTTAAATCTCTGCGTATATCTATTAAGACATTTATATACTTTAGTTTACCATTATTAATAATTTGTTTTGTTTACTGTTACAAATCTTCTAATATTTTAAAATTTATTTATTTACTAGCTAAAAGCACGGCTTTGTGTTGGCTCGCGAAGTTTTATTATAAGGAATATTATATACAACTAAAGAAATTAATAAATAATCGTAAGAATTTTAATATTTAAACGAACTATCGTCAAAAACCATGGTTTTAGTTTGATGACAAAAAACAATTACGCAAATTTGTAATAAGACACAATCCTGAAATATTTCGGTTACATTTAAAAATATTTTTTGGAGCTCCAGATTCATAAATATTGTTAAATAACTAATTTTTCATCATTTTATTCGCTATCTATGTAGCATATAATATTTTCTTGTTTTTGGCTACATATTATTTGTTGTACATTATTAGGCAATCTTTTAAAATTATTTTTGTTTATTGTAATATCATAGTACCAAGGATTATTAGTTTTAAGATATATAAGCAGCCTCGACATTGACGCGATTGACAATAAAATCATTATACTCTTCGCCCTCGAGTATTCTAACAAATATATTTCGTTAAATAGTATCAATGGAATGAGTTAATGAAGTTCTAAAATTTTTAATATCTTGATGAAAGTTAATGACTTGGCCACTATATCCAAATTGACAACCTTTAAGCCGATAGACTGTAATTACTGGATGAATTTGAACAATTTACTGTTCTTCAATAAACATAATAGGGAAGTGAGGAGGTTAAAGAGGTTGGTACGAATAGAACATAATAGAGTTAAGAGACAGCAGGGTAGTATGGAATATTTGAAACAACTAAACAAGGACTTAATAACAACAAAGAAAGTGGCTAAAGATGGGTTTATGAAGAGTATTGTCAGTGCAGGAAGACCACTGACTGATGCATCTAGAAATTTCTATGGCTATATCAGGAAACTGAGGGGAAGGTAGGGTGTAGAGATGCTCATAGATAAGGATGGAGAAGAAGTTACTGACGATTTGAAAAAGGCAGAGATTTTAAGTAACTGGTTTAGTGAGAGCATTAGGGACAATGAATGAGAAACGGGAAGGTCTAATTCGGAGAACGAGCTTAACAATACGATTAGAAATGAAGATACTAAAAAATTTGAAATTCATTATGAAGAAATCATGAAGGAAATAAGTAAGCTGAAAACACATAAGGGGGCTGGTGCAGATAATATTACTACAGATATCTTTAAGATAGCCAGATATGACATTGTACCTTATCTTAAAATATTATTTAAATTGAGTCTGGATACTTGCTGCTTACCACAAGACTGGAAAAGTGCGATAGTAGTACCGGTACATAAAGGAGGGGTGAGAAATAGAGTCGAAAATTATAGGCCAATCAGTTTGACTTCAGTGGTAGGTAAATTAATGGAAAGATCGATATGCAACCACATCAGAAAAATATGTGAGGAACGTAAGTGGTTTTCAAGTAGGCAACATGGGTTCAGGCAAGGATATTCATGCGAATCTCAGTTGGTAGTATATATGCAAGATATTTCAGATGAAATGGACAATGGTGGCCAAATTGATAGTGTAGCACTAGATCTTTCAAAGGCGTTTGACAGAGTAAGCCACCAAATGGTAGTAAATAAGGTAAAAACAATTGAAGTGGCTGAGAAAGTGATTTGCTGGGTAGAAGAATTTTTAAAAGGTAGAAAACAGAAAGTTAGGGTAGGAAATGCGGTATCAAAGGAAGTGGAAGTAAAAATAGGAGTTCCAAAGGGTAGCGTATTGGGACCATTGCTATTCATTATTCTAATGAATAATTGTGTAGATTGTTTACTATCTGAAATTAGATTATTTTCAGATGACATAATGCTGAATAAAAGGATCAAAACGATAGAGGACTGTAAACAATTGCAGGATATCTGGGTTGGTAAACATGGGATGAAGATAAATGCAAAGAAGAGTCAGCTTATTAGATACACAAATAAAAAACAAAAGGTTAATTATGAATATAAGGTGGGGGAAGAATTGCTTGCTGTATACTTGAAATGTAAATATCTTTGCATTACATTTGATAACAAGATTAACTGGGCAGGACACATTGGACAGGTGGTAGGAAAAGGTTTCAAAATTCTGCACTTGTTGGAGAGAGTGATGAGGGAATGCACGAGAGAAGTAAAGGAATTGGGTTACAAAAATTTGGTCAGACCATTGCTCGAATATGGTAGTGTAGTATGGGACCCACATTTTGAGTATCAAATACAGGAGTTGGAGAGGGTGCAAAAAAGGGCTGCTAGATTTGTTCTTGGAAATTATCGCAGAATGCAATCAGTGACAGATATGATAAAGGAGCAAGACAGGAGGATGATGAGGAGGGTAATGGGAGTGTACAGGGCGTATACTGGCGATGAGGAATGGAAAGATATTGTAGTAGGTATGAAAATGAGTTCATGGAAGGGAAAAGATGACCATGACCACAAGCTGGCACTCGATTTCAGACACAAGAGTGTGGGAAGATTTTCTTTTTTACGTAAGGGTGTCAGGGATTGGAATGAGTTACCAAGGGGAATGATGAATAACCTACCGAAAACGTTAAAAGAATTTAAAGTTAAAATTCATAGAGGGCAAATGTAGGTGAGTGAAGGATAGCGGGAAGTTGGGTGTGATGGGAAATTGCCACCGGAGCGTGTGCTCCATTGCAATTAAATTAAATTTTTGGATCCATATTATTTTCTTTAGAAAACATATTCACTTCATTTTCTTCTTTATATTTATGACAAATAGAACAAAGTCCATCTATTTCAATATGTAAATCAAACTAACGACGTCCACAACACAATTTAAAATCAATTTTTTTTAGCAAGTTCAAAATTTACTGCATGCTCATAAAAATGAACATCATCACGAAGATTTTGTATTACATTACTTCGAGCTTCTTCCTGTAGTTCTCTTATATTACGCATTAACGACCAGTTACGTATGCCTTCTTTACGACCTGTCAACGTGAGATTACGTGACATTTTCCTGTAATAAAAATAACTGAATAATAATACAGTATAATACAGATATATCACATACCCAGCAGCGGCACAATCTGATGATTTTTTTTTATAGAACTCGGTGAATCAAATCGAAAATAAATGTTTTTGATATCTCGCTTAGTTCTCGAGATATCGTATCTTAAAGTTGACGTGGCTAGTTTGAAATGCGCCCTGGATCAAAAGAAAAATTTCGCCATAGCCAAATTTTCTGACGAATTTCTATGTAACTTGACGAGACAAATGAAAGGTAAAGAATAATTTTTTTGATATCTTGCTTAATTCGCGAGATTCTGTATCTCAAAAGTGAGGAAGTTAGGGTGAGATCCTGCCTGGAACAGAAAAAAACACCAAAACCACTATTTCAACAAGGTGGAAATTCATTATAGGTGTTTTATTCTCTTCCTATTGGTTGTTGTTGTTACGTTGAAATACAGCCTGGACCAGAAGAAACGTCACCAAAAGCACAAGAAACTATACCTACAACTGATTTTTGGCATGCTATATCTCGAAGTCTCATCGAATTACATAAAAATTCTTCATCAAATTGCAGCGTGAATCCCCACATACACACATTTCTTAACAATAATACAGAAGAATCTTTAATAAAAAAATTAATAACTCCCTTTCTGGAGTTCAGATTCTCTCAATATTTTAGTTAGGGCAACGTTATTTTCGATTAAAGTTTGAAGCGCACCGATTAGGTGTACTTTCCTTTTATATTTTATTTGATTTTCATTAAACGTTGAATCGTCGTAAGTCATTATAATTGTAGAGGTATTTAAATAACTGATTAAGTGTAGGAGTGGAATGTCTTTATATAACTCCAAAACTGTCGTATCTAATTTTACACAAATCACAGATGTATTTACGTAGAACATTCAACAACCATAGATCATATTTAATACGAAAAATTAAATTAATATGTCTCTTTCAGGAGCGTAAGGGGGCATCCACAAATTACGTGAGGTGTTTTTCCGGATTTCTGGACCCCCCCGGTGAGATTTCGTGAGACCTGCCGGGACCCCCCCCCCCTCTGGTGAGATCTGGTCCGTGAGAACCCCCCCTAGAAATCGCCCTGGAAACTTTTGTAGACCTTTTTTTTTAGGTCACACCCTAACTTTTTTGACGAAATACCCTCCTAAAATCGACTTTGGCGGAAATTGTAGACCCCCCTGGTGAGATTTCGCCGGACCCCCCCCCCCCCTATTTCACATCACGTAATTAATGGATGTCCCCTAAGTTCTCAGGTCAACATCGGAATCACAAACTACAGTTTTAGTGAGCTATTTGATTATCTTACCGTTGCTTTGAACAGCTGGCTGTACTTCAAGTAAGTGGTAAGTTGTTGTATAAATGCCAACAGCGTTTTCAAACCGCGTCCCTCTCAATGGACACATTAAAAGCAAAACTGCACTAACACATTTCAAATATCTTGTGCGTTAGTTGATTCACTAGTTCTTGACAATAACTGTGTCAAACGACGTGATGTGATCACGTGACGCAGTAACGTGACACGATCGCCTCTGGCTTCTCTCAGCATGAATGAATAGAAATATTTAAAAATAAAGGTGTTTATTTGTGTTATTTTTTTACAAAAATAATGAATGATGGCACATCTAGAATTGACTTTGGATCTGCATGTTCCATTTCACGTCTTTAGGTGCAGCAGTTTTTTCAAAAAGTGTACCACAAGGTGTGCTCAAATCGTCTCCTAGAATAAGGGCTCGCTTCGCTCACCCTAATAACTTTCTCATTTCTCGTCAATCATCAGAAATATACCTACTACACATACCTTGCACAAAGGACAAGAGCCTCGCAAAGATCTGCCACCCGGAGCCTCGCAATGGTTAAGGCCGCCGCTGGCTGTACACAGTGGTTTAAAATGTGTTCATATACTTTTGTATTTAGACTTTAGGCAATTAGGGGACCACACACTAACTATGAAAATTAAACCACCTCCGTAATTCACTGTTGGTTCTGCACAATAACAGGTAATATTCTCCACGCATTTACCAAACCGAAACCCTTTTATATGATTGTCATATAGTTCAAAGTGATTATTCACTACAAATTGCTCGTCATCCGCTGACCATTGGTGTGGATCTGTAGTCAGTAAAATGACATTTTTATTCCCGTCTTACATATCCATCTGTTTTACTCAACTTATATAATGGCAGACAGTTTATATATTGCTCATCACATCTCTTATGTGATGGGCCTTAGATGGTGAGTGAATAATTCCCAACCGTTGATCACCCATCAAGAATTGCTGAGTGATGTGTGGCCTCTGGTTGTAATTAAGCATTAAGACTAACGACAACTGCATGATAATTCTGATACCTTAACACAGTGTTTCTCAATCTGTGGTCTGCAGAACACTGGTGGCAAGCGAAGATGGTTCAGGTGGTCCGCAGGCAAAATTTTATGAATTTAGATAATGTATTCATATTGTAGAAGGCTATGATCGAGTGTAATAATCATGACGGGTTTGTAGAGCTTGTGAAAAGATTTTAACGAAAATACATACTATGAGCGTGCTGAACACAATTTCTACCATGACTCACTCATAAATTCAAAGAATTACTTAGAATTTGTTGAGATAAGTTCGAGGAAGATCCCTCTACTGAAGACCCTACACAGGCAAGTAAAGCCTTGATGTCATATCTTAGCGAGGGGAGGAAAGAAGAGTGGATGAAACTTGTTAGAAGGGGATGGAAACAAATAAACAATTTTAGTAATGACCCAAGACTATTTGAACCTGATTTTAAGGACACCAGACCAAATTGCACATCTTCTTTTAAAGAATTGTCACAAAATAAAATTGAAAAAAAGCAACAGTAGTAAGGGAAAGAGAAGAACAAAGCGTACAAGGAGAATCGAATTTCACCAAGTCAGAAAGGGAAGAAGCAATTAACCATATGAAGGAAAACAAATCGGTGGACCCATGTAACCTTCAAATGGAACAAATGAAACACTTTGTCCCGGAAACCGAGAAATAGCTACTGAAAATGTCTACAAGAGTCATAGATCCCTCAATTAAGGAGGAAGGCGCATGTAGTAGCTTTGCTCAAACCCAGAAAGGAACATAAAGAACCAAAAAAATTTCGCCAAATATCTCTACCGTGCAACCTGTATAAAGTACTTGAGCTAATGATTCACGATAGAGTAGCAGGAAAAACAAACGAGATGATAATACCAGAACAAACTGTGTACTGTATCCCTATTGTATAACATTTACACTAATGACATACCACGCCAATAAGATACATAATTATTTATCAGGATATGAAGATATAGAAGCAAAACTTATGATTGCCATGCAGAACCTTACAATGTATTTTATGCAGAAAAACCTTAAACAGAACTCCAACAAGACCCAAGCCAGCAGTTTCCACTTACATAAAGGAGAAGCCAGGAGAACACTCGACATAAGATTTGGTGAAGTGCTTTTGGAACATGCACTTAACACTAAATATTAGGAAGTTAAAATGGACTGAACTTTAACCTTCAAAGAGCATTTCAGTCAATTAAATGGGAAAGTAAGTTCAAGAAACTCCCTAGTGAAAAAACTAATGGGCACATCAAGGGGAGCTTATTCTGGAGTATTAAGAACTACGGCTATGGCTTTGTAGCAGGAAAATACGTTCGCCATTGTGGGATGTGTCGGCTTATTCAAAACAAGTGGACATTGCTCTAAACGCCCCCCCCCCCCCCCTAGTTCTCTAGGAATATATATAGTGTTTACAGTTACGACACTAACTGCTTTATTTATTTTGTTTTATGCAAGCGACTATCTTTTATTTATTCTTTTAGTCAATCTGATATATAATAACACAGTATTTACTTGCTAGTTTAGCATAACTGCCGCATAATGTTGGTTCAAATCAACCGCCAACTAAGCAATATTATTATACCTTCGCGCTACGCTAGGAGACGCACATTTTAGGTTGTGCGTCGCGCTTGCAGTCGACGTGAGGCGCCGAGTGTATATATGCAATATATGCCGACATTACTACATATCTCAAAAGTATAGCTAATCTAGGCCTTATCTAATCTTACTCTTATATTCGCCCTCTCTCAAAGACTAAGTCTTGCAGCTTTCGGTCATTAGTGGTTTGATAAACGGAAGAGACTTCGTCACATCCTTGATTTTGCCCCTGTCGACCCTCAACCGGCAATACCACCGTGTTTATTCATTGCCAGTATCAGGCATCATCTTTTCTCTCAATATTTGGTGAGTATACTGTCACATTGATCTCGCCAAATAGTGGCTCACTCGTTCTGACCTAATCGAGTCAGAAATATTTATTTCAGGGATGGATATCAGGAATTTCTTTGGACAAAAAGGTGTTACTGCTACACAGAAAAAGAACCTTGATGACTCATTAAAAGTTCCAGATGCAATACCTTCGAAAGTGCGTCCCACAACTACTTCTAAATTCTCAACACCAATTCCTGACTACACGTTGCAACAATGTCCTTCCACCATTAGCTCTGAGTCTGTTGATATCATTACTCCTGATGTTCTGACTTGGATGACGTCAACCCGCCCGCTTCGGTTTCCACTGTTAACAAGACAGAGTTCATTAAAAGTTAATCACAGCTTTGATTTAGATCAGTGGTTCCCAATTATTTTTTCCCCGAGTACCACTGCAAGAAGGAGCTCAACCGCGCGTACCCCTTACATCTGAAATGATAAATAAATGAATTCGTTCATCCCAGTAGAGTGCTTCTCACAACCATAGGATTACAGTAATATAATTGACACAAACACAGTTTATCTTAAAATATATTTGGGTGATAGTAATGTTTCTTTTGGCTGATAAAAGTGGATTTTTTTCAATTATTTTAGTGATCACTTTAGCCAAGAGACTACCACGCGTACCCCGTGAAGAAACCTCACGTACCCCTGGGGTACGCTTACCACTAATTGGGAACCACTGATTTAGATGAATACATAAATGATTCAGTGTCAGACGAAGTCAAGTATCAATTAATAACACACATACGTGCTCTAAATATGACTTATGATTTCAAAAAGGACATTGACGAGAAAAAAAACTATCAAAATGCCTTTTCGAAAAACATGGCTACAAAAGTACTCATGGCTAGTATACTCGCCCAAGTTGAAGGTAGGGCCTTTATAAGTTTTGTAGTCTTTTCAAACCTGTTTTAAAAAGAGGAATATTTGGTGCTTTCGTGATAAAGGCTCATCAAGATTACAAACATTTTCATGAAGATGCTTGAGGCCATGAAAAGAGTGCCAAACGATTTAATAAGTACATGTGGCTCCGTGATACAAAACGAGATTGTTGATGAAGTAAACACACCATCAGCGTTTTCATTACTGGCCGATGAAACGGCTGTCTGTGGGAGTACGATTTGTAGACGAAAAAGAGAGCTTTACAGTAAAAGAAGAATTTTTAGGGTTTACGGAGCTTACTACATTGGATGCTGAAGGAATTTCTTCATCTATTTTAAATTTTGTTGAAAAATTAGGGCTTAATATGAATAAGCTGATTAGCCTTGGCTTTGATGGCTGTTCGACAATGGCAGGCCATGAAACTGGAGTGCAGGCCAAGATCATAGGGAAGTATCCTACAGCTGTCTATTTTCACTGTGAATCGCACAGACTGAACTTAGTTGTCAATGATCTTAACAGTGTCCAGGAAATTCGTAACACAATCGGAACGATAAAAAAAGTTATTAGGTTCTATAGAGAAAGTCTATTGCACAGGAAAACAAAACCTAACATTCCACTGTTTTGTGAAACTAGATGGTCCCATAAATATAAATCAATCAGGATATTCAAAGAAAACTTCTTGGTAATAAAGGATAGTCTGAATCACCTGGCATATAACAGTGAATACAATCAAGACACTCGATCACGTGCCAGCCAACTTGATTGCTCAACTACATTTATCGTGTGTCTACACATCATATCGAGGTATTCTTCGTATCTGGAACCAATAGTGAACAAACTCCAGAGTACTGATATGGATCTCCATTCAGTTTACAGATTAGTCAACACTGACTTGATAGCCAATTTTCAAAAGCAGAGAAAAATAGATGACGAATTCAGAAACATTTTCGAGGCAGTGAAAGAAGAATGTAAGGAACTTGACATAGATGTAAAAATCCCAAGATTGACTGGAAGGCAGACCCTCAGATGCAATGAGAATGTCCATTACTCATCTCCCCAAGACTATTTCAAAGTGGAAATTTACAATTCGTACATGGATTTCATAATCACGTCATTTATCACAAGATTTGGAAAAGACAAAGACATACCATTCAAAGGTGGGATTCTTCACCCATATTTAATGAAAAAGGAGAAGAAAGATGATTTCATGAGAGATATAAAAAGTTTGCAGAAGTTTTACCAAATAGACAACTTGGAAGCACAAGCCAGATTATGATATGACGTTTGGATAAATAATGAGTGTTTGGAAAAAACAAAGCTCAATGATATACTTGCAAAAACTATGTTTTACCCAGCTGTAAGGAGATTGCTTGTATTCTACCAGACCATACCTCCACAACTTGCACAATAGAGCGTTCTTTCAGCACACTGCGTAGAGTGAAGACGTGGCTGAGAAGTACTTACTACTGGCGAGGACCGTCTGTCCAGCTTGTGCCTTCTTAGTGTTCACAGGAAAAGAGCGGAAAACTCTTGTTTCCAGGACAAAGTGATTGACTTGTTCGGCAAGAAGAAAAGAAATTTACAATTTGCTTTTTCACTTAAATATTATTGTTAAATCTATAAAGCAACCAATGTATAATAATTTATTTCACAGTTTGCTTTTTATATTACGACTAGTGTAAAATTTTCTGAGGTGTGTATTTTGAGTTTTCATTCTGTATTAAAGTTGCTTCTGCATTTATGTTGTTAAATAGTAAATGGTTTAAATATATTACTTAACATATTATTGTTTTGTTACAAAGGGCCAGTACAAAGCCGCGGCCGAGGTCGGCCACGTGGTATCCCCATTCAACAAAAATAGTAGAAACAAAAGAGAGAAAGAAATCATTTAATTTAGCTTTCTCAACTAGTAAAATTTGTACAAAATTGTGTAAAATTTTGGTGCGTTTAAACGGCAGAGAAATACGATTGCTTTGTTGTGTAACTTCCCCTGTCCGATTTCCTACGTATTCCACCCGATCGCACATTTCTGGAGTTATCATTCCGCGTACCATTTTAAAAATAAATATTTCGCTCGTCAATAGCTAAATAATTTAAAATGTTACGCATATCCCGCGTTGGTGTATATATATCACAATGCAATATAGTTCGCATTGCCCTGTTCTGTAACTCCTAGAACTTCTCGATTTGCTCCTGGTTGGCATAAAGGCATAGGTCTCTCGTATATGCTCTAACTAAATTGCCTACCCTATTCAGAGAGAGAGAGAGGGAAAGACATAGGATAGTGCGGCGTTCTCTAATTCCGTTATTCTTGACGATAAACATAAGTGAGAAAATGTTTGAAAAATTACTGAAATTGGGCTTAAAGTTTGTTGGAAGTGCTCTCATAATGAAACACTGCATGAATATTTGAGGGGTCATTTTCGCTCCATTTTTAGGCAAAGCACGTCTTTGGCGCATATCATTATTTATGACATCTATCCTCAACTATTTGCTGTAAAGCGACATAATTGTGCAGGTGCATGCACGTATACATTGACATATACAATATGTAAAATAAGTTGTGAATATCTTTTAGTAGCAAAAAAGTGATAAATTAAAACGTCAGACATGATGTTGTGTTTACTGCATTCCAATGTAAACAGAAGGTAGTTTTTGAAGCGTATATGTATCTATCACGTCCTAATTCCTGCACTATGTGTCGCGGGGTGATGTAATTTTGTTGAAGCATTCAGTAGTATATATAGATACTCTCTGCAGTGTGTCAATAGTTAAAAAGTAATAAGTTAAAACGTCGTGGCATATGCTGAAGTTTGACCGCATGAACAGCGAAAATTTAGTAAGGATAATTTTATTTCATTTAATTTTTTTCGGGGTGGGTGGGGGGGGGGGGCAGCGGGGAGAGGGGAATCAGCAAAAAAAATTCAATGTAGGTATGATATTAAAAATACCCAAAATGGATCAGGTCAGTAGAGTTTAAATGTAAAAGTAACCTGAAATGGGGCTACGTAAAGGAGGAAACATGCGAATATGGAGAAATACAAACACACTTGGGAGAACCTCTGCATCAGCAGGATTTTATCTTATCATGAACAATGCTCTTGAAGCCGCTGAATACTGGAACGAGAAGATATACCAACCTGGCCATTTTTAGATGAATCTGGGAATCAACAGGACTTAATTTTTTTTTTTTTTTTATCAATGGAAAAAGTTGCTGAAAGTTGGAGGATGAAGATTAGTGCCTCTCTGGACACGTAAAGTGAGCAAATATTTCAATTACCTGGTAAAAATCTGGTATTTCCAGGTTGAGGATAGGACAGCTTCGGTCCTATAGTAGTCTATTCATTTCCACATGACTTTAAAAAGAGCGAGCTTCGTTTTTTGAGAGTCTTGTTTTAGGTCTCATGGATAGCGGTACTTGGTAGGGTTGGTAACATGAGTGGTGAAGCAAACAATAATATAAGGCGTCAGGTATTCATTTTATGATTTGCATGTAAGTCGATGATATAGTTTAGCAGCCAGCGTACAATAAAAATATTATTAAAATGTAGCTGGCAAATATTAAGTCTTTGGTCAATACATAATTCACTTTTAGTTTCGAGTTTTATAACTTTGTTTCTGTAGGAATTCAATGAATGCTTTAAGATTTATTTTGTCATAATGTATTTCTATACATTTTAAATCTATAAGCAGGCAGTGTGTGTCTGAAGGTTTGAATAGGTATCACGGAAAAACTACCACTTCAATTTGGATGAAGTTTTCAAATTTTTAATGGTCCGTATTAAAATTGCGGAAATAGCAAATGACTTACAGTTACCGTGGGATGGAGCAACTAATTAAAATCATTTCTAGATTGAATAATTATGGGCGACGGTTGCCACTGTATCTGAGATGAGCTTTTGTTTCAACAAAAATTGACGAAAGATAACGCTGTTTTTAAAGCATTATGTTTCGTTTCTTGATTTCGGCAATTTATTTGTTCAGTTCTCTGAAATTAAAAACATTAAAATTAACGGAATACGTCAGTTAGACGTTTCAACCGTAAGTAATATTTAAATATATAAACATCTTATTGGCGAGTATCATGCAGGATTTAGAAAAGGCAGGTCATGTGCAGAACAAATTTTAAATCTCAAAACCATCTTACAAATCCGTAAAAACCGACAAACAGTAATCACCTTTTTAGATTTCAAAAAAGCTTATGACTCTATTGACAGACAAACACTTTTTAAGATACTAGAAAAATACAAAGTAGACAGGAAAACAAGAGAATTAATCAAACAGGCATTAACGGATACCATTTCAAAGGTAAGGTTCTTAGGTGAGGTGTCTGAACCTTTTAAAATCAGGACAGGAGTTCGACAAGGAGATGGACTGTCACCCCTTTTGTTCAATCTTGTTCTGGACAAAGTAATCAAAACTTGGGAGAAAGAAGTGAAAGGAATAACCATTGGCAGGCTACTCAGAAATAAACTTCACTTGCGGTGTTTGGCCTTTGCAGATGATCTAGCAATTCTCTCCAACAATAGGCAAAAGGCAGTCCACGCCCTTGAAAAACTGCATGAAATTTCAGCTAAATGTGGTCTCCAAATCTCATATGCTAAAACGCAATATATGGAAGGATCTTCACGGTACCAAGATGGACAACCCTTAAAAACTCGATTTGGCAATATCACTCAAGTAACTAAATTCAGATATCTAGGAGAAATTATTCAAACTGCAGGACTAAATCGTGAAGCAAACAAGGAGAGAATAACTAAATTACAAAAAAGCCTACAGAATCACCTGGAACAGATACAACAAAAAAACAATATCCCGAAATGCCAAGTTAAGACATTATAACACTGTAATCAAACCGGAGGCATTATACGCATCGGAAACTATGATCATTGGGGGCAGATCATTGATTAAAGATATTGAAAAGCAAGAAAGGAAAATTTTAAGGAAAATCTTTGGCCCAGTTTGTACCGGTGGAATTTGGATGAAAAGGAAATCACACGAACTATATCAACATTCGGAAAAAAATTTCAGAATTCTTCTACGGCCATATTATCAGAATGAGTAACAACAGACTAACAAAAAGAATTCTAAACCTGGCCATTTCAATGAAAATAAAAAACAACTGGCTGACTGAAATCGAAAAGGATCTCCAGGAAATTGGAATATCAGAGGATATCATAGAGGACAGACACCGATTAAGTAGCATGGTCAATAACCACCAGTTTGCCAACAGCCAGTATATTAGAAGAAGGAACACTTATACAGAAGAACGTAAGAAAGAGCACAGCGAAAGGATGAAGATATTCTGGGAACAGAGTATTACGCTCTTGGGTTGATTTAATTACCCCTCGTCCTGTCAACGTAGCCATATTACGCTCTTGGGATGATTTAATTACTCCTCGTCCTGTCAACGTAGCCATATTAACGTTCTTCGGTGGTTTAATTACTGATTAATTAAAAAGTCCACCAAAAAGGTTATGTAGAAGATTTGGTTTATTCCTTTCAAAACAAGTCAGCGATGTTCACAAGCATAGATACAATACACAGATGCACTTCTTAACAAGTCGCAATGAAACTCTTTGTAACACTGAATACTGAATGAAGTCAACTAACTAACTGCTCTGTCCAGCCGATCTATCGAAATTACGAGAATTCTTCAAAGGCATCCGCCCGATATTTCTCGATCATTAACAATCACTCAAACAATCAAACATATTAAAAACAATCGGAATTAATTTTTTTTGTAACTGCTTTACGTCTCTTTTTAACATCGAGGTCTTTAGAGACGGGAAAGGATGGGGGGCAAGGATGGGGGGCAAGGATGGGGGGCAAGGATTGGGGGCAAGGATGGGGGCAAGGAATGGAAAGGAATTCGGCCATGGCCTTTTTGAAGGAAGCTTCCCGGAATTTGCCTGGAGTGATTTGGGGAAACCATGGAAAACCCAAATCTGGATGCCCGGACGGGGATTCGAACCGCCGTCCTCCCGAATGCGAGGCGAGAACGCTAACCGTTACACCGCCCCGCTCGGTCGGAATTAATACAAAATTACTTAACAACATTACAAAATGATCATAAATGGTAATTATAGATACTTAAATATAAAATTATTTACAGAAATCCTTGCAAACTGTAGAAAATTGTCCTGTAGACATCGTAACTTACATTAATACATGGAATTACAAACATTTAAGAAATTCTCTTGCATCATTCGGTTCCTAAACATATTAAATGGACTTTAAATAATTTTCTTACATAAAACAAAGTCTATATACACTGATTTACAAGAAATTACAAAACAAACATACCAGATCATATTCAAGCAAACTTTAGTTCACTACAAATACTTCAAACAGTACAATACTATTCAAAATTCAGGTATGAGGGCTGTTACAAGAGGAAAAACACGTCTGCTAGAGAAGTTCACTCGTGCTCCTGAGTTGGGCAGAACATGGAGGAAGGAAATATATGGAGACCTTCACCACGCATTTAAGTGAAGCCGGGCGGAGGAGGAGTGGGGGGCTAGGCCGAACCCATACAGATATTCGGTATATGTACAAAAACCTCAAGGGGACTCTAGGATAAACGTAACGCCACAATCTGCTGATGGATTATTATGTAACTCAATGAGACAAATAAAAAATGAAGAGTAAAAGTTTTTGATATCATGCTTAGTTTTCGAGATATTCTGTCTCAAACGTGAAATGTTTTTGGTTAAAATTCAGAAGAAAACATTGGTCAAAGTCAAATTTGATGACGGATTCTTAATTAAAAAAGACAAGACAAATAAAACATAAAGAATAAAATTTTTCGATATCTCGCCTAGTTCTCGAGATATACTGTATCAAAAGTGAGGTGTCTTGAGTTGAAATACAGAAATTTTTTTTTGCAAAAGTCAAATTTAATGATCGATTCTTATGTAACACGACGAGACAAATCGAAAATAAAGAATAAAATTTTTCGATGTCTTGCTTATTTTTCGGGATATACTGGGATTGGGTTGATTTGCGGCCTGGATCAAAAATTAATTCTGCCAAAGCCACAACGGTGGACGTGCAGAATGGATATTTCAGTTTTCTTACTACCACTTGTGGTTAGGTTGAAATACGGCCTAGATCAGAATAAAAAAGAGTTATCTTGTTACCATACATCGTAAGCTTAATTGGGAATACCTGGAAGCAGTTTATATCGCGATACACGTTTTGTCACTAACTTGGTTCTCGTGAAATTACTAACAGTAATAGATAAATTCTTTGTCCCTTATGGAACTACAAAACCATTCTGGTACAGACTGCATTTAGATCTAACCACAATCTCCATTAAATTGCCGCTATAGAATCGAACTATGTAGACATACCCACACACGCGTATTTGAATCGCAAACTGTATTTGCAGTAACAACATCGTTTGTTTCATCAAGATTCCTAGATTGCATAGCATAATTTAGCACATTTAATTTCATCATACACTGTCAGTATTAACTGCAACGTGACAAAAGAAAGCGCAAAACTAAATTCACTGAATCGTGATATAAAACACACCCCTTTAAATCTCATTTTCAACACTCGTTAAAAAGTAATGCTAGACTATTATGTGCAAAATAGCAAGGTATGCTGATTTTCTACACTACACCAACAAAATTTGTGAACAAAGTCATCCCATTGAGAGCTTTGACCAAATATTTATAGACAGTCTCCGAAGTTTGCAATATCGCCGCTGCCGCCACTGCGCATGCGCGAGAGTTTAGAGCCTGCTTCACAGATTTAACGCCACTTCTCCTCCATATATTTCCTTCCTCCATGGAGCAGAACGATAAAAAAAAGCATCTTTGTACTTCAAAAACCACCAAAGATATTGATACTATACTACCTTTTACATTCTGTTATGTTATTCTCCAGTTTTTGTAATACAGAAAGTGACATTAAACAGAATACGTTAATCAAACCACTACTCCATACATGTACTTTAGAAAGTGTAATTTAATTGTGGATTTAATTAAAGGTAAACATCACTGTGCTTAGTGTCGATATGTTTAGACACAGTAAGTTCAGCTTTATTTTGGTAGCAATATAAATCAGACATTAACACCAAGCAACACTTTTTAAATTGTGTTTGAACCGTTCATAAGCGGTAAGGCCAGTATTAATTAGCGCTGACACTATTAAGTGGAGCGCAAGCTTTGTCGTATGTAATGCTATAATCTGAATTTTTTTTAGTGTCAGTTGAAATGCAGCCCAGCCACCGTAAAACATATTCACGCACAAAATTATGGTGATCGCATATTGCGAACTACCGCAGACGAAATTATCCTTTTGGTATGAAAATTTGTACACACGTTCCTTGGGCAATATTATTTAAGAATATTTGTAAGTTATAACCATAAAATATATACTTCACGAGTTAAATCATTCAAAATGTAAGCAGTTTCGTACTAGATGTTCCGGTAAAAATACGTATTTTTACTTGTAGCTTTTTTCGGGTTTCATTCATCCAGTGAGAATAAATTTCGGTTGCGTTCGAGATGTAGGGGCGAATTATCAGCACACAAACTTCTTTTCTTTTTAACCATTGAATGATGATAGATTACATGTTGCACCATGGAGGCCTTCAACGATTTTCATTCAAACATTCTCTCTAAGAGTCTCGCAGAAAACCCAAAGAAATTTTGGTCTTATGTACGAAAAGTCAGTTGTACCAACAGCAATATTCCAGCACTAGTTCGTGAAGGGTCCGAGGTTAATGAAAGCCGCAATAAAGCTAACGTACTAAATACTGTATTCAAAAATTTATTTACTGACCGAAATAAGGATAGCATTCCCGTTTTCCCACGTCGCGTCGTGTCGAGTTGGAGATGGAATCATTACGAATAGATACTGCAGGTATCATAAAGCAATTAGAGCTCCTGAAGTGGGGGAAAGCACCTGGCCCGGATGGAATTCCAGTAAGAGTATTTTCAGAGTATGCGGCGGAAATCGGTCCATAACTGTCTGATATATTCAGTAAATCATTAGAAGAGCGAAAAGTACCTTCAGACTGGAAACTAACGAAAGTAACTCCGATTTTGAAGAAAGGTGATCGAAGCGATCCTGGAAACTACCGTCCCATATATATAACATCTGTTTGTAGTAGAGTTATGGAGCATATTATATGCTCGAACATTATGAATTTTCTAGATTAAAATAATTTGCTTACAAAAAATTAACACTGATTTCGGATGAAAAGATCATGTGAAACACAGCTGGCCCTATTTACACACGACGTAATGAAAGTTACTGATACAAGTTCACAAGTAGATGCAATTTTTTTAGATTTTCAGAAAGCCGTTTACTCTGTGCCACACTTTGCCTTTTAGCGAAGCTACGAGCGTACGGTATATCGGGTCAACTTTGTGAATGGATAAAGGATTTTCTAACTGGTCGGTCGCAGTATGTCGTTGTTGAAGGAGAAAGTTCTTCTAATCTAGATGTTACATCGGGTGTACGTCAAGGAAGTGTAATAGGACCACCTTTTTTCATAATTTTTATAAACGATCTCAGAGACAAAGTGAAAATCATTTTTAGATTGTTTGCTGATGATGCGGTTATTTATATGGAAGTAAGGAATTTGGCCGATTGCTTAGAAATTCAGCGTGATCTGGATGTTATTTTGGCATGGTGCGCTTAGTGGCAACTCACACTAAATTGTAAAAAGTGTAAGACAATGATAATAACTACCAAAAAGAATCCGATTGTTCAGAAATACGAGGTAAACTGTTCAGTTATTGAAATGGTCGATTCTATGAAATATTTGGGAGTAACATTACAAAGGAACATGAAATGGGGCTTACATATTAATACGTTAGTAGATAGAGCTATTTCTAGGCTGCGGTTCCTAGGTCGAATCTTGAATAATTGTAATGAACAAACAAAGGAGATAGCGTACAAATCTCTTGTGCGTCCACATTTGGACTACTGTTGTGCCATCTGGGATCCGTTTCGTAAGGGGTTGATTGAGACTATAGAGAAAGTACAGAGAAGAGCCGCTCGATTCATGACCGCTTGCTACAGTCCTTATGAAAGCGTACAGAATTGATTAGTAGACTAGGCTGGGAGTCTCTGGTAGATAGACGACGCACGTTTCGTATAAACCTATTGGTAAACATGTGTACTCCCACTTTTACTTACGAGTGTAGGGAAATACTTCGTGCACCAACCTATTTGGGTCGGAATGACAGGAAACATAAAATTAGAGAAATAAGGTGCCGCACTGATTTTTATATGAACTATTTTTTCCCTCGTACCATTAGGGATTGGAATGCACAACAAAGAGATTAGGTTTGGTGCTGAGCACGCTCTGCCACCCACAGTTTTGTGAATTGAAGAGTATATATATGTAGATGTAGCTGGATTAATTGTTGAACTGTCCTAAGGCGTTACTAATCTAACGTATTTCGCATGCAGAGCCGGATTAAAACAGCGTGGGGCCCGTAGCAAATGTAAAGAAGAGGCGCTTGGTTTCGCCGTTCCGGTCCATCTGAACTGACGGGGAGGCTCCCGGGACTACTAGGCGCTGGGCGGGGCCCCCTAGAAGGCGCGGGGCCCTCCTGCAAGGCGCGAGGCCGTAGCATTTGCTAACTCCCGCTATGTGGCTAATCCGGTACTGTTCACGTGGCAGCCAACCTGTTATGACAAATCCAATTCAATAACAAGCAGCGTCGGTTTTGCATCGCAGCTGTGGACGGTATACACAAAAAAAGTTTTATGCCGAAATGTTTGCTTGCCATTCATACCAAAAAAAGTCTTTATTTATGAATGTTAATTGTTGTGTCTACCCGTACATTTTTAACCGTAAAGGTTACATAATGTGAATGGATTGGCATCATAGATTGTTGTCAATTACAATATCAAGCAGCATCAATTTTCATTCTGGTCCATGCTGCATTTCAACTATATACTGTTTATACAAAATAAATAAATAAAAAATATGTTTCTTGATGTAATTCTGCTTTCCATTCTTACAAAAATAGTCTTTATTGGTGGGTGTTCATTGTTTTTCGTGAAGGTTGCGTAATCTGAATGGATTTTTTCCTCTTTTGGACTGTTAATTTTTTTTAATAATTAGGAAACGTTTCTATCTACCACCTATAAAAAGGTCCTATCTGTAGTCTATATAAAATCGTAATTTTTTTGCCAGTCCACTATAATACTTGATAACTACTAGAATACTAGAAAACAAAGAATAAATCATTTCTACACACACCAAGGACTAAAGGTTGCCAACTGTACTATAATATATAAAAGTGTACATTATTACAGGTATGCGTACCATATGCTGCAAAAAAATATATATATAGTACTCGAAAGTACTAGATTTCAGGTGGGAGGATCAATTTTTTTTCACTGAAACTAATAACAAACAAATCCCCCACTTTTTAAAATTTGTGAACCCATATTATAGTTTATCTTTTAGGTGACGTGCATGTATCCGAACGTGCCTCTGTCTTGCTGCGTTACGAACTGTTATGTTAATATGGAAATTGATAACTTCAAACAAATGTTTGCTCGTGCCGCTGTCTTTGCAGGGCCGCATTTATGCATAGGCTACCTAGGCTGCAGCCTAGGGGCTCGCATCACATGGGCCAGTAGTAGAGCTAGGGGAAAAAAAAGCTCTCCCATAAATTGATACACCACTACCGAGAGGGGCCCACAGAGCCTAAATGCGGCCCTGTGTATATTTTGACGATGAATGAAACTGATGGACACTGTAAACATAAAATCTTTTGAATTTCAAGAGCCATTTTTTACATAATTTTCACAAAAATAACATCACAGTCTTGATGTGTATGATACTATATCAACTTTAAAATCAGCGCTAGAACAAAAGAAGACTGTTTCTTTGGTTAAGAAACAAAAAAACTCCTTAGAAGCCAAATCTTCCACAGAAAGAGATAATTTTAAAAATATTTATTTTACTAATTGTTGATAAATAATTTGATTTTGATGAAAGCAATTGGCGATGCAAAATCGAAAAATTAAATTTAAAACATGAAGATTCATTTGATGACTGTGAGACAACATCAGAAGTTTTAAATTTACAAGAAAAAAATGAGTATCAAAACGGACGAACTTTATTCTGAAAGAACAATATTAAACGAAATTTAGGTAAAAGTAAGAAATTGTAGTGAGTTTATCGACAAAACCAAAGACCAAAATTGGCAGCATATTTTAAAAATATATCGAAAATTATATATAAAACTTATTTAAGCTTATTTCATTTCTTCTCTCTATTCCCGCCTCTTCGGCATTCAGAGAAAGTATATTTTCAATTATGAAATCGAAATGATAAGAAGAGAGAAGCAGAGCGAGTATCTTATTAATAAAAATGAGCTTAATCTATATTAATTTAAAAATTGAATACGATAAAGCATGTTAATTTTATTATAGACGATATATTGTTAAAAGATGAAAGAAGTGCAAAAAGTAAAAAAAAAAACAAAAAACAAACAAACAAACAATCAATCAAAACACATAACTCCTTGACCACTTTTACAGCTTCAATAAAATACTATATTTTTGAAGAGTACTATATTTTTATAGCCTATTCTAAAAAATACTACAATCAGCCGAAAAAATGTTGGTGACCCTACAAGGACTACGTGCAAGAAGCAGCGGGTGAATGCTAATTGTAAAATAAATATGTCCCAGAAATAAGGAGGAAGATGGGTGTGTAGAGATATTGCCATTGCAATTAAATTAAATTAATTAAATAATATACACACCGGTATAAAATTAGACCCATATTTGTTAGTGGCCCACAGCATTATTTTTGACAGTTTACTAGTCCTCTGGTTGAGAAACGTTGGACTGGAGGACTTATTCCAGGGTTGTGCTCTTCGTTCGACTAATCATATAGTTTTTCGGTCTTACTCAAGAGTTGCCTACGATCCTACGATCTACAATGTTGCAAGATCTACTATAAACTCACTACAAACTTGATTTTTTAACATTATTGAATCAGTTCATTTCCGAAAAGGCGAAACAAGGTACAATTTCTGCATTACGCAATTAATACTGAGTAATAATAAATTTAAATAATACTAGTTGATTTTTGTATACAATAAAAAATTAAATTAAATGATCAAAAATTTTAAATTTATATTGTTTTTTCCCCCTGTGAATTTGTTCAGGGGTTGATCCAGGATATTGGTTCGGGAGGGGCTTGAACTAAAAAAAAAGAGGTCTCCAAAATTACGATTTTGCGGGTGGCGGTGGATCTAGGTACTTTTTTGGGGGGGAGGGGGCTTGAGCCCTCTAGCTCCCTTCCCCCTGGATCCGCCCCTGGCTCTGTTAATCTCAGCAAACACCAGAGAGTTCTCAAGAGGATAGTAATAGAAACAAATGATAGCGAGGTTGAAAGTACAGAGAATGTTGCAAACATTTTTTTGCTTATTTTGAGAATATAAAAATTAAAACCTGACCATTATGCAATAAGATGAACCCTCATGTTCCGCCGTTTCTGTTCCCAACGACTCAAAATGAAGTTTACAGGTATTGGCCTATAACATTATGCAACATGAATATACCCGTTCCACAAATTATTCACGAGAATCAAGTAATATCATATCAAAAAGCTAAACGATTAAGTATTCTGCTAGGAAAGATGGCATTTCAGATTACTGTATTAAAATATGTGATCTCATTACTCCGCTGTTTTCTCTCATTTGTGTACTTTTCATTATCATCTGCAACTTGTCCAAATTGAATTAAGATTACAAAACGCAAACAACTGTTCCAAAGGGAAACAAAGAGGATGAAGATCAGTTTCTGTTGTAGTCTTGTTTTAAAAAAATACGTTTTAAACAAAAGATTTTAAAAATTCTTTATAAAAAGGTCACACAATACTCACTGCACAACATAGTTTCAGGGAAAATCGGCCAACACATATTACAGTTTTGAATTCGTGAATTACTTGAATATCTAGACACTGGCACCTGTCTTTGTTTAGCTGAGGCTTTTCAAATCATAGATTACAATGGACATTGTTTAAGGTGGACAAAATAGGCATTAGGGGCTGGTTCCTCTTCCCACCCTCTAATGATTCTATAGACAATGTTTTCCTAGATACCTCAAAATTCAGTTTATACCATCAAGCCATCCATCAATGGACTTTCGGATCATGATGCCCAGTAATCCACCATCAACACTTCAATAAGAACTAGCTCTAAGAGTAATGTTTTTAAACTTTAGCTTGTAATAAATGATATGTCAGTTACTTGTTATAGAAAGTGCCTCAATACCACAAACTGGGAACACGTTTATAGTGCACAAGGTATGGATGAAAAATACAACATTTTTAGTAGCATGGTATTAATTTACTTTGAAAGTTGCTTCCTAAAAGTATGTACTACAAACATGAAATTCATGATTCTGAAAATAAAATTAAGACAATATGGGACATTTTTAAAAAGGAAATAGCAAAAAGTAATGATATTTTTATCAAAGAAAATTCAGTAGAACCTAATTTTTCAATTGCTGATATATTTAATAAACATTTTTTATTTGTTGCTGATAAATTGACTGCTAATAGCTCAGTGACACACAGTATGGATTTTGTCAAATCAGGATTCCAAGAAGAATTTAACTCTATGTCTATAAAATTAGTTACTCTAGGAGATAAGAAAAATTATGATACTGAAGTTGTTATAATGGGATTTCCAGCAGATTAATTAAATTTTGCTCCAGAGAATTAAGTAATATACTAAGTTATCTGTTTAATATATCTTTACTTGAGGGTACTTTTCCAGAAAGGCTTAATTACGGTATGCTGTAGCTAAATCACTCTAAAAAAGCGAGATAAGACAGCTATATCGAATTACCGACCAATTTTATTACTAACAGCCTTCTCTAAAGTTTTTGAGAAAGAAATGTACAATAGAGTTTGTGAACACCTTAAAAATAATAATATTCCAACTAAATCACAATTTGGTTTTCAAAAGGGTCATTCAACAGAACAAGCTATATTGTATTCACTGACAATATTTTAGAAGGAATAAATGATAAATTAATTCCAGTGGGAATTTTTTGTGACTTATCTAAGGCATTTGACTATGTAGATCATAAAATTCTGATAGAGAAATTAAAGTATTATGGTATAGATGGTATTGTTAATAAATGGCTTGGTTCTTACCTTCTAAATAGAAAACAGAAAGTGTCGATGGAGAATTTTAAGGCTGCCTTAAGAGGTCCACTGTTTTCTGAGTGGAAATTAATCAGATGTGGAGTACCTCGGTGTTCTATATTGGGGCCACTATTGTTTTTAATATATATAAATTATCTAGCATGTGTTTTATCTAAAAACTCAAAATTTGTCCAATTAGCAGACGACACAAACATAGAAATTTAAAGTACTCCAGATTTATGTACAGAATATATTTCAAATTATGTCTTTGAACTTATTAATAAATGGTTTACAGCTATTAGCTTGTCTTTAAAGTTTGATAAAACTCAGTACATGCAATTCAGTACATCACACAGATTAACACCTGATATAGACATAAAATTTGCAGGCCAGTCGATTTAAGAGTTAGAATGTGTGAAATTTCTAGGTTTGTATATTGATCATAATTTAAATTGGAAAGTACATGTTTCTGACTAACTAAAGCGATTGGGTGCAGCCACATTTGCAATTCGTACAATTTCAGCTATAGGTGATTTCCGTAAGAGGCAGCTAGTTAATTTTGTTTATTTTCACTCCTTATTGTCGTATTGAATAATTCTGTAGTTATTCTACCCATAGAGACAAAGTGTTCAGAACCCAAAAGCGAGTAATAAGAATTATGTGTAGGTTTAGCAATAGAACTTCATGTAGAGAGCTGTTCAAGAAGTTAGGGATTTTAGCATTAGCATCTGAGTATATATACACATTAATGTCCTTTTTTTTTTAACTGCTTAACGTCTCTTAACAGAATGTCCTTTTTTAATCACAAATTATTCTTTGTTTGAAACAAACACATAATTATGGCGTTAGAAGTAAAAATGATCTTCACAAGGATTACAAGTCACTGTCATTTGTTCAAAAAGGGGTCCGATATTCAGTGATACATATCTTCAATAACCTCCCAACACGTATTAAATGTCTATCAAATGATAAGAATAAATTCAGAAAGAAATTGAAAGAATTTTTAATTGACAACTCCTTCTACTCTGTCGAAGAATTTATTTCTAAGGTATCTACCAAATAACTGCCAGTAGCTTGTGTAAATGTTATTTACATAATTAATTTACCATATGTGCTATGACTGTACATATCCTGCTGTATGTATTATTTTGTTATGGAATTGTTTAATTTACCACGTAAGCTATGACTGTACATATACTGGTGTATGTGTTATTTTGTTATGCAATTGTCAATCCCTAATCTGACAACTTTCCACATCCCATAGACTCTTATATTGGGATCAATGGAAACTGAATGTATTGTATTTAGAGCTGTAAAAGTAATGATGTATTCGTTACTGAGTAACGGGTTCGTCGCCTGACTCGAAGTACCGAATCGTTACTCACAAATTCATTTCGTTACTGGCATGTCTCGTTACTCGCATTTAGCGTATAGATACGAACACGTTCCAACTCCCGTAAAGACTAATTTTGTAATTTTTATTTTGTTTAACATTAAAATTTACTGTGCAATTTGTAAATAGAAAATTTGTATTGATAATTTGAGATAGTTACTGTTTTTTCATTGACAGTTCATTAGTGAGGTTTATTGATTTCAAACATTTTTGAAATTTGTTTATTTTAAGAATTGATACATTCTATTTTATTTTATAGTATAATTTACAATATAAAAGAGTTGTCTAATAGTTTTTGATATACATCTCTACACTTGTTATGTTCTAATAATATTTAATAAAATATCAATGGAGCGTACGCTCCGGTGGTAATTTCCCTACACATTCATCTTCCCCCCTTTCCTGCATCTACCTACATTTGCCAACTAAAAATTTTAACTTTAAATTCTTTCAACGTTTTTGGTAAATTATTTATAATTTCTTTTGGTAACTTATTCCAATCCCTGAAACGCTTACCTATAAAGAGAATCTCCCTAAATCCTTGTGCCTCAAATCAAGTGCAAGATTGTGGTTATAGTCATCTTTTCCCTTCCAAGCATTACTTCTAATTTGTACACCAATATCTTTCCATGCCTTACCTTCAATAACACGCCTTGTACACTCCCATGATCCTCTTCACTCTCCTCCTGTCTTCCAATGAATCCCATTCCAGCTCTTTTATCATATCTGTTACTGATTGCGTTCTGCGATAATTTCCAGAAAAAAATCTAGCAGCCCTTTTTAGCAGTTACAGAATTCCATAAACATAGAACATGTTACAATGACTTTATTCCTTTTGCCTGGTGTTATTGTACTATTACCGCAGGATTTATTGATCAATCATCAATGAGGTTCTGACTTTGATGTTGAATGTTTGTTGACGCAACAACCATTAAGTTAATCGCATGTTTGTCCTGAACCTTTGTTATATGTAGATTTAAAAGTTTTGAATATTGATAGTTTTAAAATGGAACCATTAACGCTGAAGTCAATAATATTTTGCCTGCATACCCAATTAGATGGTAAGTACACATTAATTTTAACAAACCTATCACAAAAAGATGAAGAATTTACAAAAATAAATGAAAACCGTAAAGGAAGACAGTGGTGAAACCTTGTATTTAAAAACGAAATACTTTAATGAGATTTTAATATTTGTTAAATACATGTTCCATTATCACATCAGGCTTCTATGCAGGTTTTTGAGCAGGCTACTTTAAAAAATAAACGTCATTAGTTATTGTCACTAGATATGTCACTGTCAGGTATAAGGTCAGGTCAGGTCAGGTCTTTTTTTTGTATGAAAACAGGTGTTTGTTTTGAAATTAGATTGTTCTTTTGTATATAATATTCATTACAGTAAATCAAGTGTACATTCAGAAATTTTCCGTAAGATTCATGGGGTAATTACTTGACTTTAAGTTTTATCCAAATGTAGGCTTATAACTTACCTAAACTTACTTTATTAAATAAACAATTTACTAAAACAAGTAGGAATGAAGTTGTCCAGTATGCGATGCAATGCTTCATGCTAGTATTCGATTGTACCGAAAGTAACGATTAACGAAACTATACGATCGTAACGAAGTTATCCCGTACGCGGCGCGACTTGGTACAATGCTTCATGCTATTGTTCGATTGCACTGAAAGTAACGGGTATTGATTGGTTTAGTAACGAATAAATACGAGTACAGAATTTCTCGTTATTTTTACAGCTCTAATTGTATTCACACTATCCATATGTGTAAAACGGGGATGATGTCGCTTGGTCGTTATATGAAGCGTCTGTGGGTACACCGATGCCCACAGACGCACGTGTTATACAGCCCGATCGAGGAAATAATCTGCAAATGTGGGGATACGACAATCAAACAGACCCATCGGAAGAGTGGAATTTCACTCAAAAATTGTTCTAAACTAGTGTAAGCCCGTGACTGTTTTTTGCGTATCGTCACGGGTCTAGAATAGTTATAGTTTTTAGGGTCAAATATTATGATAGGTTTGCCTGACCTTGTCAAACACGAGTTTTACCTGTGTTTCACCGTTAGATTGAATGAAATGTATTTTGCGTGAAGAACTCAGAAGTATAATAATAGACGTATTAAACATGGACAAAAACGATCGCGCTTTCGTATAATTGTTTCAAACGTCGAGGTCTCTTGACTGGAACTGGCTGAAATACAGTTTTATTTGACTGCAAAAGTTCACTTTGCTAAATTTGAAAAATGTCTTTTTAATGTGAATGGTGTTAGATCGGTAAATACAGATTTGTGCCGACAGATGCGGCCTGACTATATGATGCGTTTTCAGTGTGTTACTACACGATAACATGTTATTTAACCCATGTTACTTAACCCCATTACTACAGCGGTGGTTTAGTTAACTACAATCAAAGTGAATACATTATGGATTATCAACCTTGCAGAAATTTATTGTCCTTTGGAAATTATGGTAAGTGTCATTTATTTGGGACAGAGGTAGCTCGATTAGTCACTTATTGATGCTCCAGTACATCCCTGTTACAATTTTTTAGAGGTTTACCATGGTAATCGTTATTGATGATTTGTACTTTAACATCACCTGACCGTCGCACTCTGGAAAAACCCACATAAAATTATCCATGACTGGAAGAAAGCTCAGAGAGTTAAAGTCCAACCTTGTCGCATTTTTGACCTTGTGAATTGTTTACAGTTATACCAAAGGCAAGCATAACAGGAAACTGCCTTCGTTTCAGAATGAATGGGAGGTCAGAATTGCTTGAAGCAAGATTAATACGCCGAATGAATACTGAATTTCCTTTTTCAGATCCAGTAAGAACTTTAAAAAATCAAATTTGGTTTAAAGTGTTTGACAATCAAGCGAGTGCCATTGCACACTGCACAGGTCTCGTTTTGTGTTAAGATTCCGCAGTAGCATGACAATTGCTCCAAGTTTTAGTCTCAGTTGATGTAGTGGCATTCCTGAAGGCCTTAGATTATTAAAAAACTCTTTGGGATAAATTTCTGTGTCTTGGTTCTTTGGATCTTCGATAGTCTGAACTGAAGTAGGTAATGCTTTCACCTTCAAGAATGTCCAAAATTCGTTCATTAATTATATTAACATCATCATTCTTTGGACATAAAATGGCCCTTTCAGAAAAATGAAGGACACCTCTTGGTGTCAATATTGCCCCAAATTACGGTAAATAAATGAAAAGCAGTTTTTTTATGTTTTAAATTGGTTAAATAAAGTATCTACTGTATTTTTTTCAAATAAGAAAAGGAAGAAAATGTTATATTTACATATTGTTAATACTAAATGATGTTAAATGATTTTTAATTATGCGTTATCTAGCAAACAAAATACGATGAAGTATTTAAATTTCATATGGAGATTGTTGGTTTTAAGCAGAATAAAAAAAAAAAAACGGATTTTTATTGTGAAAATTGTTGTGTATCTCTTCATTTGTTATGATCTAAATACGTTCGGTAATAATTAAAATATTGAATCGAGTAGCCGAGGAGACGAAATCTTGTCATCTGTGCCGTATCGGCGCATGGAGGGAAAAAAACTCTACGTCCAACCAACGTTGTATGAACTTACTATGTACAGCAGCAACAATATGGGAGTGGAGAAGGAAAATGAAACTAGCCATCCCAAGGCGGTGGCGGGCAGAACTCCGTGGTAATTTCTTCCTTCCACGTCCTGGTTCAGATCGCTTATTTTGAAGACTAAGTTACGGGACAGACATAATACTTAAAGTTATACAGAAAAGGTCCAATGTGCAATTCCAAATCAACAATTCGTGAAGAAATTAATTTTTTAAGCAGGACATAGTATATATCATAAAAATAATCTAATTATAGCAAAAGTCTAAATCTTTACAGAATGCAAAAAAGAATCGTGAAACAATTGGAAGGAGTTTGTATCATAATTTTCTGTAAGTCTCTAGTGTTTTTGAAATCTCCCTCTTCCTGTTATATTTGGAAACGAAATAATTGTATTGATAATATTAAAATATTAAACTGAAAATCCTGGTATTATAAAATATTCATCATTGTCATAACACCAACAGAAATCGTATTTCTGAATACAAGATGTAAGAACCAGCTTTTTTCGACTTTGAACGTTAAATTATGGTAAAAAGATCTGCAATAACGTAGGAAGTTAAGTCAACTGAATAGTTCTCAAAATTTAAAACTGCAGTAAAGGCATTTTTAATTCACTGTTATCTTTTACAGCCTGAGCAGCCAGACTACATAATTTATACATTTTGTAGGATAAGAAACATTCTTACAGTAAAAGCATTAAACACCATTTATTTTGATTTAGTTCAAACACATGTAGAGTTTGGGATAAACAACTGGAGAGGAATAACTGATACGCATTTAGGTATATATAAAAAGCAACGTACCTTTCCAACCTGTGAACTGGACAAACAAACCAGGTGGCCAATGTTCGTCACCTGTACATCTTAATCGAAAAATTAATATGTATGATGTCCCGGTAACCAGTCTAACGACTTGAATGAAATTTCATATTCAGATAACGTTTTGTTTTTCAAGTTTATCTAAATAGATGTCTTCCCTGCAAAAAGGCAGTTTTTCAAAAAACGAGCAATTCTTGTATTTGGTATCTCGCAAACGGCTCTAACGCCATCTAATAGAAGTTTAAGGTACTAGAAAGCCTAATGATGCCGGTTAAGATTAAATGAACACTTCTTGTGCACCAGCTAACCCGGGGGAATATTTCGCACAGTATCGTGATCAATCACCAAATGGTAATATAATGATGTGGAAATAAGTACAGTAAATGCAAGTATATTTATTAATGAAAGGTATTTTATTTTGAAGGGTAGTAGCAAATATTACTTTTATTGTAAAAAGTCATTAACATTAAATACTATAAGTTTATTTGAAAACATTTAAAAAAATAAATATTGACTTTGTCAGATGTGTTTTTTTTTTCAAACTTCTTTATTTTTCGAAACTTCTTTGAAGTTGAATGAATATTGGCTTTCTCGATGAGTCAGTTGCGTAAAATCTTCTAGGGCTTTCCACCGGGATAGCGCGTCAGTAGCAATACATAGAGACGTTTCGGAACCTGCCTCCGGCTTTATCTCCGCCGGAAGATGAGCCGGAGGCAGGCTCCTAAACGTCGCTATGTATTTTTTGAAGTTAAACGTAGTTGTTGTAATCTGATCATCGTTTACTTTTTGACCGTTTGTGTCTTTAACACAAACATAAATATTACTGAATCTACGAGTTCGTGAAAAAGCCACATATTGGTCCATACGAAAAAACATGTTGTGGTAAATACAATCCTGCGCTTTTAAGCGTCTGACTGTAAGCTTTGTTATCATATTATCAGCATAGAGCAGATACTCGGTTTTAAATTTTTCACCAACGAATATATAATTCAATGAATATGAATTACGAATATGCTAATTAGAATAGGTCCTAGACAGGAACATTGAGGTACATCAGAGGTAACAATGCACTCATTCAAAAAATATCCATTGACACGTACTTGTAAACGCCAGTCAGATAAATACGAGCGAAGCCAGTATAAGACTTTGGATCATACCCCATAATCACTTAATTTACTAACCAGAATATCATGATTAACCATATCAAATATCTTGCTGAAGTCGTTGTATAAGGAGTGCACATCATGATCATTATTCTGTGTGTTAAGTATGATGTGGAGGTAGACGTGGATCTTCCGCCAAAAAAATCCATGCTCTTTTGACGTTATGATGTTTTTAAGTAATCTGAGGTAGGACGATCTTCTCGAGAAACTTCGCAAATTACGATGAATAGAGCTAATTCTAGGCTGCGGTTCCTAGGTCGAATTTTGAAAAATTGTAATGAACAAACAAAGGAGATAGCGTACAAATCTCTTGTACGTCCACATTTGGACTATTGTTGTGCCATTTGGGATCCGTTTCGTAAGGGGCTGATTGAGAGTACAGAGAAAGTACAGAGAAGAGCCGCTCGATTCGTGACCGCTTGCTACAGTCCTTATGAAAGCGTTACGGAACTGATTAGTAAACTAGGCTGGGAGTCTCTGGTAGATAGACGACGCACGTTTCGTATAAACTTATTGGTAAACATGCGTACTCCCACTTTCACTTACGAGTGTAGTGAAATACTTCGTCCACCAACCTATTTGGGTCGGCATGACAGGAAAGATAAAATTAGAGAAATAAGGTGCCGCACTGATTCTTATATGAATTCCTTTTTTCCTCGTACCATTAGGGATTGGAATGCACAACAAAGAGATTAGGTTTGGTGCTGAGCACCCTCTGCCACCCACAGTTTTGTGATTTGCAGAGTATATATATAGATGTAGATGTAGATACATATTGGCCTGTAATTGCTGACGCCACATTTATGCATAGAAATAATGTATGATAGTTTCCACGATGAGGGAGAATTTCCTGTTTCAAGGAACCCTGTTGAGGGGGACAGGCTCAACAAAGTCCAATATCGCCGTTTCCCAATAGAATATTGGGTACCCGGTCTTTTCGGGAGCCTTTCTTAATATTCAGCAGTGTTTTTTTGACGAAATACATCATCAAAACGGACTTCAAATTTATAGGCCTGCCTCCATATACTTATTACTGTTTTTATAAATAGTAGGAGCATTTGGACGATCTAAGATTCGTTGTATATGTTCTTGAAGAATAACGCGAAGAGATTACTAACCTCAATACCATTACTTACAGTGGCGCAGTTCTATCATGGAGGAAGGAATATATGGAGACGACGCAAGAGACCTTCACCACGAACTGGAGTGAAACCGGGTAGAGAGAAGTGGGGTGGGGATGCCGCCATATTGCTTGGCCGTAGAAACACGGGGAATAGGCACAAAAACTTCAAGGGAATCATAAGACAACTGTGGCACCACAATTTGATGATGAATTATTATGTAACTCGACGAGACAGATCAAAAATGAAGAATAAATTTTTTTGATATGTTGCTTAGTTCTCGAGATATACTGTCTAAAAAGAGTTTCTGGTTGAAATTCAGAAGAAATATGTCTCCAATTTCAAATTTGATGATAGATCCTTATGTAACACGACGATAAAAATCGAAAATAAACAATAACTTTTTTCGATATCTCGCTTAGTTCGCGAGATACTGTCTCAAATGTGAGGTCGTTAGGTTATGAGGGTATTCAACCATAACCCTGGTGCCGCAGTTTGATGACGAATTCTTATGTAACTCGATGAGACAAACTGAAAGTAAAGAGTATTTTTTTTTTTTTAATATCTCGCTTAGTTCTCGAGATATTGCACCTTAAAATTGACGTGGTTAGGTTGAAATGCGGCCTGGACCAGAAGAAAACTTTCACGATACCCAAATTTGATGATGAATTCGTACGCAACTTAATGAGACAAATCGAAAATAAAGAATAAATTATTTTTATATTTCGCTTACTCGAGATATTTTACCTCAAATGTGAAAAAAAATCACCGAAACCACCATATCTACACTGTGGAAATGGAATATAGGTGTTTTATTTTCTTCCTAATGATTGTTGTTAAGTTGAAATACGGCCTGAAACAAAAACAAGTCACCAAAATTACAAGGAACTATACTTATAACTGATTTTTAACATGCTATACTTCGAAAACCAAGCGAGATATCAAAAAAAAAAAAAAATCTTTATTTTCGATTTGTTTCGTTGAGTTCTATAACAATTCATCATCAGATTGTGGCGCCACGGTAATGATAGAACTGTCGGTTATGATGCAGACTGGAGCAAAAGATAATTTTGCTGCTCATGCAGATTGGGTGTTTTATTTTTTTACTAATCCATGTGGTTAGGTTGAAACGCGGCCTGGAACAGAATAAAAACGTCATCAAAATTTGAAATTTTAAAAATAGCCTAAGTCAATCTTTAGAACTTTTTAAAAAATTATCACTTCAAAAGACCTCATAGTTTCTGGGCTTAATTAGAAGATATTGTGGTGTTGGTGGCCTACATAATTTTGCTAGCAAAATCAGTGCATTCATAAGTCAGAAGCTAACAACTAATAATAAATAAATTGTTTGTTCTCTTCTGGTACACACCGCATTTTAACCTACCATCAATTTAATTAATATTGCCGCTGCAAAATCAAACCATGTAGACACACCTAAACATATGTAATGCATCGTGAATTACATTTCAGGCAACAACGTTTATTTAATCACGTTTAGTAGTTCACACAGCACAAATTATTTTCATAGTTCACTTTCAGTGTAAACTGAAACTTGAGTAAAGTTCTGTTAGGTTCTTCGGTGGTTTAATTAATGTAGTAATTAATTAAATAGTCCACCATAAGATTCAGTTTAAGATTTTTTGTTTATTTTTAAAACAACGTCAGCGATATTGTTCACATGCAAAGATACAATATCCAGAGATACTACTGACGCAGTTCCAAAGTGAATCTATAAAAAACTAACTGTAAACTAAAGTAACCCTGTCCTTTTTTATTATTATTAATTACCTCAGCGGTCGTTATACTACAGTCCCACTACCTTGAGCAGTTTTACTGGTTTGGTACAAGTTTTGTTTGGGGCACTGTTTGTTGTTCGCTTGGGGGGATAAACCTGCTTTGGCCTAAACTTGCGGTACGGCCTTAATGGAAACCCCATTATTTATGTATTTATTTGTTGTAATTTTTACGAGTTACTGTATTCTAATTCAATAGTACTGCGGGGTATTTTTTATTTATGCCAGGGTTTGGATCTTTTGGTGCCGAGTTCTTTCAGTATGTTATCATTGTTGTTCCTGTTTTGGTCTAGTCTGGTATAAAAGTTCATGCTCTGGTTGTATATTTCTTCTTTAATTGTAGGAAGTCCCGTTAGGTCATGTAATTGGTTGGTTGGTGTAAATATTGGTGCATTTAATATCATCCTAAGACATCTGTTTTATAATCGCTGTAGCATTTGAATGTTTGATTTCGCTGCAGTTCCCCAGACTTGGTATCCATACAACATAAACGGTCTTATGACCGTTTTGTAGATTCTTAGTTTAGTCTCAACCATCAGTTCTCCGCTAAGCAGGACTGCAAAGAGGTTTAAAATCGCTGCGAGACTTTTTTTTAAATCGATCTCTTATGTGCAGGTGGAATAGTAAATTTTGATCAAGTATAATTCTTAGGTAACGGTGTTCTTTTACCCATGGGATTGTTTCTGCTGCTATTATTATTCTTGGGAGGCGATCAAAGTCTGGTCTCTTTTTTGTAAAATATACAGCCGCTCATTTGCCAGGGTTTATTGTTACTTTGTTATTCTGGCACCATAAGAATATTTTATTGAGAGTCCGTTGTAATCTTTTGATGTTTTTTTCGTGACTGTATCCTATGGTGAAGACAGTAATATCATCTGCGAATAGAGCGATGTAAACTTTCTCCGGGCACGGGATATCGTTCACGTAAATTTTAAACAGGGTCGGTGAAAGTACTGCTCCTTGTGATATTCCTTCTCTCGTCGTTTGTTTTGTCGACTGTTGACCATCTACAGTCACATAGAATTGCCTATGTTTCAGGAAGTTACCTATTAGTTTCGTATAGCACCGGGGAATATTCGTGTTTGTGTCCATCTTCACGACTAGCTTATCCTTCCACACTTTGTCATATGCTTTCTCTATATCTAAAAAAGCCGCCGCCACGGATTTTCCTTTGTTGAATGCTCTCACTGTTTCCTCCACCAGGTGTAGGAGTTGTGTTATGGCAGATGCTTTTGGTTGAAACCCATATTGTTCTTTTCTTATTGTTTTATTTTGCCATATATTTGCTGCTATCCTCTTGTAGACAACCCTTTCCATAACCTTTGATGTGGCGCTAAGGAGGTTAATGGGTCGGTAATTTTCAGGTTTTGTCTGATCTTCTCCCACTTTTGTTATTGCCACAACCCTCGCCGTTTTTCATGACTCAGGATAGTAGCCGGTAATCATTGATGCGTTGATTATTCTCGTGAGTAGTACTATCCCTTTTGTCGGTAATCGTTTTAGCTGTTCGTTTCTTATATTGTCCGGCCCTGTCGCCTTATTATTGGCCAGCTTCGTGATTATCCCTCGTACCTCCTTCGGCGTTGTCAATTCCGGGAGTGTATTCGCTGGTTCAGTTCGAATGATATCAGCTCGGTTCTTTATTTCTTCCTCTTCTCTTTTTTCCTTTCCCACTAAGGGCTTTTGCGGTGTCATGTAGTGCTTGTCAAACGTTTCTGCGAGTATTTCCGCCTTTGCGACAGGGGTGAACATCGCTCCGGTAGGTCCAATTATTGCTGACTTCGCTTGTCGTTTCGTCTTCAGTGCCCGGATAAGTTTCCATACATCTCTGTTGGTGAGTAACAAGTTGTTCATTTTGTCGTCCCACCTCTCTATTCGTTTTACCCGTAGTCTGTCTTCTAGTTGTCTTGCAAGGCGGTATTGTTCTCTTCGATCTTGCGGTTCTCGATATTTTTGCCATAATTTTCTATATCTATTCTTCAGGTATCATAGGTCTTCCAATAACGGTGGTAAGTCGGCATTATTTGTTTCTTCAAAACTTGTAATCGTTGAAGCCTTGCTATTGGCTGTCTGAATTTTATTCTCCAGATGTTTTACTGCCACATTGTAACATAACAGTAGCACCCTCTGCCACCCACAATTTTGTGAATTGCAGAGTATATATGTAGATGTAGAACAGTAGCATTCCGCCGACCCGCAAGTAGCGCCGAAATGAGTGCATGAATACATTGTTTAAAGTCAGTCGTTATCGAGGTATGGTAGGGGACGGCTCGCGTCCCGTAATGTGAGACGCTATATGAACTGTGCGGTGTAGCAAGAATTAAGAAGAAGACTGAGTTGGTTTAACCATTGCTACGTGTGTTTTACATAGATTTGAACAGTGTGTTGAGATATCAGAACAGTAAAGTGTGGCATCGGGAGTAATTTAATGTGAACGGATTTGGATTATTAACTTTCCTTTTATCCAAGAATCTGACAATCGACGGTTTACGAGGTTTCGATAGCTTTATCATCTAAATTTTGATAGTGGCCAACCGGTTCAATGTGTACTTTATTTCAATAAATGTGTGGAGAACTTATTTTCATTATTTTATACTTGAAGATTTTTCTTAGTTAGTTATCCTCCCACTTTTATCGGACTGGTTTAGGACCCTGTCTGGCGACCGACGGTGACTACGAACTCATCAAAACTCAATTATCCGGCTTCTAGTGCTGTGTGTCAGTAATTTAAGAACTTGCAGTAATCAAAATCTATGTCTCACATATACTATCACCATTAACTAAACAGTAGTCTTACAATATCTATTTCTTCTGGCGTATT
This sequence comes from Vandiemenella viatica, assembly GCA_031002005.1. Taxonomy (NCBI): domain Eukaryota; kingdom Metazoa; phylum Arthropoda; class Insecta; order Orthoptera; family Morabidae; genus Vandiemenella; species Vandiemenella viatica. Next base: position 343,072,422 of record CM061920.1, on the reverse strand, counting down.
AACTGCATGTGTTGTGTGGATTTTATTGTGTACTAGGTGGGTAAAATATTTCCAGTTTATTTCTGTTATTTTCTTTATCGGTTTCTCCGATGTTATCCAGTTGCTAACCTTGATGTTTACAAGCTGGTGGTCCAGTTGGACATGTGTGATATTTTTTATTACTGCTATATCCAGAACATCTGGGAAGTGTTGGTGATTAAATGGTATATGCGTCGGCACTGTCGGACCAATCACCTCCACATTTCTTTCTTCTGTTATTTTTAGTAGTTGTTCGCCTCTACTGTTGCAGTATCTGGAGTTCCAGGACTCATGCTTAGCGTTTAAATCACCGCCCAGGATTACCTTGTCACCCGTTGATAGGATAACATCGATGTATTGTTCCATAAGGGTACAATTCGGTGCAAGGTAGGCTGCGATTAAAATAACCTTGCCTTCTCTTGATTGGATTTTGATTGCTGTTGCCTCTGGTTCTATAAGGGGTGCAATCTGGATGAGTTGGTGTGTAATAGTTTTACGTATCACTATGGCTGTCCCTCCTCCTCTGGCATGTGGGCGATCTGTACGGTATATCTCCATTCCTTCTATGTTGAATAGGTCCCTAGATTTTAGATGTGTTTCACTTATTAGTAGGATATCGATTTGGTATTGTCTTATAAATTGTTGCAGTTCTTCTCTTTTTCCCTTTAGTCTATTCGTATTCCATATTTTTATGTTGATATCCTGTAGCTTCTGTATATTTTTTCTCTCCATTATTCCAGGAGGGCTATTACACCTTCGGCCAGGGCCATTACCTTGTCGAAGGGGCCTCTGCCTTCTTTCAAATTTATAATTAGTCTTTTCAGTTTTTCCATCATGTTTCTCAGTGCGTTCATGCAATCATTTGATGTTGCGTTATCTTCTGGTTGACTGCCACTTCCCCTTTCTTCATTTCTTCTTCTTTGTTTTTCGTCTCTACCTCCCGTCACATGTGCGTAGGATCTTCTATTCCGGTGTTCTCTTTGGGTTGTCTTCCTGGTATCTAGTGGCATATTTGTTTTACTAGTATCTTTTTCTGGGTCGTTCGTCTCTTTCCTGTTTTTAATATTGTCTTTTGCATTTTGGTTGGGTCTCGATGGTCTTATTGCTGCCTGGAACACCAGGCATCCCTTCCATGAAGCTGCGTGCGCACCCTGGCAGTTGGCACATTTGGCTGGTGATTTTTCTGGCAACATGCATTCCTTTGTGGAATGGTATTCAGCACATTTTACACATCATTGCGGGAGTGTACAGTAATTGGCAGTATGCCCTATTCTTTGGCACCTCATACATTGGGGCGGACCTAGGGGACTTCTGTATCGTTCCACCTGTATCCTGGTATATAAAATTGTTCGCTCGTTGTAGATGCGTTCTGAGTCAGACGGTGTATTGAGTGTAACTTGGTAGACCACCAGTGGGATCAGTGACTTCGTAGGCGTATCTTTTTTCTTAAATTGGTGCAAACTTTGTACTCCATAGCCTTTTTGTTTTAACTCAGCTTCTATCTCTTCTGTTTTCACTGTTGGCGGTAATCCTTTTATTACTACCTTTAGTGGCCGGTCTTTTGGTAATTGATAAGTATAGAAGGGTATTCCATTTTCTTTAAAAAATCTGTTAATAAACTCGTAGTCCTGTATGTTTTCCACATGGTACTTCTAGGTCTCACTTCTGTATACAACCTTTAGGTTAACTTGCAACTTCTCTTTAATTATTTGGTTTATTTGAATGAAAATCTTTAACCACTCCGATAACAATAGGTGGAAAGGTTTCCTTCTTTTGCTCTGGCTGAGTACTTGAGTTTTGTGCATTCGATGTCTCCTCTTCCTTCTTATTGTCCTGGCTTCTCAATGCCTCCAATGGAGTAAATCGGTTTGTGTCAGAATCTCCGTGTTGCTTCTTGCTTGCTTCGCTTTGCCTCTCTGTCTGCCGCCGCGTTTCCTTTTGCCTTTCACTTCTGTGAATCGGGAAGATCCATGTTTTGACTGATAGCTGGTCTGAGTAGAATATTGTTGATGTTGTCTGGGTTTGACATCTCACATTCACTATCACTCACTGTAGGATTGGGCTTCAGACATTGCCATGTCTGAGGCACTCCCACTTGTAATTTTCTTCATTGCCGAATTGTCCGCCAGTCCGTGTCCAATGCCGTGCGCCGATGTATCCGTTGCCGTAGGTCCAATCCGTCGCCGTGTGAAGTTGCCGGGTAAATCTGCAGTCACTGAGCCTAATCGTAGTCCACAATCAAAGTCCGGGTACTTAGCAGCGCCTTTATACGATTCCAGTTAACTAGCAGGAAATAGTTGTTCACACTCCGAACATCACAGCGGAACTCCTGACCTAACTCTGTCCTTCTGTTGATTCCCTTATAAATGCTCTATCGAAATTTCTGGAAATCTTCACAAGCGTCCACCAGATATTTCTCGAACATTAACAATTACTCAAACAATTAAACATATTAAAAACAATCAGAATTTGTACATAATCACATAAAATCATTAGTAAATGGTCAGAAATGGAAATTAAAGATACTTAAACACAAAATTATTTACATAAATCATTTTAAACTGTAGAAAATTGTCCTATAAACATCGTAACTTTCATTAATACTTGGAATTACCCACATTTAAGCAATTATCTTGCATTATTCTGTTCTTAAACATATTAAATGGCCTTTAAATAATTTCCTTTCATAAAACAAAGTCTATATACACTGATTTACAAGAAATTTGCAAAACAAACATTTAAGATCATATTAAAGCAAACTTTAGCTCACTACAAATACTTCATTAAATACAATTACAATTCTACTTAAGTTCAGGTATAAGGGCTGTTACCACCCCTCCCCAGAATTCACTTAATTTTACACAGTTAAAATTGATTGAATCCGTCATGAATCTAAGCAGGTTGTATGTACACATAACGCCAACACAAACAGGTTATCATCAATCAACCATAATGACTTTTACAATTATGCAATGTACATATACAATCCTTCATTACATACATCATCGGTACGTAGTTCATGAAACTCATTCTGGTTACAATAATCAAATGTCTTTTTACAGATCCAATCATTTTTTTTTCAATTACTGTTTTACACAACAAATATTCAAGGCCATCATCTTAAGTTATAATTAATTTTTCCTTCAACTTACACACTTGATGCCTGCTTGTTAACGACAACAGGATGTTTACATTTTACAGCTGATAATTTGTCACCACAATGTAGCAACATCATGAAAACACCAAAAGTCTCTACACAAAACTTGTAACGATAAAGTGGCGTCTGCTAGCGGCGATAATGCACTAGCAGCTTGGTGTGGGGTAATTGTTGTCCGTCTTGGTATAAATGGATTGCAGGTTCTTCTACTACAGAGGCGGCCCTAGCAAGTTTTTCAGGTGGTGCGAGATCCCATTGTGGCGCCCCAAATGAGCAATCGCTTATTCATGATTAAGGTGGCCATGTAGATAGACTGAAGATAAGTTTTTACAACTAAATGTAAAAGTTATTATTTTTTTTTTTTGCTTGTGTGTTTTTACTGTATCACGTCGAACGACTGAACTGCTTAGGATAAATTGGGAATAATGTATTGGTCACCAACTTTTATCCCAAATAGCTATTTCTGTGGGATTCGGATACGAATATGTATATTAAAGCTTTATGAATTCCACTCGAGCAAAGCCGCGAACACAATGCTCACTTCACTTACACGTCAAATTCACAGTTTTAAATAATTTTTTAAAATATATAAAAATAGAAAATATGTGAAGTTAAAAATTCCCACTTTTAATACCGAAAAATAAACTTTACCAAAATTTTGCCAGAACCCTCGAAGACTAATGGTTACACAGGTTAAATGTATATATTATTTCCCCAGGTAATACCATTTTCAACAAGTATTTTTCATTGTTTTTGCTCCACTCTGAAGCTAATTCTGGCTATATCGTTGGAAAGTTGTGCAAATAGAGTGATCAACACATTCTACATTGTATCGATCACATGCTAAAACACATTCATTGCAAATAATTCTAGATCTGTTGCTATCTCATTTACGGCTCATACTCAAAAAATCTTTGCTTTCTTAGGCATCTGACTGGGTTAATAATAGGAAATGTTCCAGTCTGAGAATCAATTTCTCTAGCTGTCTGTTATCTGATCTTGTACTCTTTATCAAATTCCGAACTGTTTTTCAGCAACTGTGAAGAGTTCCATAAATCCACTTTCAGTCTGCATAGCCTTTGCTTACAATTTTTACTTGAAACAATGTATTATACCAAGTCACCACTGTAATTATGAACTCAAATTGCTCCATGATCTGACTAAGTGACAAGGCATCTGTTGCTGCAACAGAATAATTAGTTTCAGAAGGGCGTCACGAACTGAAGGGTAGTGATAACGAACTGTAGCGATGCTAGAAACTCTATTTTTGAAACGAGTTTCGCAAAATTTTGGCGATAGTCCTTCTAAGTGCCTGAATACCACTTCCCATCGTTTTGGTGATCGAGAGAATGAAGCAAATATTCTTTAAAGAAATCCGGACAAGGAAACCGATTTAACAGATGTTTTGGCGGCACATGTTATTACCAATTTTTAATTACAGTTACATAGATTAATAAATGCTCGAAGATACTAGTTCAGAATTTAGTTTCGTCCTACCATATTGGATCCATTATCATATCTTTGCCTTCGACAATCGTTCATATCCAAATCGAACTATTGCAAAGTATCAATGATAAATAGGGTAGTGAGTCCAGCTCTCAGTTCCTGAAAAGTCACTTTTCGGATTGTAAGCACAGGTTCTGGCCTCGCATTCGGGAGGACGCGGGTTCGAATACCCGTCTGGGCTTCCAAATTTGGGTTTTCCACGGCTTCCCCAAATCACTCCAGGCGAATGCCGGGATGCTTCCTTTAAAAACGCCATGGCCGAATTCCTTCCAGTTTCTTGTCCCCATCCTGACTCAAATGACCTTAGCCGTCGACGAGGCGTAAAGCCACAAGTAAAAAAAAAAAAAAAAAAAAAAAAAAAAGTAAGCACAGCGAAATACTTGCGCACTTAGACTTCGTTTTCGTTAGTGTCAACAAAATCAATGTCAAAGATAATTTTTCGACGTGACTTACCTCAGGAGTTCAATTCTGTATGATGGAAAAATGTTTACGAGTAGATGGCCCAAACATAGTCAAAATTTTATTACGAACTTCATTCGTTTTGAATACATTTGCCAATATAATAAGACATTAGTCTCGTTATTAGCAATACAGCGGAGATGCTCCATCATCACAGCATCATATTTTCCTAGCAGTTGCAATATATACAGGAAGTTACCAACATTAGAAGTCCATGATTTTTTTTCTTGGATTTTTTCGTTGCTCGAATAATTATTTCATCCCTGCCAGCAGAGTCAGTGAGCGACAATTTTGAAATATCGTCAGAGTTTCTACTTTGAAAGGACGACTGTGGTGATTTTACTTGTATACCCATCTTTTGAACAGCAGACGATGTTTCAGCCATAGATAAATCTTCTCGCACATGCCGCTCTTTATCATAAGACTCGTCTGAACAACTTCCATTATGTTTTCTTCTGTCTCGTGTTGAACTAGCTCTGGTGACGACGATTAAGATGACTTTTCAATAAAAGTTTCCTAACAATTATGAAGTCCTCTCAGTTCATCTTGGTTTTGTTTTCCTTTTAAGCATTGTGGGCCATACAGGTTTTTTTTTTTTTTTTTTTAATTAGTGACATATTTTGTCTGTAAACGACAGATAAGCTTTGTTAATATTTACGGTACCACCAATGTTAATTGTAATCATCGCGGATCTAATATGGTAGAAATAGATAAATAGATTGAATCTCGCCCCATGCACATGTACCCGCATGCATAAATTTCGAAACTACAGTCAAAAATGCAGGAAACACGTGCGGGGGGCGTGACGCGGCTCCAGAAGGTGCTAACTTTGGAACGAGTTACGATTTTAATGATTCGAGTAAATCGAACTGTCTCGAATAGCAACTCGAATTGACTCTGTTCTATAATGACATACGACTATGTATTAAGCTGAAACTCTTACTCTTATAAACTCTTCTGCATGATGTTTGTTAAAATAATATATGAACAGCAAGCTGGGTTATTACAGAATTTATTTTTTGATTTTTTTGCACAGACTATCTCTCGCTGCATTTTCGGCGCCCCCTATATGACGGCGCCCGGTGCGTCGTCTTCAACACACCTTGGCGGCAGTTGACAGAAGCGTCCGACCAAGTTTGAAGCGTAGTATTCTCTCGAAAGCAAGGTACATGAACTGCTTTCACTGGTCACTCCACAAGTCCCATGTAACGATAAAGTGGGGTCTGCTAGCGGCGATAATGTAGTAGCAGCTTGGTGTGGGGTAATTGTTGTCCGTCTTGGTATCAATGGATTGCAAGTTCTTCTACTAATAAGTCACAAGGTTGCCATAAGGATAATCTTTCAATTTATTCACCGAACATACAATTACTAAGCCACCACCAGCAACGATTATAATTTAACCGTATATAAAAGCTATCCAGGATTTCTTCTCCTCCAAATTGTAAGTTCTGAGCTACACTATTAACACTTGGTTTGGATGCTTTAGTTCAACGCCCACGAGTTCACTGCTATTTACGAATCACTGCAGTTTATCTGCACGTCGCCGGCGTACATATAATGTTTCAACAGGTCCACACGATATTACCAGACGCACCGCCCAACTTTCACTGCCGTGCAACCACTCGTGTCCGACCTCCAAGACAGTGAGTCACAGACTGCCTTCAACAATCCAACTCGCGTCTCGCGTCACACTTTCAACAATCCGATCGTCCCGATTCCACCCTCAACACGAACACACACATGGCTTTTATACTGTCTCGCCACAAACTGTTACAATTTGCTTTATGCAGTGGAATGCTTATATCTTAAACATTCTGCATCTGAACTGAAGTACTCAGACAAACTATCTATATACATCAATTGACAATTTTATTTACAAAAATTAGATATTTACAGTTAGTGACCCCTCCCCAAACCATGCATTCCAGCAACTAATTCCATAAGTGGGTTCCAGGATTTCCCTGGAAACCCAAAGCCATGTAAATTACTTTTTCCTAACTTTCCAATTTGTTTCTACCTTTGAATACACATCTAACACTACATTTATATATACACAAAGCTTTACTATATACAGACAGATATACAAACTTTCAATCATCTCAAACAACAGATTTTGGTATAACCATAGAATAGCTGAGTCATAAAATGTTTCTGTTTTTACAAATTGTTTGTCCCTAAAATCAATTTTGCTGACTCAACTGGTAATACAATTTTACTATCATCACTACTGCAGTTCAGTCTGTCATTACTTCCAACTCCACTATACATTGTCTGAATACCTCCTAAATGTAACAAACTATCTGAATCAGTATCTACAACTGTTTTAACATCTAGCTCACTGACTTCTTCCACAAAATAATTATTTTTCTCAGCAACCACTAGTTCACTATTGGCTTCTAAATCAGTGTAAGAGTGTAAGAGTGTAAAAAACATGGTGTCACATTCTGTACAATTTTCCAAATCAGAAACTGGTTCAAATAAATCCTTACTCCCACCCATTTCTTCAATATCATCATCTACAACAAATACAGAGCTAAATAATGTATCAGCTAGGTCAAAATTAGGAAATTTTTCCAACTTAGGGATTGGTACATAAGGATTTTCACTCTCTCTCTCTCTTCAGAAGGCAAACATCCTAACCCACAATTCTCCTCCTCAACTAGGTCTTCTTCTATCGACACCACCATATCACCCTCCTCCTCAAGATATCTGAGAATCTCCTCAATTTCAGCACTCTTACAAATTTTCTCATCACCTATACAAGCCCACATAGTCCCAACTAGGCCATGCTGCATACCAACAGGTTCAGAGAGCCATACGGTACTATACACTACAAATTCTGCATTATTTTTTGTAATTAAGTGGTGACCATTCCGTAAATCTTCCGCATTAAAATTATTACTTTCACACACTGACCTGAGTGATAAGGTACTATTGTGGTACCCTTCCTGCTTTATCCTATTATCAACCTTTACATCATAAACATTATTAATTACATCTATTATAACCCTATCCTGAAATTCTCTTTCTGCTACCTCCACCAAGCTATCTACCACTATAGGACTATACTCTATATTACATTTAGCAACTTTCTCATCACATCCTGGATTTACAACTTTGTCACAGTCTGGATATGTTTCTATGGAAATATTACCATCAGAAACTACTTCTTTTACAGTTAAATCAGCTACTTGGTCCTCATCAGGAATTACTTTAATCTCTTGGACAATTTTATTATTATTAGAGGCACTACTAACCAAATTTTTAGTAACTTTTGACCCACTAGTATTTCTAACTATAGCATTTACTTCATGGGAGACAGTACCTGGACCCAAACTCCTTCCCACCACTGGTGGGTCCCACACATTGGGGGGCCTTAGTTTGACTGCTCCCCATGCTGCCTTTCCTTTCCAGTTTGAGGGTTCTATTCCTTAACCTTCCCATTATCATTTCTCCTTGCATAATTATCATGGCCTCTTCCCCTTGATCTACCATTTCTTGATCTATTATCACCCCTTGAAGGACTTCTGCTTTCCCTCCTACGGTAATGATTGTAATACCGATCAGATAATGACTCCTGAGCATCCAAACGCCTCAATAATTCAGAAACCCTATCCACATTGATAACATCCAAAGTAGCAATTAAATTTCTTGTTTGCTGAGGTAGCCTAGCTCCTATCAAATCAATGAATTCCTCCTCCCCATAAGGATGGTCTAAAAACTTACAACGGATCCAACATTTATGAAAAAATCATGCTGAGTTTCCCTATCAGGTTTATAGGGCCTACCAGTCATCAACTCTCTCTTTTCCTGAATTTTCCTACTAGTCGACCAAAAATGTTTCAGAAAATTTTCTTTGAACATCTTATAATCATTAACTTCCCTAGCTTGCCTATTACCCCATGTTCTAGGCAAAAAAAAAAAAAAAAAAAAAAAAAAAAAAAAAAAAAAAAAAAAACTTTTAACACTCCTACTGGGCAGTCAGTAGAAAATGCGTCTAGCACGTTTCGTGCTCCAGAACAGAATGAATGTTTTCTGAGCAGGTCTCGGCAAATTCCTACGCGCAGGCAGAGAGCGACCCTTCTCCCGCCAACAAAGGATGCCGCGAACAACAGCATCGGGCGACCTGCCCGTTCGACCCTTTGGGAAAATATTCAGCACACTTCCTCACAGCACCCACTAATAACCAATATATTCATAAAAAATACAAAAATGTAATTTGGACCATTACATTAACTTTCTCCTTAAAACAAATCAAAATACTTCGCAAAGGATTTTGATTTTCTCTTACAATTTTAGCTCCCCTTTGAATCACATCCAAATTTTATGCAAAAATATTTTAAACATCTTATACCTAAAATTAAAATTTATATTATGTCTTATAATAATAAAGCTTTTACAAATTTTACGTTATTACTATGACCTTACTTAAAATTATGTTATTTACATTTTCACAATTTCTTATAATTGTCTCTATATAATTTTTTTTCACAAATACGTTGAAATTGTCATCGTTTTCACTTCCCATAATGTTCAGATGAGCAATGGTTCTATACGGCCAATTAATATTAGTTTTATCACTTAACCGTAACCGCTGTTTTTGTCCTGAGACATTTTGTTTTCACTTTGTCTGATCACTGAATTACTTGACTATACACTCGTCTTATCATTCTCCATTTTTTAAATTTTTTTTAGTGTTAATAACAGTGCTTCACTTAAAATTAAATTATATACTAGATACATATTTCAACATTCGGATTATGTTAAAATCTTTCATTTCTAGACATATAACAATTTCTATTATAAATGAAACTGAATTATTTTACCAGGCAACAAATCTCAATATACACAAAATCTCCTCTCTCATGTCACGTCTCAGAGATCATATTCCACATATTGCCTTTAGAAGTACACGTAATTTTTAGAGACATAATTTATTTTTTATCCAATAATCTCATAACCTTACCCACTATCCTTTACTCTACATCAAAATTTTATAGTTAAAAACACCATATTTATTTTCCTCATATTCATACATTAGCTATTAGAATGAAAAATTATGGGTGTCCCCTTCTTTTAAACGTTCAGATTTTTTAAAAATTTAATCCCCATCTTACTTCAGAATCTATCATCTTTATCTCGTACCTTATTAATCATACCAATAACTTTAACAGATATTTTCACTGAGGCCTTATATTCTCACGTGTCATGATATTACTCAAAATTTTGGAGGTCGTGAAAATTTTCGTTTGATAGTGTGTAAATATTCCATCTGGTGGAAGATATTGACTTAGTGCTTTATATCCCATTTACATTCTCTTCTTTCTAAATCCCTTTTTAGTAGTTGTAACAATAACTACTTTGATTACGAAACGTTACAAACACAGTACCCCTGTAAAATTTACTTTGCCATCATCTGATAATTTACTTTCTTCTTGGCTCGACAAATTCCTGTCTCGTCACCTTTCTACAACTCAAGTGCACAGTCTTAAATTCTTGTGGTCTTACCCCTGTTGCCACGACAAAATGCTGTCAACACCCAACATTATAGCTCATTAACCTATATTAATATTTCATATTGATATAAAGGCATAAATAAACCATTTACAGGATACTGTATTCTGACGCTTGTTTTCACCTGATTTTTAAATACAACCTACTACTTTCGTCTTACAATTCTCTGCATGTTAATTATTTCATCTCGGTTTACTAAGCACTTGCACAAAGAATTTATATCATAACGTAATTCTTCCGACCACGTGATTCTGAAACATCAGCTTGATAAATTTATTGGCTGTTGCCATCAATGACTTTGGAGTATATTCCTTTATCCCCTAAATGAAATTCTGTAATCCAATTCCCATTTAATTCTACAGCATAATACCTCTTACCATTCAAATTTCTCGAAAGTCCAGCGAAATTTTGGTTATCATAAGTGATGCACCATAATATCATTAAAAAATTTTTATCCCTATTAAATATTCTCTAAATTCTTATCTTTATCAATTTATTATTACTTTCTAATCGAATTCCGGTCCTCCCGATATCCAGTATTCCAAAATTTTATCTACCTCTCTCCGTTTGGGTTTCAAAGTATCCTCCTGATAAGGCGACAGTCATGCTTTTTGTGGTACCAATGGCATTTCACATGCTGTCTCATTTTCCTTACAACCTTTCTTTGCTTGAGGGACTTCGTGCGGTTCGTTACTCTCTCTGCTTACTACGACTGCATTTATTCCCTGACGATCATATTCCTGTTTTCCTCCCGCCTGTTTTCTAGGTTGAAAATTTTCATTCCTTGGTTGGAAGAAATATTTCCTTTCTTGTCCATTATTCCAGCTTCCTTGCCCTTGATTTCTTGCCTGTTGATTATTACTCAGATCGTTCCCTGGCTGGTTTTGAAAATTTTGATACTTTGCATGATTCTTCAGCGTAGAATCTTTGTTCTTTTCAGCAGTGTCCCCACTAGGCTTGTATACTGCATCAATATTTTTTAAAGTATTTAGGAATTGATCCATACTATACAGAAGCACTGGATTCAATTGACATCTTATGTGTGGGGAGAAATGAGAAGTCAACACAAATATCAATTCTGCATCTTTAGGCGGATTGTCTAGTTCTCTTGACAGTATAGTTAATCTAGATGAATATCTATACATTGAATCTTCACCTTTTGGATTGAAACGGCCTTTGTAAATTCTTAGCATCAATTCTCCTTGTGGATTTAAATCCCAGTAAGTGGCCAAAATTTTCTCTTTAAACTCATTGTAGGAAACATCCGATAAATTAGATACACGAACCCAGGATTTCTCATCATTATCTAGCGCCTGCATGATCAACATCATCTTTAAAGATTCAGGAATTCTCGATTTCTCTTAGGAATTCCTTCGGGTTAATTTTTCTTTTAATTCCGAACTTTGGAAGAGTAAGTTCCACAGAACTGTATACATTGCTCCGATTTTGTGAGGTAAATTCAGCTGGCATCTGATTCATGACGTCTTGTCGTATATTGACCAGTTCGTCTTCTACTTTGCTAAATTTTCCAGCGATGGAACTCTTAAATTCGTCATGAGATTTTATCAGATTTTCACGTTCTCCTCGAGCTATTTCAAAAGTGTCTGCAACATTCTGTAAGCCCGTTTCAATCTGCTGCCACCGATCCGCAATTGCGTTTTCTGCCAGTTCCCTTCTCTTTTCTTTCATTTTGACCTCCTCACGGATTTGATTTAACTGTCCACTGGTTCTGTCTATGTCTTTGGCTGCCTTCTTTTTAAATTCATCAAACTCATCGCATCTGGACTTTAAGTCAGCTGTGTTATTGTTCAAAATTTTGATGTCCCCCTGTATAGCATTTTGAAACTCGTCAAATTTGACATTTATTTCTTCTAGCACACATTTTAGTTAATTTTGAACTGATTTTTGAACATTTTCAATTTTCTCTTCCAATGATTCCTGCCCCTTTTTCATTTCTTCATGCCCCCTTTTCATTATAGAAAACTTTAGAATATTAGAAAATGAAATATTCTCAGCAGCTGACACAGTGCAAACGGCCCAATGTTTTGGGGGGATCCCTATGACCGCCGCGCATCCGCAGTAGGAGAGCAGTTTTTTCATGAGGTTTCACGGATTTAGCGTTATTTCGTCTCCATATATTCCTTCCTCCATGAGTTCTATGCCTTGATTGAAGGAATATTAACATCACTGCATTGTTTGTTTTTAGTAAAATTCCAGAATTTGTTGGAGCAAGATTTAAGATCTTTCTCAAGTTTGTCTGGATAATACTTATAGCAAGATACACGCAGGTATTAATTTCCTAAGGGCAGTATAATTCATTATTACTGTTTTTCTCTTTTTATAATTTCTTAGCTATTTTCTTGTTTGGTTTTACACACTCTCTCCTTAGAAATTCAATACAGATAGTTAGGACAAACTGAGTAATTTCTGTTTACTTTGTCATTGATATTTTCCAGTTTATATAGATATATCCAGCTGATACCGAGGAGATATTTATTCAACGCAGCAAATTCAGCACTTCTGAAGGCGTAAGTAAGTGTATCAGTCAGTTTCAGATTTACTTGAAATTTGAGTAGCGCAGCGTGTATTAGTCCTGATCAGTAATAGCAGATGTTTTGGAAATTAAGCTGTCCATGCCACTGAAGCACAAGTTCAGTATCTGACCATGATCATTGCGACTGTCATTAACTTGGAGGCACGCAGATAGAAGAAACATCTTGCTTAGCAATGTTTCACATTATACTTGTGGTAAGCTACTTCGAATATTAGAATCACCAAATATCATAGTTCTACAATTTTGATACTAATTTTTGAAGCAGGATATATCTGATGGATGAGTAAAGTTTGCGTCAACTTGAGAGAGTGGTGGAATGTATACACACCCGACAATAATGTCACCACTATGATCTTTGATTCTGACAAAAACTTGCTCCAAATTTTTATACCTTATTGCAATTGGCTCTACAGTGATACAGCGCTTTACAGTAATAAAGACTCCACCACAACGGTCTTAAGAGACATTCGTTGATACACCATCTTTCCTCTAAATGGAATAACTATTATCAGTTACTTCACCATTCATAATAGATGAATGAAGCCACGATTCTGTGATGCATAATACGTCATATTAACAACTGACTAATAAGGTTTTTTAAAAAAATAAGTTTAGTTCTTAGCCCTCTGGTGATCTGATAGTACATTAGTAACTCATGATGCACATTTTTACTTCTCCTTGGGGTCACAAAATGCAATCTTGTAGACAATCGTTGGAATACCATTGATGTACTTGATTGTCTTGTGGGTTTCGCCGATATTTTTAAATCTCTCCAAATAGGTCCGTACATTCGTTAGATGGCTTTCCTCTACACGAGTCAGCTTCGTTTTGAGGCGTATGTTGTCTTTGTTGGCAAAAAGTTTGGTTTTAAGTATTTTTCTGGAATCATTGTCTAAACGCTCTATAATAACCTGCACCTTTCACTCTGAAATGTGGAAGTAATAACTTTTCCCTCACTTTTTCCGAATGTTTCACAATAATACTACCAACAATAATATTAAGAAAGTGGCTAAAGGTGGGTTTATAAAGAGTATTGACAGTGCAGGAGGAACATTAAATGATGCATCTAGAAATTGCTATGGCTATATCAGGAAACTGAGGGGAAGGGAGGCAGTAGAGATGCTTATAGATAACGATGGAGAAGAAGTTACTGAGAATTTGAAAAAAAAAAAAGGCAGAGATTTTAAGTAACTGGTTTAGTGAAAGCATTAGGGAAAATGAATCAGAAACGGGAGGGTCTAATTAGGATAACCAGCTTAACAACGCAATTAGAAATGAAGATACAAAAAAAATTAAATTCATAAAGAGGAAATCATGAAGGAAATTAGAAAGCTGAAAACACACAAAGGTGCTGGTATAGATAATATTACTACAGATAGCCGGATGTGACATTGTTCCTTATCTCGAAATATTATTTAAATTGAGTCTGGATAACTGCTGCTTACCACAAGACTGGAAAAGTGCGAAAGTAGTAGCGGCACATAAAGGAGGAGTGAGAAATAGAGTTGAGATTACAGGCCAATAAGTTTGACATCAGTGGTAGGTAAATTAAAGGATAAATTGAACACATCACAAATATATGTGAGGAACGTAAGTGTTTTTCAAGCAGGCAACATGGGTTCAGGCAAGGATATTCATGCATATCTCAGTTGGTGGGATATATGCAAGATATTTCAGATGATATGGACAAGGGAGGCCAAATTGATAGTATAGCACTAGATCTGTCAAAGGTGTTTGACATAGTGAGCCATAAAATGGTAATAAATAAGGTAAAAACTATTCTAGTGGATGAGAAAGTGATTTGCTGAGTAGAAGAATTTTTAAAAGGTAGAAAACACAAAATTAGGGTAGGAAATATGGTATCAAAAGAAGTGGAAGTAAAAATGGGAGTGCCGCAGGGTAGCGTATTGGGACCATTAATATTCATTATTCTAATGAACAATTGTGTTGATTGTTTACTATTTGAAATTAGATTGTTTGCAGATGACATAATACTATATAAAAGAATCAAAATGATAGAGGATTGTAAACAGTTGCAGAGTGATCTGGACAAGATGTCTAGTTGGTTTGGTAAACATGGGATGAAGATAAATGCAAAGAAGAGTCAGCTTATTAGATACACAAATAAAAAACAAAAAGGTTAATTATCAATATAAGGTGGGGAAAGAATTGCTTGCTGAAGACTTGAAATATATACATCTTGGCATTACTTTTGATAACAAGCTTAACTGGGCTGAAAACATTGAACTGGTGGTAGGAAAAGTTTTTAAAGTTCTGCACTTGTTGGAGAGAGTGATGAGGGGATGTACGGGTGAAGTAAAGGAATTGGGTTACAAAACTTTTGTGAGACCAATGCTCGAATATGGTAGTGTAGTATGGGACCCTCATTTTACGTATCAAAAACAGGAGTTGGAGAGGGTGCAAAAAATAGCTGCTAGATTTGTTTCTGGAAATTATCGCAGAATGCAATCAGTGACGGATATGATAGAGGAGCTGAAATGGGATTCATTGCAAGGCAGGAGGAGGATGAGGAGCGTCATGGGAGTGTACAGGACGTATACTGGCGATGAGGCATGGAAAGATATTGGAGTAGGTATGAAAAGTAGTGCATGGAAGGGAAATGATGACCATGACCACAAGCTGGCACTCGATTTCAGGCACAAGGGTGTGGGAAGATTCTCTTTTTTAGGTAAGGGTGTCAGGGATTTTAATGAGCCACCAAGAGAAATGATGAATAATTTACCGAAAAAGTTGAAAGAATTTAAAGATAAAATTTGTAGAGGGTAAATGTAGGTGGGTGCAGGATAGGGGGAAGATGGGGGTGTAGGGAAATTGCCACTGCAGCCTGTGCTGCATTGCAATTAAATTAAATTAAATATCATCAAACCTAAAATTAAATGGAATGGTATATTGTGAAGCTCTTATAATAAGCTAGAGTTTGGTTGAATATGATCTTGTAGGTTTGTTTTGCAAATTCCTGTAAATCAATGTATATAGACTTTGTTTTATAAAAAGAAATTATTGAAAGGTCATTTAATATGTTTAAGAACAGAATTGTGTAAGAGAATCGATTAAACGTTTGTAATTCCAAGTATTAATGCAAGTTACAATGTCGAAAGGACAATTTGCTACAGTTTAAAATGATTTCTGTGAATAATTCGGTGTTCAAATATCTTTAATTTCCATTTCTGGCCATTTTTTAATGATTTCAAATGATTATATATTAATTCTGATATTTTTAAATATGTTTCAATTGTTTAAGTACCGTAATTGTTAATGTTCGAGAAATATCTGGCGGAAGCTTTTCAAGTGTTCTAGAAATTTCGGTGGAGTTTATATAAAGCGATCATCTAAGAAAGAGAAACAGTAAAGTTTTTCGGCAAAGTTTTCACTGACTAAATTATCTGTGGAAGAAGTGTTGTATACAATCGCTGGATTGTGTGTATTCATGTAAACAGTAGCGTTGTGTCGTGTTTCTATACAAATAAAACAAATGTTAAATTGAACATTGTGGTGGACTGATTATTTATCTTATTAATTAAACCACGAACAATCTTATAATGGCATTGGCAGACAATAGAAAATATGTGGAACAATGAGAAGTCAGTTATTTAAATAGATAAACCACATTTAACTATGACAGTATGTTATTGGCACCAAGAAACAGATTCTGACGAGAATTAGAGCCTGTAAATGAACTAGAAGAACGTTTTTTTTTAGAGGGAGAAAGAAACTTAAGATTTAAATAAAACTTATGAAACTAAGGTAAAAAGAAGCAGCTTTTAGGCAATATAAATAATAATGGATAGGGAAATTAACCCAACATATATCAAAGTTGATGGTTGCAATGAGAGAATAATACATAAGGCGGACACAAATACAATATTTCGGTGTAACCTTATTCATATATTAGAGAATGAACAATTTGATTCTGTAGGTGTGCACACACTGAACGTTACCCCATGACTGTGTAATATGTCTATAAATGTGTTTAAATCATTTAGGGACAGGTTTAAACCATAAAAGAAATACAGTAAAGCATTTCTAAGCCTGGAATGATGTCTTTATCTCGGCTACGGCAAAGGATGGCTAGATGACACAGCCTAAGATTTCTCTTCTGTGGGAGCGATCCGAATTGTCGGGTAAGTTTGAAGACATTCTCCCCGTAGAGATTCATCAAGTGGTTGCGCAGACTTCCGTGGTCGTTGTCAATGTTGGTTGTCCGCGTTGAATGGGCGTCACTGACTGAATTATGTCTTAGGACCACCTTCTTTCAATACAAAGGAGACTTCTGCCAGCAGAATGAGGGAGCAGCGATGGGTTGCCGACTGTCTCCAATTGTGGCCGACGTGTATATGGAGGAGTTTGAGACTGAAGTGGTCAACAATTAGATTCAGAAACCTTCTTTGTTGTTGCATTACGTGGACGACACATTTTTTATATGGCCTCACGGGCGAGAATCCCTCCAGGATTTTTCCAACACTTAAATAGTGCCCACGACAAAATTAAATTCACCATGGAAGTTGAGGTGGACAAAAACTTTCATGGACGTGATCCTCCCTAGGACACGGAGTTTACCGCAAACCCACGCACACGAATCGTTACTTGGATGCAGCCTCTCACCACCATCCAGCAGTGAAACGCGGAATTTTAAAAACATTAACCATCCGTGCTTCCGTAGTCAGCGACGAAGCGAGCATAGCCGCTGAAAGGGAAATTTTAAAGGAGACGTTTCTGGCCAACGGCTACAGCCTTGACATCGTCAATAAGGCCACTGCAAGGCTTGCACCTCGAGCATCACCCTTTGCTCCGACACCGGAAGTTGAAGCCAGAAGACGAACAGACGGACCTACGGCAGTATTACCCTATGTCCACGGGGTGACGGATAAAATCGGCCGTCTTTTAAAGAAGAAAAATATCCGTCCAATATACAGAGCGCCTAGGAAGATTTCTGACGTGCTTTTAAAAGTCAAAGACCAGAGGGAGAAGTTGCAAACAGCGGGCGTATACCAGATACCCTGTAGCTGTGGCCAAGTGTATATCAGCGAAACTGGACGGACAGTAAAGGAAAGGCTGTGTGAACACATGAGACATCTTAAAAATAACGACTTCAGCAAATCAGCTGTAGCACAACATTCTTCTGACAGTGGCCACGCAATTTTATTCAGTGACACCAGTGTTTTGGTCCAAGAAAGCAGATGGTGGCCCGGGCGTGTCAGAGAAGCATTGGAAATCAAAAAAGACCAGATAATATGAACGCGGACGGCGAGCTACAACTTGACCAAATATGGTCATGCTTGATCAGGAAAACGCGGGACGCAAACCCCCATCGGACCGGCCACTCTGGCGGCGGTAGTTTGAGTGACGTCACTCCAAACGGTTAGCGCGTTCTTCGGGAGCTATATATAGGCGGCAACAGTTCCAGCCGTGACAGTACTCTGAAGAAGGGCAAAACTCTGGTCACACCGTTGCTTGAATATGGTAGTGTAGTATGGGACCCACATTTTGCGTATCAAATACAGGAGTTGGAGAGAGTTCAAAAGAGGGCTGCTGGTTGTGAGGTACACAACCTAACATTTTGTGATTTTGACATTTAAAAAGCTATTTTTTATTTAATAATTGTAATTGTATATACTAACTATGAATTTTAAGTTCCAAGGTCAAAGTACGTCAGGATGAATATAATGAGATCTCTGGAAAATAAAGACCAGTCGATATAGAGTTGAAGAAAAGATTTCAAAGGAAGAGGACGTGTTGGTTTTGGAAAGAACATGTTTTAAGAAAAGAGATGAAACAGAATGGATCAATGGAGAAGCCACAAGAATCCTGGCGGGATTAAGAAGAGGAAAATATTATTCTGAGGGCAGAAGGTTTAGGGTTTTGATAAAGATAATGGAATGTGACTTTGGAAATGATAATTGTTTCGTTTAATGAAAAATATAGGAATTATGAGATAAGTAGAAAGTGTTTTATTTCATATTGAGATTGGAAATATAGATATAGACAAAGGAGTTGATTTAAAGTTTGTATGGTAAGAATTTGATTAATAATAATTTGATTTACAGCGTGAGTATCGAAATAAAACCAGCAACGGACAAAGAAGGAATAGTGAAATCCTTATGTACTGGTCTGGTGCAGGAAATTTAAGCAAAAAGTATTATTTTACAAGTTTGATAAAGTAACACTCACATGAGTTCTCTACAAAAATAAAGTAACGATACAGGGTACATTACATGGTTTTGTTTCTTGGAATTACCGCAGAATGCAATCAGTAACAGGTATGATAATAGAGCTGGAATGAGATTCATTGGAAGACAGGACTAGGATGAAGAGGGTCGTGGGAATTTACAAGTCGTATATTGGTGATGAGGCATGGAAAGATATTGTTGTAAGAATTAAAAGTAATTTAATATTTAATTAAATTGCAATGGAGCGCATGCTCCGGTGGCAATTTCTCTAAAGACCAATCTTCCCCCTTTTTTGCACCCACCTACATTTGCCATTTATAAATTTTAACTTTAAATTCTTTCAAGGTTTTTGGCAAATTATTCATCATTTCTCTTGATAACTTATTCCAATCCCTGACACCCTTACTTAAAATAGAAAATCTTCCTACACCCTTGTGCCTGAAATGGAGTGCCAGCTTTTGATCATGGTCATATTTTCCCTTCCATGCATTACTTTCAATTCTTATATCAATATCTTTCCATGCCTCATCACCAATATATGCCTTGTACACTAACATAACCCTCTTCACCCTCCCTCTGTCTTCTATGAGTCCCATTCCAGCTCTTTTATCATTTGTCATGAATTTTATTTTCCTTTCGAGATCCTAAGCCGTGTCATGCCAGCGATACTTTAGAGCAGGTTGATCTGTTTATCGCTTCTTCTGCATCTACATCTATACTCTGAAAATCACAAATACTGTGGGTTGCATAGGGTGCTATGCACCAATCCCAATTCAGTGCATTCCAATCCCGAACAGAACGAGGAAAGAAAGAATACATAAATGTATTAATACGGCATCTTATTTCTCGAATCTTATCCCTCCTGTCATTGCGTCTTAAATAGGTTGACGGAAGAAGTATTTCGTTGCTCTCGTAAATTAAAGATTTTCGTATATTCTTCAACAAATTCAAAGGAAAACGACGTCGTCTGTCCGCCAAACAATCCCAGCCCAACCCACGTATCAGCTCTGACACTTACATAAGGTAGATAGACGACACACGTTTCGTTTAAACTTATTGGAAAACATGCGTACTCCCACTTTCACTTTTGAGTGTAGTGAAAAACTTCTTCCACCAACCTATTTGAGTCGGAAGGACAGGAAGATAAAATTAGGAAAATAAGGTGCCGGACTGATTCTTATATGAATTCTTTTTTCCCTCGTACCATTAGGGATTGGAATGCACAGCAAAGAGATTAGCTTTGGTGCTGAGCACCCTCTGCCACCCACAATTTTGTGAATTGCAGAGTATATATGTAGATGTAGATGTAGAAGGATTGTAACTAGCAGTCACGAATCGAGCGACTCTCCCCTGTACTTTCTCTAACGTATCAATCAATCCCTTGCGATACGTATCCCAAATTCCACAACAGTATTCCAAAAGCGGACACACTAGTGTTTTGTACGCTATTTCCTTTGTATGAGCATTACAATTTTTCAAAATACGACCTATAAATCGTAGTTTAGAATTAGCTTTGCCTACGACGGAAGTTATTTGCAAGTCCCATTTCATGTTGCTTTGTACTATTACGCCTAGATACTTCAGGGAATCCACCATGTCAACAACTGAATTGTTAACTTTGTACTCGTGAGAAAACAGGGTCTTTTTTTTTTTTTTTTTTTTTTTTTTTTTTTTTTTTTTTTTGAATTGCCTTGCACTTTTTGCAGTTAAGTGTAAGCTGCTATTTGCGGCACCATTCCGAAATAACATCCAGATCGTACTGAATTTCTAAGCAATCGTCAGAGCACTTCATTTCCTTTTTAAATAAGTGCATCATCAGCAAAAAATCGCATCCTCCAATTAACGTTGTCACCGAGATCGTTTATAAAAATTAAGAAAAGTAGTGGACCTATCATACTTCCTTGAGGAACGCCCGAAATAACATCTAGCTTAGAAGAGGCTTGGCCGTCAACAACGACATACTGTGACCGACCAGTTAGAAAATCGCGTAACCATTCGCGTATGCTCGAATCTTCGCTAAAAGTCAGTTATGTGGTACAGAGTCAAAATATTCTGAAAATCGAATAAAATAGCATTAACTTGTGATTCTGCTTCAATAACCTTAGTTACGCCATGCGAAAATAGAGCCAGTTGTGTTTCACACAACCTTCTGTGTTTTATTTCATTTTCTTTTTACTTCTGCGTTGATAAGAGTTCTCCAGGTGTCGATTAATAATAAAGAGGGTGTTAGACTGTCTAGTGATAAAATGGCAATATTCCAATAAAAATTCGAAATACAGATATATTCAAGCACTGAATACCCTAGTTATACCTTGAGTGCTGCCTGATCCTGTGCCACTTTTCGCGTGGGCTACTCTGTATTAACGCATCTGACAAGTGTACTAATGTTACAAATGTGTTAAGAACGCTGGTAGCTCATTTTACAAGGACATAAGTTGAACTGTTACACTCCAGTAGGGTTGCCACTCTAAGTATTTTATATCTAAATGTAGATATTTTGTCCTTTACCAGAAAATATCGTAATATATCGAAAATCATTAAATTTAGATACTTGTTTATTATATTTTTCCTAGCTAATAGTATTGAATAGATAAATTTCAGAGACAATTATTATTCCTTCCATTTACAAATATCTATTGCTAGCAAAAGGTGGTAACAGTGCACTCTGAGAAAGAACAGGTAGTTCTTTATAGTTCGTGCGTCTCTTATGACCCTGTTACACGCTCCGTCTTGCGTGCGCTTAAACTAGTTTGCGCATGCAAGACAGGAGCGTGTGGACGACAACACCGTAGCGCGTGCAAATTCGAAAGAACGGCTTGTGCAATCGTTGACTTGCTAAAGATATGACTGCGCAGTTTTATCTGTACATGCAAGACGGAGCATGTAGCGGGGGCATTACGCTTGCTGTTTTGGTGTGCAATAAACACATTGCTATTTTTAATATTAAAAATCTATTCCTAATACCCACAATGTCGGCTACCAATGCTAAGAAATAATGCGGACAATTTTCACATAAGTATTTGAAATTTGGTTTCGTGTCATCATTTGCTAATTAATCTATTCCCAGCTGCATGTTACGTGAAAAAATTTTCAGTAGTGATGTTATGAAGCCAGCGAAAATAAAAGAACACTTGAGAAAGATCCATTTTGATAAGAGAAACAAAGATTTTGAGTATGTCAAAATGCTAAAAGAGAAATGGAGAGTTTGGCCAAATTTAAATACATAGTTCAAGTCACCTGCCAGTGCTGAAGACATCCTATAACCAGGGCGGTCGCTGGGACTCTTGGGTCCCAAGTATACATTCTTAGGCCCACTTCCCAAACAAAATTTTTTACTTTAAACTTTGTTGTTGTTGGTTTTTTTTTTTTTTTTTTTTTTTTTAATAAAGTCAGAAAATTTTAATACAAAAAGATTTTTAATCTATGATTTCTATTTAGTTAGGTGCCAAGGTCAACGTGCCAGGGGTACTTTAGCCCCGCTTCTACTGCCCCCCCCTCCCCCCCCCCCACCTCTGCCACTAATGCTGGCCCTGCCTACAGGATCTCTCATAATATAGCAAAGAAAGGCAAACCAAACACTATTGGTAAGAAATTATAATTCCAGCAATAAAAGATGTACTTGAAAATGTCATGAAGAAAGAGACTCAACTAGTTTCAAAATGCATACCATTAAGTGTAAATACTGTGCAGCGACGTATTGAGGAAATGGCCAATGATGTGGAAAAAACTTTAACCTCTGGGGTCCAGCATTGTATGTCTGCTATTCAACTTGACGAATCAACTTTCGGAAGTTCAAATCATCTCATGGCTTATTTTAGGTTTCACCATGCATCCCTAAATGACACTATTGATGAATTTTTATTTGCTAAATATCTTAAAACTGCAGGTGAGCAGACAGTTTTATATGTCTGCAAGATTATTTGAACAAGCACAACATTCCTTTCGTAATTATTACTGCATTAGCTACTGACAGTGTACCACACAGGATTCTTCGTCTTTCTGAAAGAAAAGGCTCCTAAGGTACGTAGTGTTCACTGTGTCCTACACAGCCAGCATTTTGTAGTAAAAAACTGATTGGCGAGTTCATGAAACTCTAAAAATGTGCATCAGGTCAATAAATAAAATTAAAGCTCATCCTCTCAATTCTCCACTGTTTGCGAAGAAAAGGATAATTTCATCCAAATACTTTTGCACACTGAAGCAAGGTGGCTGTGAAAAGGTGATAGTTTACAGAGGCTTGTTGACTTGTAGAGCTAATTTTTTTTTTTTTTTTTTTTTTTTTTTTTTTTTTTTTTTTTTTTTTTTTTTGCAGACCTTTATTTGAAATTTAATGATCTACAGAAGCGAATGCAAGAAAAAAATGTTGCAATTGTTCAAGCTGGAACAATCATTATGGTTTTACAAATAAAAAGCATTTTTAAATCTTACTTGGCACATAAAGATTTGAAATATATTTCAAACTTACAAATATTAAAAGAAAATGAAAAAGATTTCCGACTATAATTTGTAGATACATATTAATATCTTGTTAAATTAATAAAACACTTTAAAGCACATTTTGAAAACTTGGCGAATAGGTATACATATTCCAGAGTGGAGTGCTACTCCATTGGATGTAAAAATAGATAATAAAGGTAGAGAACTTGGTTTAGAAGATGAACTGTAGATACGTGTAGCTGTCGAAGGTAAAGCGTTGTTTAAAAATAAAAACCTCAGTGAATTTTGGAGCAATAAGAATATTGCTACAAAATACCTCAAGCTCAGAGCAGAAGCCAAACCTTTCTTACTTGCATTCCCAACTTCATGTGAGGTTGAAGCTGGTTTTAGCCAAGCAAACGCAATTTTGGAAAAAAAAAACCCCAGAGGAACAAGTTGAACCTGGGAAATCGTGGTGATTTGTGACTAAAACTTACCAATTTTCCACCGAATACCAATAATCTTGCTTTTGGTGTTCAGACACTTCCATCCCAATAATGTAGACTATTTTAATAAAAAGGCATGTGTAAGATATCTTTAAGTTATTCTATAGTAGTCGCAAAATGCTTTAAATATCTAAAATTCTCATATAGCTACTATTGATTTTCTGTTACAAATAAAATATATTTAATTAGTCTCAGAGAGTACCTATATTTAAAATATGGATTATGAAATTCAGATGTCATATATAATGTACATCCTTAAAATAGTTAAAATTTTTAGGCATTATATATCAACTTAGGCATATTCTAATTCTGTACATTCTACAGGTATGGAAATAAACAAATAGGTTTATATATTTTACACAGAAAGGTTTCTGTTTCCACAAACCTAAACTAAGCTTACATATATGAATTATAATATGATTTAAATTTATGAGCATATTATCGGTTTGAGTTTCGTGCAGAAGGTGTTGTTCGCAATTCATAAAACTGGGAGACATATTGTAACTTACATTTATATTTCTCTTTCGAGGTGTGGTTTTGGTCACCTGTACTCACAACCAGCATTCTGCTTTCAATTTTATATGTAATAACACTACTTTTATCATGTTGAGACCTTATTACTTCTCTGATGGAGTCAATTTTGACACACAGTTGTGTAATCCCTTTCAGCATTGTCAAACTATAGTTTAGGGAGCGTTCATAAACTATAAACCACGTGGCTCCATTTTGTCCTCACTTGAACCCCCCTCCTCAAATGTAGCCTGACGTGTCTTTTGCCTAAGCCCCCCTCCCACCCTGCCCTGTAGCACATTGCTTTTTACACTCTTAATTTGAGAAGATATTTTCTCTTGACAGATTATTGTTAAAATTATTGTATATATAATGAACAAAACTGATATTTGTATTATGTACAGCCAGTCTTGCAAATATCTCTTTCTCAGGTAATTACAGACAGGGATCCTTTTCCTCTGATAAAATGTAACAAATATATTGAGCCAAGAGTTAAGAACCACGTGGTCCATACAGACTGAAACAGAAAAGAAGAAGAAAAACAAACTATACTTGAAACATTAATAAAAAAAAAAAAACATTTAGAAGGGCTGAATTTTTTGTTTTCTTTTGCTGGAGCTTTCAAATTTCTTTCTGCATTTCCAGAGAAGGATTATTTGACCTGCTTAAAAGATTTTTATAACTCACTGCATAACGAAAAATTGTTAGATAAACATTTTCGATAAGCCTTGTAAAGGTTATTATACAGCTCCACTTCACACCACATTTTTAACTTAACACTTCAGCGAGCATATATATATATATACTATTATAAGTCTGTAAGCAAGCTGAGTGTGTCTCTTTATTCAAACGGGAGCCGCTTTAAAACAATGACAGAAATTTGAATGCGGTTTTGAAATTTTTAGAACTAATGGTGCTACTCAAAATCTGCGAAAATAGCTAATGTACCATGGGAAGAAGCTAGCAATTAAAAACCTTTATATTTGGAGCACTGTGGGCTGCCAATCATTATGCACTTCAGACGCGCACTCCTTTCGCAAAAACCTGATAAAACTTTGGATTCAGTTTAATTTTTTTAAATTTTATTACTCAGTTTTCTAGACTGCAGTGCTTAAAATAAACGGAATACGCGAATTAAACGTAATAAGCATTGACTTGCATCGCAACAGGTAAGTTACCATGCGAAATGTATTAGATTACTATTGTCGTTGACATATATTATCTCTGATTGATAGTTATACAGTTTGTCTCTAGATCAATATTTCTACGTGATCGCTGAACGCTGAACATGAATAAGCCAATACTTCTTCTTTACATATCGTTATGGATAAGAAAATCAGTTTTTTTCTCGAAGAAAGATGTCTGAAAAACAGCTACCATAAATATCAACAGGTAACAATACATTTTTCCCACAATGACTTGTGCGGAACTTTCCATATTTCTATGTACTTTACTCGATTAATATATATTTTGTGGCTATAAAGTGTAAATATTCGTCAGTATTATCGCCCAAGGAATGTGTGTACACATTTTGGCTGCTATTAAAACGGCCATTAAAATAAACTATTATTTCTGTTAAATAAGTTTCATAACCCTGATTTTGCAATGTTTATCACCATACGTACTTTGGGTTAATGACGGCAGCAATATGGAAGCAATGAAACTAAAAATTAATTAGACATCTTAAAACCTTTTGCCACACTGCGTAAATAACAATAAAACTAAATCCATTATGCCTTATTCTCTAACAAAGCGAGTCAATTGTTATTCTGATCGAGGCTGCATTTCAACATAACCACTAACTTACGTTCGTATATCTTAGCTTCTGTCACTTCCGCATTGATACATTCACCTTATAGTGATCGATTCTTGAAACTTTGGAATTACTTACATGTGGCTGAAATAACCATATCCCCTTATATAAAACGCGAAGTCTGGAGTCTGTGTACGTCGTCTACAGCTACTATAGCTACTGGTTAGAGAACGGCCACGTGCCAGTCTTCACTCGGTAATCAACAGCCACCATATTACATTCATTCCATCATCGTTTATTTACAATTAGACGCAGAAATTCATGTAAGGAGAAGGGGATTTAATATTTACGCTATTTTATCTGTATCAGTTAGACGCAGAAATTCATGTAAAGAGAAGGAGATTCAATATTTACACTATACTATCTGTATCCGTTATAAGGTCTAGGTTAAACCATAACCTAAGATTTTGTTGGCAGACTTTAAGAAACAATGAAGTTTATTAAAAACTCGGAGAAACGTAATGCGAAATGTATTTTCTTTAGTCAAATAAATAACAGTTATCCGTTTTCGCAATTATTCTCTCCGTCATCTAAAGTAAAATGCATTTATTTATATAAAATTCTAACCAAATACTCTGATAATCTAACCAGACAAACGTATTCATATAACGAAAGATATAATTAAAAACAGAGACAAATTGACTTATTCGTTTCTCCTTATAAGCTTTTCCATTATAAATTCCCACTACCATTATATTTATGATACCCTTAGTTTTTGATATATGTGTTAGCTATTAAATGAGATTCAAGATAACTTTTTTATTAGATTTAAATTATTAAGGATATGACTATTTACTGTATAAGCGATGTGACACTCGCAATTCAACATCGATATTATTGCCGCAAAATAGCAGTGAGCAGAGATATTAGAAATACGGAGAGTAGGGGGAAAAATTAATACGAAGCAATTATATGTCACAAAGACACAATTACTACATTTGTTTAAATTTACATATTGCTTTTTATTTGTCTACGACAACCCGATGCAAAAATTCATGTAAGGAGAAGGGTATTCTATTTTTACGTTATATTACCTGTATCAGTTACAAGGCTAGGTTAAAACATAAAGTAATAATTTTTTGGCAGAAGATAAAAAACAATGAAGTTTATTAAAAACTCAGAGAAAGTTTACACAACATGTACGAATAGCGAAATTTATCATTCAAATAAATAACAGTTATCTGTTTTTGATATTATACTTTCCGTCATTTAAAGAAAAGTAAATAAATCGGGATAACTGGAGATCGCGATTCGGCCAAGAATTGCCGTGGTAAAACGTAAGAATCCTCTAGAAATAATTTCCAAAGTACATTTTACTGTATTATGCCGGTCCAGGCTGTAATAAAACCTAATTACTGCCTGAAAATGATGGTACAGGCTGTATTACAACGAAATTACTGGTTGGAAATAATGTCTTGCGAGTGACTACAGCAGTATTATGACGTCATTACTGAATGTTATTTTGGCGGAATCGCGATGTCCAGTAGACCCAACCGTTATTCATTTTTCCTTACAAGCTTTTCCTGAATAGATTCCTACTACCACCACAGGTGATGCCCGTCGTTATTCATATGAGGGTAATTGAAGCTATTATTTTCGAAAGCAATATTAGTGGAGGTTGTGGTTAAGTTGACCAGAATCCCCATTGACACATTTTGTTACAGTATAATTCACTCTGAAATGAGTTTTACAAACCAATTAAACTGCATTTAAAGCGCCATGTTACTGAAGGTATTGATTAATGCAGGTGAATGTAGTTCCATATTAATCGTGCTGAATTGTGCCTGGACCAGGAATAAAACTGATATTACATGGATAGCCAAAGTTTTCGGGATTCCTAATATGTTTTTAATTTTATTGGTTCTATATTTCCGTCGTCATTAATTCAGAAGAAGTTATTACTGTATTGCTATGTGAACAGCAAATCAAATATGTAGAACATTATCAAATCAAGACCACTGGCATTATGTAATAACAATTCCGTATATTTAACAAACGGCAAAAAAATATGAACTGCCAGAATATGGCGTTCAAGCCGTCATTTTTTACCGGCTCGAAGCTAGTTAAGAATATGGTGTCACTGAAAATGAAGCAAATTAAAAATAATTCTTAACGTGTGATACCTCGTAGTATTAGTTTTAGTCCACGTAAATCTCTATTTTAAAGCAGAATAACTGATTGAATCAACATATCGTCAAAATAAAATCAATATACAAACAGAAATAATAATAATATTCCATATGCTGTTATTATCTACTATATAATTTCGTAAGGTCACCCACTCACCTCGATAGCTATTGGCTGGAGAACGGTGTCACATGTCAGCCTTCGCTCACAAAACAGCTACCAGAATACCATTAGAAGGAATTCGTGGTTATGTCTACAATTTAATAACTAAGCAACTGCTACCAAATTAATTGACATAATACATTCATTAAGTTTGCTTTTCATAGAGTTTCATAGTTAAAAATATTTTAATAAATTTTGCGGCTGAAAAAAACCTGGATCTGCTTTTCAGTAATATGTTACTAATTAAAGCAACTTAAAAAAACTTTAAAAAATATTAAGTTAGTCATAGTCTCTGCTGTAACCACGAACGCCAATTGCCATTTCAGCTTAGGATATATTTCAGTTTAATTACAACTTCACTAATGTTGTTGCTTGATCAAAATTAATGCATTACGGTTTATTTGCTTTTTAGGCATTTTATTGACCGAGTTATTAGGTTATTTTAAGTGGATATCAGACAAAATGTGTCACCGAATCGACTTTTCTGGCAACTTATTTCGTCGGAGTTGCTTAACTGTTTCATAATATGGAATGTGTATTAAGTTCTCTGGCCGTCACAGATACTATGACCAATGTTTACATTATGAGTGTTTGCCCAGTCTATAATAAACAACGTGATGCTTTCAAAGCAAACAGGATTTTTTTTTTTTTTTTAGAAAATTTGCAGAGTGAACTTTAAGTGTTAAACTCGTACAAGTCAAGTTCGTATTTAAGCAAGTTCGAGTGTATGACCTTTGACCTTTGAAACATAGCGCGATCGTTCCTGTCCATGTTTAATACCTACCTCTATTAAGGCTTCTGAGTTCTTCAAGCTCAAGAGATTTTATTCATCCTAAGGGTCAAGCTTATATTTTGTCAGATCAGATCAACCTGTCATAATCTTTCATCGTAAAAACTGGAACTATTCTAGAGCCGTGACGATACGCAAAAAACAGTCGCGGGCTTACACTAGTTAGAAAATATATCTCTTATACTACAACACACTTCTAAGACGACTAAGTTATAGGTAACTGCTATGTCTATATAAATTTGCGGCACCACGGTTATTGTGCACTCCTCTGTATCCCAATATAAAAATAAGATTTCTTTTTAGTTAAGTTAAATATTACGGAAATAATATTTTTCGTTATGTCCACAGATAAATCCTTACCAAAATTTATACTTAACTGTATAATCCCACATATAAATCTTCTATAATATAAAAATGAATCGCAAAATGTGTTGGTAAGCGCATAACTCAACAACGCCTGGACCAATTCAGCTAATTCTTTTTTTTATATTTCGTTAAGGCACAAGGAAGGTTCTTATGAAGAGAAAAAACGCAAAAACTGGAAGGAAAATAGTAAAAACAACACTTTTCTTTTCCCTCAATCAAAACAAAACAAAGGCGCGTTATGATTATCTTTGGTATGACTTCAAGTTGATTAGGCTCTATGGATATTAATCTATGCCTGCGTGTGATCAGCGAAAATAATATCACTGACGTACGTGTTATCATTATTTCCTCCGTGCGTGGCATTTTCTTGGTTGCTTTTAAATTTTCGTTCTCTCGAAAACCATTTGTGTGTTTATTTGTTCAGTGTGTTTACATTTATACCCATGCCGCCTACCACGAAAGTTTCGACTATGAAAATAGAATGCATCAGTTTAGAAGGATGCAATATTAAGAATACCTAAAAAGCAAAATCGATTACTGGTATTTCAGTTGAGAAGCGATATGCATTATCGTCTGACGATCGAGCCACACTTATCCTATTATTTTAAGAATGCAATGTTCTGGTAAGCCTTGTGGTGATGGGTTCCATTCGTTTTAAACTATGTTCGGGTAGAATTCATGGTGATTGAATTGGTTGCGACTAATAATACTTTCTAACTTTTAAAATCTTCTATATAAATAAAAATGAATCGCCAAATGTGTTGCTAAGTGCAAAACTCGAGAACGGCTCGACCAATTCGGCAAATTATTTTTTCCTTCATATTTTCGTTAATCCACAAGGAAGGTTCTTATGGAGAGAAAAAACGTAAAAATTGCGAGGAAAATAGTAAAATCAACACCTTACTTTTCCCATACAAACCAGCCAATCAAAATAAAACAAAACAAAGGCGTGTTAGGATTAGCTCTGGTATGCCTTCAAGTTGATTAGACTGTATGGATATTAATCTATGCCTGCCCAAAATAAAGTTCGAAGGAAAAAAATAGGTTTGCGTGTCATCAACGAAAATAATATTACTGCCAGTCAATCAAAACAAACAAAGGCGCTTTATGATTATCTTTGGAATTGCAAAATGATTGATCGGAAGAAATGGTTTCAAAACAACTCATTGGCATTGGTAATGACAAAATCCCTGTAAACGTTTTGAGTGGCTGCATTACACTTCCTGTCAATTTTTTGGTTGAACGACCGAACTATATTACAGAGACAAAAACACGGACGTTAATTAAATAAATTTCGAATTTCAAAATGAAATTTCCGGTGAATTAAGGATATACAAATCAGTTGATTGCGCAACTAACCAAGATGATGTCGTCAACTATCCACCAGAATTTTTTAACTCACTGGATTTGCCAGGATTGCTGCTTCATAATCTTATATATATATAAAAATAGACGTGTGTTTTCATATATTTCACTTTTCAACCACCACTACCAAACACAGATCACCGATCTTTGTGTGTGGAAGTAACATGGAGTTTCCTGTCGTGCACAACGTTGGCCGAATGACGATAGCTGTGGGGATGTGGGAGATATGATGATTAAAGTTGGCCAATGCATGGCGTTTTCATATTTCGATCAAAAATTTGTGTCTTCTTATACTTCTCTTTCCTGCCACAACTACATAGCATAGACCATTGGTGTTTGTGTGTGGTAGTAGAATCGTGTCTCCTGTCATGCACTATGGTTGTTAGATGTCGGTAGCTATGGGGGTGTGGGAGATATGGGGGTTGAAAGTGGTCGACCTGCGGCAATTTCATATTTCTGCCAAAGACGCATGTGTCATGGTGTATCACTTTTCAGCTAAAACTATCTATCGCAGATCACTGGCGTTTGTGTGTGGTAGTAACACAGAGTCGCCTTTCGATCACAACATCGGCCGAATTTCAGTAACTGTGGTAGTGTGGGAGATATGGTGGTTGAAAGTGGCCGGTCAAGGATATTTTCGTATTTCGACGAAAGACATGTGCCTCCGCAAATGTCACTTTTCTGCCAAAACTACATAACATAGAGCATTGGTGTTTGTGTATGGTAGTAGAATCGTATCTCCTGTCGTGCACTATGGTTGTTAGATGTCGGTAGCTGTCAATACAAATTCTTTACAAACACGAACGAAGTCGTGGGTACCAGCTAGTTTATCATAAATTCCAGCAAAGGTTTACACATAGTGATGTTAATTTCAGCTGTGTTAACTGTTATATATCAATATAAATTTGCGGCACCACGGTTATCATGAAATACTCCATATCAGAATTAAAAATTGTTTTTTTTTTAGTTAAGTTAAATATTACAAAAATAATATTTTTCATTATAACCACAGATACATCCTTACAAAAGTTTATGTTAATCTATATAATATCAGCCAAAGTTAACGCATAGGATGATAAATGCAGCTGTAACAACGTTTTGATTGTTAGATGTGATTGAAGACGTGAATGGCATCAATAAATATATCCTGAAAATGATCTTCACCATGTCAATGAGCTGAATTGGGAGTTATTGAAGGAAAGGAGGAGAGTGAAGAGAGTACTTGGAATGTACAGGGCATGGGGTGAGGGGGCTTGTAGGGATATTGTTCAAATAATTAGGAATAGTGCATAAAATTTTCTTTTGTTGGTAAGGGTGTCAGGGATTGGAACAAATTACCACGTGAAATGATTAATAATTTACCAAGTACGCTTAAAATATAAAATTAAAATTTTTAAATCGGAAAAGTAAATGGGGGAGGAATTTAACATTTCAATTATAAAAGAAAATTTTAAAAATAATGTAAAAAGAGGTAATTAGATTACGGGAATTGCCACCGCAGCATTAGCTCCATTGCAATTAAAATTTATAATAATAATAATGACTTATGTAGCTATTGTTGCATATTAAATACTATAAACAAACGTGCTTTAACTTTTTGTTAATCTCTCTGAGTAACAACGAAACTAACTACAAACAGAATCCACAGATAATCATAACTGCTAGTTCAAAGATAATATTGCTCTTAATCTCTGACATCCTCCCCCATGGAGGAAGGAATATATGGAGGCGACGCAAGGGACCTTCACCACGCACTGAAGTGACGCCGGGTGGAGAGAGGTGGGGAGGGGGGGACGCCATATTACCCTACCCAAGAATCACCGGGAACATGCCCAAATATATCCAGGGAACACTACCATAACCGTGGAGCCACAATTTGATGATGGATTATTATGTTAGTCGACGAAACAAATAAAAAACGAAGAATAATCTTTTTTGATATCTCGCTTAATTCTCGAGATATACTTTCTCAAAGGTGAGGTGTTCTTGGTTAAAATTCAGAAACAAATTGACCAAAATCAAATTTGATAATGGATTCTTACGTAACACAACGAGAAGAAAAGATAACGAAGAATACAAATTTTTGGTATTTCGCTTAGTTATCGTGATATACCGTCTCAAAGGTGAGGTGTTTTTGAATGAAATGCAGAAGAAAACTTTCGCAAAAGTCGAATTTGATAATGGATTCTAATGTAACGTGACGAAAAAAATCGAAAATAAAGAGTAAACATTTTTCAATATCTCGCTTACTGTTTGGGATATAGAGTCTCCAAATTGTGGACGTGAGGAGGAGATGCGGCCTGGACCAAAAAATAATTCCGTCCTAACCACAATGAATTACATGCTGCACATGCAGAGTGTGTGTTTTCCTATTTTACTGCCGCTTGTTTTTACATTGAAATGGGGCATAGAACAGAATAAAAATGTCACCAAAAGCACAAGGAATTATAACCACACTATACCTATAACAAATTTTTGTTAGTCGATATTCCGAGAACTAAGGGAGTTATCAAAAAATGGTGCTCTTGATTTTCAACTTGTCTCTTCGAGCTACATAATAATCAAGCATCAAACTACGACAGCCTGGTGATTACAGTGATGCTTGGAGCATACAGGACATAATTTGGTACAAAAACAAACTTTGTAGACACACTCATAGCCTAACTTTGCATCGCGAACTACATTTCGTATAACGACATTGTTTCCTTCATCACGATTCCTATTTCGCAAAGCACAATTTATCACAATTAATTTCATCCCACACTTCAGTAGAAACTGCAAACCTAACGAAAGAATGCACAACTCAATCACGATGTAAACATGACCCACTTAAATTAGACTTTACAACACTCGTATAAAGTAATGGTAGTCTATGATGTGCAAAATGGTAAGGTATGCCGATTGGCTGCACTACACCAACAAATATTTGAAAAGTCATCCATTTGAGAGTTATAAATAAATCTTTAATGGTAGTAGCTAGTCTGACTGAAAACTATTGAACATTTCAATAACAATAATTAGAATGCAACTTACAAATGAAATGATATTCGAGGTTTTTTCCTATCTGTCATATTTGTGCACCCGAAAGCAACACAAGCTGGCATTATAAATTTAAAAGTTGATTTAATTTCTTTAATAAAGGTGGTGATTAAATATAAAAACAAGTATTATTCTTAATATTAAAATGGTAGCAGAGCGTGGTTGTTAAAAGGACTAAAGTGAAAACAAGGATTTTTTGTGTGCAAACAAGAAAAATATAAAAAGATCATCTACGTGAAAATGGCGGCGAAAAATAGTGATATTAACATTCCAATTTTCGATGGTTCAGACTATAGCAATTGGAAAATACGTATTCTCAAGTTCCTACAATTCAAAAAGTGTAAAGATGTAGTAATGCGACCTAAAACATCTGCCGACGATGCCACATGGGACGATCGTGATATTCAAGCTACCAACTATATTTACAGCGCAATAACGAACAGACAATTGGAATACATAAGTGAATTAGAGACGGCCTACGAAATCATTCAAAAGTTTGATGAAATGTATCTGAAAAAGTCGACGGCTTTGCAAATTGTATGCCGACATAACCTTGAAAATGTCAAATTGAAAAATTACGCAGAAGTGTCTTTGTTCTTCGACGACTTTGAAAAGTGTGTAAACGAACTGAAACAAGCCGGGGCGGTAATATCAGAACAAGAAAAACTGAATTATATGCTGAAATCTTTGCCGCAGAATTATAGTCATATTGGGGACTTGATTGACGTGCTCCCTGAAAAGGACAGAACAGTAGATTATTTGAAAAGTAAAATAAAACTGAAAAGGACCGAAGAAGAATCAAATGAGACATCACATGACAGCTCTAATGCTTTTCGAGCAGAAACTAAGACATCGCTCATTTGCTGCAACAACGTCATAACTCAAAAATCACCAATTTTGAGATAATACAATAGGGATGATTCTAAAGATGTGAACATTTAACTGGTAGAGTGTCACTTTTGAGCTTTCAAGATTCCCGGCGGGATGGCGGTATTGTCGATTTGGCTTAACTACGTTTCCTCCATTGTGTTAGTTGCAACAATGTCTTATCTCAGTTGTGATCCAGCTGTTATACAGCAAACATTGTTCGTTTCTCTAGAAGGGCGACATATTTCGTGTTGTGACGATATAACTGCAAAGGTA
This sequence comes from Vandiemenella viatica, assembly GCA_031002005.1. Lineage (NCBI taxonomy): Eukaryota > Metazoa > Arthropoda > Insecta > Orthoptera > Morabidae > Vandiemenella > Vandiemenella viatica. Next base: position 343,036,789 of record CM061920.1, on the reverse strand, counting down.
AGACCTCTTTCCATCTTGCTCTTTATTATGAACAATGTATTATTCTAAGATGTGACGTTATGCATGTAAGAATTAGGAAGGTTCTGTTTGACTTGTGTAGTGATATGACGTTCTTGCAGAAAAGTACCGAGTTTATTGCCATACTATTTGATTTTAAGACGTTGTTACAAAGAAAAGTATTTGCATCCTTATCATCAGTTGTAGAATTATGTAACATTATGACACTCTTGTACTAATAGTCTTTCATATTCATGTTTCACACTGTATTATTTCTAATTATGTCAATATTGTTGCAATAATTTATTGTAAACTAATAATGTATAACCATCTAACGGACTTGTGACAGTTACTATTAATGAGTTCGTATTGTTTACTTCGTAGTATAATTTTATTCCCAGAGAGACGATCATGCAGTCAAATAGTCGAGGAGTGAAAACGTTGTTAATAGCCTTAAGGAATCACGAAAGAATGGAAAATTAAAGCTCCATTACAAATTCGTCCTCTGGCGAAGACCCTTCAAATGAAAGTGATATGTTAATATATTTCATTCCTATTTGTCAAACTTATATCCAACTTGATATATTTTGTCAGTTGATTTTTTAAATAAATCGTACTTATCTTTACTATTATGTTAAATTATATTTTGTCTTAATGAGTTCTATATTACAATGCACCATTATTATTTTTTAATGAAATGTATTACATGTAGCCAATCAATCGGTAACGAGATTGGAAATGATTAGTAATACTTCTGGAAGTTCTTCTACTGGATCGACATCAAGTTCTTCATCACACTCGAGTTCTTCTTCCGAAGATAATGACGATTTAATTTTTGATACTACGTACACGCCGCCCAACGTTAGTAGTGATAGCGACGGTGATTGTGAAGCCAGTTCCAACGCTGGTTCTTGTGATACCAATAATGGCAATATCGAAACTCCTTGAACTACTAGGGCGTCCCTTGGATCCACTAAGAACGCTTCCAGTTTTTCCAGCACGCCTACTTCGATTATCTTAACAAGTCCACTTAAGAAAGGAGTGAAGCGTAAAAGAAACGAGAAAACCTGGATAAGGAATCTTAATAAGAAGTTAAGAAACAGTGGAAAGGCATATGAAATGCACACTGTAGGCAACATGATCCGAAAAGATAGAAAAATGGGACCTCCATGTGCGGAAAAGTGCAAGGTGAAATGTTCTATAAAGTTCACTGAAGAGGAAAGGATGCAGATTTTTACTTCATATTGGGACATGGGTGATTTAGAAAAAACAACGAAAATTTATTGCGAATAACATGGAACCCGTTCAACCAAGATATTAGTATGTGCGTGTTGGTGGTACCAGGAAGAGAAGAGAGTAATAATGCCTTCTATTTCCACATTAACGGTCAAAAAGTCCGAGTGTGCAAATTATTCTTCAAGAACACATTAGATATAAATGATCGGCCTATTCGGACTGTGCAAGAGAAAAGAAACAAGTTGGCAACAGTTCTTCTAGAGGAAGATCGCAGAGGGAAGCATGGAAAACAAAAGAAACTTGATGTTGATTTAAAGCATATATGGGCAACCCCGGCCCGCGGGCCGGATCCGGCCCGCCACCAACTTTAGTCCGGCCCGCGAGAGATCCGGAAATTTCAAATAACGCTTCAAACTCAAGTCTCCCATTAATTTTCAATTGATTTTTCTATCTGTTTTTGTTAATTTGCTTTTTGTATGTTTGATTATCCTATTGTAATTCTAGTAAATAAAAAATGTGTGAGTTTTTATCGCCTTTTTATTCACTACTATCTACTTCTTTCTTACCTAAGGCCCGCGACCTGATTAAGTCCGGCCCGCGACCTGATTAAGTCCCGAAAGTACGCCCTCAGCTAAGCAAAGGTTGCCCATACCTGATTTAAAGGAAGGGGTAAAGAACTTTCTCGAGAAAATTCAAAAAATAGAAAGCCATTACACGCGAGCCAATACTAGTAAACATTTTGTACACGGGAGCAAATCCATTGCGGATCTTCACCGAGATTTCATAACCGATTGTAAAGAAAAAAATATTCCTTTCTTAAACTACGTTATATTTTATCGGATGTTTACGGTGGATTTTAATATTTCATTCTTTACTCCAAAAAATGACTTATGTGAAACGTGTTGTGCCTATGAAAATGCTGAGGGGGAAGAAAATGAGAAGAAAAAAGAATGTTATGATCAGCATTTAGTAGAGAAAGAATTGTCCAGAAAGGAAAAGAACTGTGATAAGGAGGAACTCAATTTTGCAGTGGCAGTGTATGACTTACAAGGTGTTATGCAAATTCCCAAAGGCGATGTCTCAGTGTTTTACTATAAATCTAAATTAAATGTATTCAATTTTACAGTTTACGATCTGAAAAGTAACGAATACGAATGTTTTGTTTGGGATGAATCCAATGGACACAGAGGAGTTGATGAATTGGGTACCTGTGTTCTTCGTTATTTGAATAAAAGAGTTACTTCAGGCGATAAAGACTTCATATTTTAATCTGACCACTGTGCGGGCCAACAAAGAAATAAGTTCATGATCACACTCTACCTCTATGCTGTATCTTATCTCAGTGTAAATAGCATTACCCATAAATGCCTGATCAAGGGCCACACCCAAAATGAGGGAGATTCAGCGCATTCGATAATTGAGCACCAAGTAAAACGACAGCTGAAGAGTGGCCCAATGTACACGACGGAGTCAGTCATTGTTGCAATCCGTAACGAAAAAAAAAAAAAAAAAAAAAAATGGATAGCCATTCAACGTTACGAAACTGTGCTTCGACGATTCTTTCAATATCAAAGCTTTAGCAACTGAAATGGGACCTCTGAATATGTCACAGATAAAAATGGGTACAGTGAAGATTCTTCGTGTGGAACGGAAATCGCCAACTTCCTTATTTTATAAAACATCTTATAAGGATGCCAACTTTAATGTGGCAAATATCATTAGAAAGAAAAAGATAAAGGATGATATTACATTAACACGGAGATTTAACACAAAGCCTAATTTAGCGAATAACAAGAAAAAGGACCTTCTTGAACTTATTCAGAAAAATCACCTACCTAAATTTTATAAACCATTTTACGAGCAGTTGTAATCTTTATTCTTGTATAACTATTTCTGTATAATTTTGTATAACTTTTACAATCTTTATCATAAGTTAATTATTTAACTTTAAGATTTGTGCTTTTCCTTTTTGTACTTTGATTTAACACAATCATTTTGTTTATAACAATAAATATAGTATGCCATTGATATAATAATTGTTATTATTTCATACCATTCACATGGTTGCATCGTTGTCATATTATTTTCAGTTCCTGGAAAAAAATAACACTGGTCATAAGTAGAAATTTTTATTAAAATACCTTGTAATAACCCATTTTTATCAACAATAACGTCACAACTCTTCTTATATCTCGTTACAAAACTGATTTTAGCAGCAAGAATGTCATAAGTGAAATTGGGGGTGGTTTTCAGATTAATGGAGACAGTGTAGTGTGTATTTCGGCCACTAATTTACCTCCTCATCATAATCAGATATTACTCGACCAAATTGTGCCGTTTTTTCATTTATTATTATAGTTTCCAAAGATTAATTCCATATTCAAAACTTCATATGCGTCTCCTGAAAAATTGCGATTTTTGAGTTATGACGTTGTTGCAGCAAATGAGCGACATCATCAGCGTCACACACAAACTGTTTTAAACTAGGTCAGTTTCAAAAAGAATGTCGTTCTCATACTGAATATATACAAAGAGGTCGAGGTCGTGGATATTCTATGAATAGAGGTCGCGGATATTTTGGAAGTAGAGGACGTGGATATTCCGTCAGTAGAGGACGAGGTACATATAATGCAAGAAACTTTCATGGACGAGGACATTATAATAATGAGCGACCCAGATATGATCATCATGAGCAATATGGGAATAGTTTTCATACAACTATCGCAAATAATACAACAACAAATGAAAAAAATGAGACAAAAAAAGGAGAAATAGTATGGTTACTTGACAGTGGCTGTACAGACCATATTATTAACACGGATGAATACTTTGAATCTTGTGAGACATTAAAGAAACCTGTAAAAGTCAAAATTGGTGATGGTAGAATACTACAAGCTGAAAAGATTGGAAGTATAAAGGTAAATTTTATGGTTTATGGAAAAAAATCAGAAGTGATGTTGAAAAATGTGTTCTATGTTAAAGAAATGAAAGCAAACTTATTAAGTTACTCAAGAATTACAGACAAAAACTCAATTGTGTCAAAGGGGAGATTGGCAAAAATATATAACCCATATAGAAAGGTGATAGGGGTTGCAATTAAAGATGAAAGATTATATAAGATGAGAAGCTATGTGAATGAAAATACCTTGGAAGCAAATTTAAGTAAAAGTAAAATGACTGTGAAAGAGAAATTACACCGTACGCTGGGACATGTAAACTTCAATAATTTAGAAATGATGTGCAAGAATGAAACATTGGAAGGATTGCCTAAAGAGACTGAACAAGAATATTTTAGGTGTGTGACATGTATAGAAAATAAAATGCATAACTTACCTTTTCATAATAACAGAAGAAAAGCAGATGATATACTACAAATAGTTCATACAGATTTGAATGGCCCTCATCAAACAGTAGGAGACCATGGTGAAAAATACTTTGTTAGTTTTATAGATGACTACAGCAAACTGGTTAAAGTCTATTGTATCAGGACAAAAGATGAAGTATATGATTGCTTAGTGCAATATGTTAATGAAGTACAAAACCTCACTGATAAGACAATAAAAGAATTACGTTGTGACAATGGTACCGAATATATAAATTCAAGAGTTTTTCAGTTTGCAAGAGAGAAAGGAATCGTTATAAAACCTTGTCCAGCATATGTTCACGAATTAAATGGAACTGCAGAGAGGTATAACCGGTCTCTAATGGATATGGCAAGATGTCTCTTATCAGAAGCTAAAGTTGGAAGAAAATATTGGCCAGAAATAATTAAAACAGCTGCCTACCTCAAAAATAGAACCTTGACCAATACCATTGAAAAGAAAAGTCCGTATGAAATATTTTTCAAAAGGAAGCCTACAATGAAGTATCTGAAAATGTATGGCAGTAGAGTCTTTGTACGAATACCAGAAGAGAGAAGAAAATCTAAATGGGACAAGAAAGCAGAAACTGGAATTTTACTTGGCTATACAGACACTGGATATAGAGTATTAATTAACAACAAAGTAATAGTAGCCAGACATTGTGATATTGTAGAAGAAGACGTGACATTGTGTGGATTTCAAGATGAGAGAGATGAAAATTTGGAAGAAGGAAAAGAAATTGAAAAGGATAATCCAGAATGTGTGGGAGGAAATGATACAGATACACCAAACAGTAACAATGATGTAGAAATTGATGAAGACATGGACAGAAAGAAATCAAAAAGGCAAGTTAAACCTCCAACGCGATTTGCTGATGAGTTTGGCTATTATTGTATCAGTGTAAACTACTGTGATGCTATGACACCAGAAAACTTTCAGGAGGCAGTGAACTGCGATGATGCAAATTAATGGAAGGCAGCCATGGACCATGAGATGAACAGCCTTGTGAAAAACAATACATGGACACTCGTTGACAAGCCAACCAAGGACAAAAAGGTGATTGATGTGAAATGGGTATACAAAAAGAATAGTGAAAGCCCGATTAGTAGTTAGAGGTTTTCAACAAACTGACTGTGTAGATGATACTTATTCTCCTGTAGCAAAAATGCCAACCTTAAAGCTTTTATTGTCTTATTGTTGTCAAAATTCTCTGGAAATCCATCAAATGGATGTAGAGACTGCATTTCTAAATAGTAAAGTTTTGTCAGAAGTTTATGTAAAGCAGCCAACAGGTTATGAAGATGGCTCTGATAAAGTTTATAAGCTAAACAAATCTTTGTATGGCCTAAAAGAGAGCCCACGCGCATGGTATGAATGTTTCAACATTTTTTTGACTGAACTAGAGTTTGAACGATGCAAATATGATTACTGTTTATATTTCAAAAAAGTAGAAGATGTAACTGTTTATATTTTGTTATTTGTTGATGATTTGTTGATTTGCTGCAGAGACCAAAATGTTATTAACAATATTAAAAACAAGCTATCAGATAAATTCAAAATGAAAAATTTAGGTAGAGTAAAAAATTACATTGGTATAGACATTGAGTATAACTATGAACAAAATAACATTTTGACTCTGAGTCAGGAACGTTACATTGAATCTTTAGCAAAACGCTATAATATTGAAAATGCTAAATTATACAAAACACCTATGGAAATAAATTTGAAATTAGAAAAATGTGAATTAAATGAAGATATCAAGTATAGAAATTTAATAGGAGCATTGTTGTATGTTAGTTATGGTACTAGACCAGATATATCATTCTCTGTAAACTATTTAAGTCGTTTTCAAAACTGTTGTAATGAGACACATTTTAAGTATGCTCTTAGGGTGTTGAAATATTTGTTTTTGACTAAGACATTAAAACTAAAATATTATAAAAACTGCGATGCTGATATATTGGATTGCTATGTGGATTCTGATTGGGCAGGAGATGTGTTAGACCGAAAATCTACTACCGGATATGTAATTAGATTGTATGGAAATGTTATCTTGTGGAAATAAAAAAAAAAAAAAAAACTGTGTGACAAAATCTTCTACCTTTGCAGAATACATTGCCCTGTCAGAAGCAGTAACTGAAATCAATTTTCTAAGAAGCCTAATTAATGATGTATTTATTAAAATGTGTAAACCAGTAAAAATGTATGAAGATAATTCAGGCGCTGTAGCAATAGCTAAATATGGAAATTTTACTAAGAACTCTAAACACATTGAGGTTCAATACCATTATATTCATGAAAATGTCAAAGAAAAGTTTATTGATGTTATTAAAATAGGGTCTGAAAATAATATTGCAGATGTATTAACTAAAGCTTTGGGAAGTGTCAAATTTATTAAATTCAGAGAATCCTTAAATATTAAAAATTAGAGTAGTATTTAGTAAGTTGTCTATATGAAACTATTAAGTTTTATGAACCTGTTGTGTTACCTATAGATTGCAATATAAATGTAAGGAGGGGTGTTGGTAATTATACATTTATATTGGCAACCCTGTACGAATTATTATTCTATGGTTGACTGTAAAAAAAAAGACAAAAGATGTGGTTGTTTAAAAGTTGATTTAATTTCTTTAATAAAGGTGGTGATTAAATATAAAAACAAGTATTATTCTTAATATTAAAAATAAAAAACTTAGAACTATTACAAAATCAAATTTTTACTACATGGAGCACAATGTGAAAATGCAATGTTTTGAGCTCGGTCCGCTATAACCATCGCGCATGCGCAGTAGGATCCCTGCATCACCGATTGAACGCCATTTCTCCTCCATATATTTCCTTCCTCCATGTCCTCCCCACCCAGGTCAATCTCCAGAGGGATGACCAGCTGGACAGGCCTGGTGATAAGTTGTCTTTCTGGCGTAGACAGGACAATAGTTCGTATGAATCCATCTCTTCCGGTGTTCAATTGATGATTTCTTGCCCTTTCTCAAACATGACGTGGACGTACATCTTCCTTAAGAAGGAAAATACGTCTTACCTTTAATTCTGCTGATTTTCCCTTGGGTTGTCCCACCTTGTGGAAGCTTTGAAGGAGCAACAAGTACTCCTTACTCGATCACTTCCAAAAGTGTTCTGCCAGCTGCTGCTGCAATCTGAACTCCTTTACTGCGTACTGATTGTGGGTTCTGGTCCCGTGGGTAGTGATGTAAGCCGCCCTCCGACCAGGAAGTGAGACGGAGTAAGTAAATCGCCATTTTCCTCGTCTTGAGTCAGTGGTCTGGAGTTAAGTACGGCTTCAATAGTAGTGAGTAACGTCCGTAGACCTTCCATATCCATCATCGAACGTCCAAGCACCTTTCGCAGTTCAAAGATAAAACATATTGCTCTTAATCTCCGACAGCTATTAACACAGTGGAAGATCAAAAAGACGAGATTAATTATCCAGCTGATTTTTTACATTTCCTAGGCACATCTGGTCTTCCCGCGCATAAACTGAATTTATAAGTTGGTACTCCGTTCATGCTCATCAGAAACATATCACACCACAGCTGTGCAATGGAACTAGACCTCTGTTGAAATCATTGCACATTGAGACCATTATTTTAACAGGATGTGGACGAGGAGAGGAAGTATTTATTCCACGAATACCATTGGTACCATCAAACTTTCCATTCTAATTTAAGCGCCCGCAATTCCCGGTAACCTTATGTTTTGCCATAACAACCAACAAGTCTCCGGGTCAGACACTGGGAACCATAGGAACTGATCTTCGGACACTATGTTTCTCCCACGCCAGCTATACGTTGCTGGTTCCAGGGTGATGGGTAGGTCTTGTCTATATGTATGCGCACCAAACAATCAAACTAGAAATGTGGTCTACACAGAGGAATTGTAGTTAGCGACCTACCAAGTAAGGTAAAGGTAGCATCTTATTTCTCTTAAACATTGCTTCACTTACTTATATCGCAAAAATAAAATCTTTTTTAAACAACAACTTCTATACTCCGAACAATAATTACAATCACGAATTAGTACTGTTAATTTTTCAGGTAGCTGTTCTACTATTTAATCAAAATATGAATGAAGCAAACTCTTGGATGTGTGAGTTGAGACTTTCCCGGCGTTTTGATGAAATGAAGTTCTCTCGGGTGTCCTGCCGGATGGAGTTGTATAAACACGACATTTCGACAGCTGGCTCTGCTGTCTTCATCAGGTATCTTGTAGCTGTCACTGCCTCGACTGCCTTGGCCACAAACCCAACCTCCTTTATACTTTCAGCTGGAAGGCGCGCTCACTATGGTTGGTCGAGAGTTCTGTCTTTTAATGGCATTCGGCAACGGAGGCCATACAGCCAGCTCAATGTGTATTTTTTCCAATGTATGGACGCCACAGGACGGACAAGACATTCACACAGACACACAACACTTAACATCCATGCCCGCGGCCGGAGAGTTCTGTCTTAATACGCGGCCGGCTGCGGTCACTGACTGGCGCCATTTGCGCCTTCCCGCCTGGATTTGCTGGCGGTCCGAGATGCTGGTGAGTCCGCTCTCATTGGCCGTAAGCGCCGGTCTAGAAGAACCACCGAAAACTCTTGCTTTCCTTCCATATGCCGAAAACACGTCGGGAAAAATTAGTAGACTCCTGCGCGGCATGGGATAAAAAGTATCTTCCGGCCTCCCGCCAAAATAAGTGTCATGCTGCATTCGGTAAAAGATGACTTAGGCCTGAGGAGACCAAGGATTCATTCCATACCGTGCGGTAAGGTGTCACACCATCAGAACGATCGAAGAGCGCCTTACCGAACATAAACGACATCTAACTGGAAAAGTCTTCATTAGCCGAGCATGCCTTCGATGAAGAACACAGGATAGAGTTCGACAAAACAGTAGTTCTGGCTAGGGCCTCTTCCTTCTAGAACTCGGTCATAAGTGAGGCGTTGGAGATCCGATTAAATGACAACAATTTAAATAGGGATGGCGGGCTCTACCTGAGCGAAGCCTGGAGACTAATCATTAGCGATCTCCGACGAGAATGAAGCAGATCTGCACAACAGGGTGCAAATGACAGCAGGCGGGTGCCGCAGCGGACCGCGGAATAGATCAGCGGCTACGGACAATGAGAGCGGACTCACCAGCATCTCGGACCGCCAGCACATTCGGGCGGGAAGCCGCAAATGGAGATAGTCGGTGACCGCAGTGCAGGGGCAGATCCAGGATTTTGGTTTGGGGGAGGGGGCTTGAGCGGACTTTGGTTTGGGGGGGGGCTTGGCTTGAGTGAATTTTGGTTCAGAGGGATTGCCTTCAGTGGATTTTGATTTTTTTTTGGGGGGGGGGCTTGAGTCGGCCATGGGGTAGTCTTCATTTAGCCCCCTCGGGCCTCGAATCCGTAGAGCTAAAAAAAAAAAAAGGTCTTAAAATTACAATGTCGGAGGTGGACCCCAGATACTTTTGGGGGGGCTTGAGCCCCCTAGCCCCCCCCCCCCCTGGATCCGCCCCTGCCGCAGTGGGCCGCGTAATAAGAAAGAACTCTCGATCAACCAGAGTGAGCGCGCCTTCCAGCTGAAGGTATGAAGGAGGTTCGGTTTGTGGACAAACCAGTCGAGGCCACTTTCAACCAGCATATATCCCACACCCCCACAGCTACCAAAATTCGCCCAATGTTTTGCATGATCAGAGACTCTATGCTACTACCACACATAAACACCAGTGATCTGCGCTAGATACTTTTGGCTGAAAAGTGAGACATAGGAACACATATGTATTTAATGGAAATATGAAACTGCTCCGGGTCGACCACTTTCAACAACCATATCCCCCACACCCCCATAGCTACAGACATCTAAGCACCATAGTCTATGGTGGGAGACTCGATGATACTACCACACACAATCACCATGGTCTGTGCTATATACTTGTGGCACGAAAGAGAAATATTGGGACATGAAAATATTTAGTCGAAATATGAAAATGCCCAGTATCACCCACTTTTAACCACCATATCTCCCAAACCCCCAAAGCTACATTTGGCCAACATTGTACACAATAGGAAATTACGTGCTACTTCAACACACAAACACTCGAGGCTAATACCACGCACAAACATCAGTGATGTGGGCAGTTTATTTATGGCTGCAAAGTGAAATATAAAGACACATATTTCTTTGGTCGAAATATGAAATTGCTCTCTGTCAACCAATTTCAGCTACCATATCTCCCACACTACCGTAGGTACTGACATAAACTAGGAGTTAGAGGAGTAGCTAATAATTGGATAAAGTCATACCTGCATGATAGAAAACAGATAGTTGAATGTAGCTTTAAGACTGACAACAGTATAATCTATGTGCATTCAGATTGCAAACACATAAAATATGGAGTGCCACAAGGGTCTATCCTTGGGTCTTTACTATTAACAACAAATAACTGCCAAAAATATATTAAATTTGCAGATGACACCACCATATTAATGAAAGAATATACTAAAGAGCAATTAACTAAAAATATTGAAGATTCTTCTAAAAACATTGCGAACTGGTTTTCTCAAAACAAGCTAATAATAAACACAGAAAAAACACATGCCATACATTTCAGGGCAAAAAATAATTTAGATATCCAGTTACCTACAGTAAAACTTAACGGTAAACTACTAAAAAATGTAGAAAACATAAAATTTCTAGGTATGTACATACAAGAGAATTTAAAATGGAACATACACATTGAACAACTTTGTAATAAACTAAATACTATCTGCTATATGATGAGAATATTAGTTGGTTGCATATCTAAAGAAACAATTAGTAATATTTATTTTGGGTATGTGCACTCATTATTAAGGTATGGTATCATATTCTGGGGAAACTCCCCACCAAGTATCAAATGCTTCAAAATGCAGAAAAAAATTATCAGAATTATTGAAGGAGTACGAAGTAGAACCTCATTTAGACTTTTATTTAGAAAGTTGTAAATTGTACCGCAGCCCTGTTTATATATACTGGAAACTATAAAATTCATTTTAAAAAATATAGAAGCTTCTGGATATACACTACAAACAAACAATGATACACCTGCCTATAATACTAGACTTTCATATACCACAAACGAATACTACCTTCTGCCAGAAAGGGCCACTTCATATTGGTATCAGATTGTTTAATAAACTACCACAAAGGATCAAATCTGTAAGACAAAATACTAAATTCACATCACAACTGAAGGAATATTTGCTCGACCACTGCTTCTACTGTATTGATGAGTATTTGCAAACCAAAAGTTAGTCTTAAGTCACAGTGATTTCATAAATATAAATTGGGAAAATGATATAAATCAGGTTTTAATTGTGTATTTGTAATTATAAATGTTTTGTCTTTATCATATTTGTACAATTAATCACAGAATGGATAAAGTGTGAGAGAATGGATGTTGCGTATGTATGTGTGTGTGTATGTGTCTGCGACTGTCTACGTACAGACTATTTTTGACCCATATCATTTGTACTTTGTACTATGTATGATGCAAAGGGACCAATAAATACAAATGGTGCACGGTGGGAGACTTGAGATTAATACCACACACAGATAGGTAGTTTTGGTTGTTGAGTGAAATATAGGGACACTAATATCTATTTTTATCTCATCCACCACTTTCAACTATCATATCTAGCACACCCCGACAGCAACCGAGATGCAATCACCATAGTGCACAATGGAAGACTCCTGGCAACTACCACACACAAACACCCATGGTCTGTGCTTGATAGTTTTGGATGCAATGTGAAATATAGAGACACATACATCATAAAAAGGAAAATGGCCTATGTCAACCACTATATCTCCCTCACCCCCACAGAAACCGACATCTAACCACCAAAGTGTACGGTGGGAGCCTTGAGGCAACTACGACACTCAATCACCAGCAGTCTGGGCTATGTACTTGAGGCAGAAAAGTGACATATACAGACACACATGTCTTTGATTGAAATACGAAAATATCCTAGACTGACCTCTTGCAACCACCATATCTCCCACAGCTATCAACATTCGGCAAACGTTGTGCACAATTGGTAACTCTATGCTACAACCACACTTAAACACTAGTGATCTGCACTAGATAGTTTTGGCTGAAAATTGATACATAGGAACACATATGTCTTTGGTGGAAATATGAAAATGCCCCAGGTCAACCACTTTCCACCACCATATCTCTAACACCCCATAGCTACCATAGTGCACGATGGGAGACTTGATGCTACTACGACACACAAAGACAGTGGTCTGCACTATATAGCTGTGGCAATGAAGTGAAATATACAGACACACATGTCTTTGGTCAAAATACGAAAATATCCTTGATCGAACACCATATCTCCCACAGCCCCACAGTTACTGAAATTCACCCAACGTTGTGCACAATTGGTGAATGTATGCTACTACCACACACAAACACCGATGATCTGCGCTGGATACTTTTGGCTAAAAAGTGTTACATAGGAACACACACGTCATTGGTCAAAATGTGAAAGTGCCCAAGGTTGACCTTTTCCAACCACCATATCTGCAACACCCCATAGCTACCGACATGCAACTACCATAGTGCACAATGGGATACTTGATGCTACTACCACACAAACACCAGTGATATGCGTTTTGTAACTGTGGCGGCAAAAAGAAATATATAGACACATATATCTTTGGTTGAAATATGAAAATATCTTTGATCGACCACTTTCAACCACAATATCTCCCACACCACCACATTTACTGAAATTTGGCCAATGTTGTGCATGATTGGTACTACCACACATAAACACTAGTGATATGCGCTAGATATTTTTGGCTTAAAAGTGATACATAGGAACACATACATCTTTGGTGGAAATATGAAAATGCCCCAGGTCAACCACTTTCAACCACCATATCTCCAACACCCCCATAGCTACCAAAGTCTAACCACCACAGTGCACAATGGGAGACTTGATGCTACTATGACACACAAAGACCAGTGGTCTGCACTATATACTTGTGGTAATGAAGTGAAATATACGGACACACATGTCTCTGGTCAAAATACGAAAATATCCTTGATTGGCCATTTTCAGCCACCAAATCTCCCACACCCCCACAGTTACAGAAATTTGTCCAACATTGTGCATGATTGGTGAATAGATAGTTTTGGCTAAAAAGTGGTACACAGGAACACATATGTCTTTGGTCAAAATGCTTAAGTGCGCCAAGTTGACCACTTTCAAACTCCATATCTCCAACTCCCCCATACCTACCAACATGCAACCACCATGGAGACTTGATGCTACCACCACTCATAAACACCAATGGTTGATGCTATGTAGTTGTGACAGGAAAGAGAAGAATTGGGACACACATTTCTTTGGTCGAAATGTGAAAATGCTCTGCATCAATCAATTTTAACCACCATATCTCCCACACCTCCACAATTATGAGTATTCGGCCAACGATGTGCATGATAAGAAACTTCAAGCAACTACCACATACAAACATCAGTGATCTGTGCTAGGTAATGGCGGCTGAAAAGTGTAATATAAAAAAACACAAGTCTATTTTTTTAAAAATATATATATATATATATAAGATTTTATGGCATGCTCAGTCAAAATCCTGTGAAAGATATAATGTGTCACTACCAATTTGGCTTTCCCTGTCCATTTCATCAGAAATATCTTAGATATAGCCTACTAACTGAGATTCACATGAATTTCCTTGCCTACAGCTATGTTTTCAACTTGAAAGCCACTTAGATTCCTCACTCTCTGATATGGTTGCATATCAATCTCTTCATTAATTTTCCTACCAAAGATGTCAAGCTGATTGGCCTGTAGTTTTTGGCCCTATTTGTCACCCCTCCTTTATGGACCAGTACTATTATTGCACTTTCCCAGTCATCTAGTAAGCAACAAGTATCCAGACTCAATTTAAATAATGTTTTGAAGATAAGGTACAAGGTCTCATCCTGAAATCTTTAAGGCATTCATAGTAATATTATCTACACTAGCACCTTTACACTTTTTTAGATTCCTTAGTTCCTACACGATATCTTTATATCGAATTTCAAATTTTCTAGTCAGCTTGCTTCCAAATGAGCGTATAGGCTTGTTCTCTCATTTAACCCACATGGCCCCCTGTTATGCTAATCTCTTCATTGGGTGCCTGGAACAGATTTTTTTGCAGAACGTCCCCCTCAAACCCCTCCTGTGGCTTATGTTCATAAATAACATTTTTATGATCTGTACACACGGAGAAAACACCCTTCTAAATTTTCTGGGCAATTTAAATACCTTTACTTGCTGAATTTCACATGGACCTACTTCCACACCCAGGCCATATTCTTGGATGTGGACCTATCCCTATCCTATGGCCACCTCAGACCACACCAAACCCACCAACTCACAGCAGTACCTTCACTCCACAGTTGCCATCCATATCACACCAAACGTTCCCTCCCCTACAGTCTTGGGATTTGAGACAGTTTCACAGTTCATGCTATCAGAGTCCTTCCAAACAACAGCAGCTCCTCTGATCTCAGAAGCTGAGAGCTTGCCTACCAATACAAACTAGGCATAAGACAGCCTCCTGGTGTCAATTTGAGATAATACCCAGTAAGTACTTTTCCTTCCCTCTGTCCGCTCCTTGCCTCAATGCCCACTGTCTATATTGAACCAACACATACCAGAGGAGATGTTTATCTGCATAGGCTCCCCTTTTTTATTATAACTTTTATTTTTGTTAATTTTTTTGATTATTCTGTTTTTTTATTTACTTGTACTTTCTGAAATTTATGTTATGAACATTTTAATGTATTATTCTGCACTTTTGGAACATTTTGCAATGCTCGTGTACTAGATCCAATTCACTGTCTCCCTCTCTCTGTCCACTGTTTGAATTTGCCCCCACCATGTTCCTGACTAATGGTCATTCTGTGAGACTGTATCCTGCACCACCCTCCCTCCGTGATGTTCTCCTGTTGACAAAGGGCCAAGTCCCGAAATATTCATTGTTTTTCCTGTTCTTCTGTCATAGCCCTGCCATCTCGAATCCATCAACAGAATCCTCCGGCAGGGCTATGATTTCTTACAAACATGCTCTGAAATGAGATCCATACTTCCTAAAATCCTCCCTGCCCCTCCTGGAACTTGTTTCAGCAGACCCCCAAACCTCAGTAAACTTCTAGTCCACAAACACAGTCTTCCTCTTCCTAACAGTCAGCCACAAGGCTCTTTCCCATTTAATAGACCCCACTGCAAGATGTGCGACATACACCATGCTTCCACCACTTTCATCAACCCTGTAACAGGGGAAAGCTTCCATATCATAGGACACACCACGTGTGAAACCACCCATATAATTTACCAGTTAACATGCAACCACTGCCTGGCTTCATATATAGGTTTGACCAAAAATCAACTCTCCATAACAATGAATGGCCACCGACAGATGGTGTTCACACAGAACCCAAAGCACCCAGTTGCTGCCCATGCCATAACCCATGACTTGAATAATTTAAACTCTTGTTTCACAGTCCGTGCTATCAGAGTTCTCCCTAATAGCAGCAGTTTCTCTGAACTCAGAAGGTGGGAACTTGCCTACCATTACAAACTTGGCACAAGGCAACATCCTGGTCTCAACTTGAGATAATACCTGGTCATTATTATTATTACATATTTTAACCTTTTTAAATCCTCTTTTCCATTACCTATATTGAACCACCACTAACCTAATATTTACTTCATAAAAATTATTGTTTTCTATTATTATTATTATTTAATTTGTAATATATTATATAATTATATTTTTTCATATTTATTTCTAATTATATTTTGATTTTCCCACCAACCAGAGATTAGTTTGGATTTTTATCTATGCTCGGGTATTAGCTCTGATTTACCCCCACCAGTCTCCAGCTGCACCCACCTCTCACAATGTTCTCCCATTGACGACGGGTTTACCCCAAAAATTCCTTTATTATTTGTGTTTTCGCCCCACATCCATCATCTAAAGGTAAGTGGTGGCTCATTTCCTTATCCTAATTTGATTCCTTTCCGTTACTTAGCGTCTTGATTTCATTGTTACTATATATACATATTGTTATGGCTGGATCCAGAAAATTTAATTTATTTTTGTGGCCTATTTGTTATGTGAAAGTGATATTTTTCTGTAGTATGTTTATATACTGGTGTAATTCTTTTATGTATTCTAGTGGTTCATTTATGAAACAAATAATGTTACCAATGTAATGATACCAATAAATTATTTGAAAACCTTTTTGGACATTTACTGTATTGAATATTTCTCCTTAAATGTAGCTTATTAATATACTGCCTAATGTTCCTGATATTGGTGATCCAATAGGGAATCTTTCCTTCTGCAAGTAGTGATTTTTGTTGAATTCTGCTATGATTCTTGTATGCCTTATAATTTATCTATGTGTGTGCTTGAGACTGCGTTACACGTTAGTAAGTTTTTGTCTTTTATTTGAATTGTTTGTGTTGTGGGGATGTTTGTATACATGTTCTAAATGTCAAATTATATTAAAGTTGTTGTGACTCATTGAAAACATAAAAAACATACATATCCCAGATACAGCAATTCTATCTTTTGACATTCAGAGCATGAATACAAACATCCTCACAACACAGACAATTTAAATAATACCCAACACATAACACAATTCCAAACACATCCATAGATGAATTTAAAAAGTACTATAAATCAGCTGAAATAGGTACATAGCAAAACACTTTCAGTACCTTACAAAACAATTAGAAAACACTTCTGAACATATTAAACATAGGTATGACACAAACTCATGGTAATTTACAAAACGAGAAATGTAATTTACATTACAACTTATGTGTAAATAACATTATGAAATATTTACATTACAAAACCTCTGTTACCTCGTGGTAATGTGATCACTTCTTATAGACACCAGCTTAGTAGCTTGACTCAGAACTATCTTGAAAGAAGGTAGGCTTTCTTGGTGAGTCAGTTGTGTAAAATATTCCAGGACTTTCCACTGGGACAGTGCGTCAGTAAAAATACAAAGCGTCATTTTGGAGCCTGCCTCTGGCTCCATCTTCCAGCAAAGTGTCAGATTTCTGAAGAGTCCCCACTTATAAGGACTGTGGTTGCCAGGTGACATCAGTCATGACCATCGAGGCCAATCAGTGCACAAGATGGTGGGGCAGAGAAGGACGTGCTGGTGTGTCCGGGTAGTGGGGACCAAAACTATCTTATTTTGTAATGACTATTATTTGTCAAATAATATATCTAATTGTAATGCTATCATGGCCCCTGTGAAAATTTCGATATGTGGTTCTGCTATCTAGCAGAAATGCAATCACTTCTTATCGATGCCAGCAAAGCCTAGCAGTTGGACTCTGAAGTATCGCTTACCCTGTGACCTTGACTGGTCATAAAGTTGCATTTATGGGTCGAATTTTTTTTAAAAAAATTGAAGGATGTTACCAAAGCAAAGAACTTGATCTTTAAAATGACACCTCGTTTATTGGTTTTTGTTTAGTATGGAAGGAAGAATGATGAATCGTTACAAAAACATTTTTTATAAATATAATAAGGGTAATTCAAAATGATTGTCGGGGTTTCAAAAAATTCCTACACTTAGCACAATTGAGATACGAATCTGAATCTTATTTTGATGTGTAAAGAAACTCATCAAGTTTTTTTACATCCATTACAAATGTTCGATATGTGTGCCCTGTGTCACTCTGCACACATCTATGCGATAGTCCATTTCACCCAACACGCGATGCAGCATGTCATCAGAAATGTTCTCTCAGTTGTGGGATAGTCACAGGTAGAGGAGGAAGATAAACTTGTTCCTTGACGTAACACCACAGAAAAAAATCACTTGGGGTAAAATGTGGTGAACAAGGTGGCCAAGCCATGAGCATTTGGTCACTGTCGGCTCCGCATCCTATCCATCGCTGCGGCAATTGTTCGTTGAGAAATGTTCTGACGTCCCAATGGAAATGAGGTGGAGCACCATCTTGTTGGAATATGAAATCATCCAGCTCTTTCAGCTAATGCAGCAACCACCCAAAGACCATATCGAGGTAAGTTAGTCCTGTTACTGCCTGTTGATTGAAGAAGAATGGGCCGTACACTTTCACCTTGGAAACAGCAGCAAACACACAGACTTTTGGAGAATCACGCTGGTGTTCAATAAAAGCACTGGGATTTTCTGTCCCCCAAATCCGCACATTATGCTTGTTAACTTTCCCGCACAAGTGAAAGTTCACTTCATCACTAAAAATGAGTTTTTTACAAAACCCATCTTCTTCCATTTTTTCTTGCATAATGTTGCAAAACATGAGACGTTTGCGATGGTCATCTGGTGTTAAAGCCTGAAGCAGCCCTAGGTGATAGGCTTTCATTTTTAGGCGTTTTTGTAGCACGCAACAAACTGTGGTTTGCGGAATGTTCAGTTCTGTGCTGCCTCTTTTTGTTGATTTCCTCAGGCTACGTTGATAAGATTCTCTGACGCGGTTCATGTTGACTTCCGACACAGAAGGACACCCACTGCTCCACGAACTGCACATTCCACCTCTGACTGGAATTGTCTGAAAGTGCATCCTTCATAATTTTTTTTTTTTGGATAGTACCATTGGACAACAGTAACTGACTGACACACTTGAAAATCTAGAGTGTAAAAAGCCTTCTTTATAGCGTTAGCTGCCATATTGCAAAAACTGACATCTGGCGGAACAAAATGTAACTACAAGATTAGTGGCTGCTACAAAACAAAGCTTTGATAGTTTGTCTACTCATTCATGTAAAGATAATACTTGTATGTTTAGTACACAGCCGATAAAAAATTCATGAAACCCTGAAAATCGTTTTGAATCACGCTGTATATGACTACCCTTATGCAAAATTTACAGAATGCAGAGGAATTCACAAAAATGTCATGGTATGATCAACAAAGACATCTGTCTCCTAAATGACAATCCAACTGCCCATTTTGGCCAACTATCTGCTGTGAAAGGTGACAAATATCAAGTGTATCTATGAAATTCACTTGACCCTCATAACCAGCAACTTATTTCTCTTTTCTGAGATCTAGAACCATTGCAGCATTAGCAATTTGACGTTATGGATAGCATCTTTTTGAAAGTGGAACAGTATTTAAAAACAATACAATTGTTATTGGTTGCAGACAGTGGCGTAGCTAGGTCAAAAAGGGCCCCTGAGTTGTGCTTGGGGGGCCAACTGAGCAGTGGTTGGTGGCCCCCCTGAACAGCAAGGGCCTCTTAGTGAGGGGGCTTCCTGTGTCTCAAGAGCCTCCTTAGATGATGGTAGAGCATAAAAAAAAAGGTCGTCAGTTTGCTGTGAAGGCCCATGGGCCCCGTGAACTGCACTTGGGGGTCCCCTTAGATATGCTTAGGGGCCCCTTGAGCATAGGGGTCCCGATGCACTGCACCGCCTAGCCCCATAGTAGCTACGCCCCTGGTTGCAGAGAATCAGGAAACACTAGTAGAAATGTATGGATCTGAAAGACAATATTGTGGAGAACAATTAAATTCACAACATCTAAGTTAGTATTTGATTCCATTCATGATGATAACTAACATAGAAGTATACCAAGGCGTAGTTAATTTCAGAAGACTACACCATATTCACCCATAAATATTAATGGTTCTTTGACCTTCTCTTGCAGATATATTATGGAACTTATGGAAAAGTAAGAATATCTAGATTACCTAGTACTGTGTTACTGATCAATATAGTATTAAAAAAAAAAAAAGCTTTCCAGTCTAAATTTTGTTGAACAATCTTTTTCAATTCTTTTGTGAGCCAAATCATTAAATTTAGGCAAATGCTAATTTAGTGTCCTGATACCAAGCGTGGTGGTGTAATGGATAGCGTTCTGGCCTCGCATTCGGGAGGACGGCGGTTCGAATCCCCGTCCGGGCATCCAGATTTGGGTTTTCCATGGTTTCCCAAATCACTCCAGGCAAATGCCGGGATGCTTCTTTAAAAAGGCCATGGCCGAATTCCTTCCCATTCCTTGCCCCCCAACCTTTCCCGTCTCTAAAGACCTCGCTGTTGAGAGACATAAAGCAGTTTAAAAAAAAAGTGTCCTGATTTAGAGAGACAGATGAAAATAATATTACAACTCATACAAGATCTACACACAAACTTCAGAATTAAAAATTTGGAAAGAGTGTCACTTGTAAAAAGACCAATATCTACTATTGTTAAACAAAAATATTCTTTGAATGTTGTTATGTAATATCCTTTTATAATATTCACATACTAGCAGAGTACCCAGCATTGCCCGATCTAATCGGGATTGATTTACCAAAACATTATTTTTATATTTCTGATGTAATCATTCGTACCAAGTTTCATTAATTTGGCACCAGCCATTTCCAGAAGTAAACTAAACCTTTATACACCCAAGCAGTTCCTAGAATGCGATGAATTGGAAGCTGTGATACAGAATATCAATTTACATTTTGGTCTAGGCTGTATTTTAACCTAACCATATCATCTGTTAAAGTTGCTGTTTCATAGTCAAAACATATACCATCCTGCGCATCAATACATACCACAAACATAAATCTGTATCTGGAATATATCCGTTTGTTTCAGCATCATGCAAAAAATAAGGATTTTTGATGGGTTTTCATGTTTAAGCTTGGGATCCAAGCTTCAATCTGATGTACATGTTAAAACATTAAGACATTTTTATTTTATGAATATTCTGGCGTAACTTAAATAAGCTGGATTTATTTTGATGGGGTTTAAAACTGTGGGGTTCTATAAAGAACACTGGAATTCAAAAAGGGGGCAGATAAAGGGGTAACGTAGTTGGCTTTTGTAAACCTAATGTAGACAGTATTTTTCTTCTTCTTTTAAAGTATACATGTGCAAAATTCCTTCAAAATTGGATAGAAACTGCAGCTTTGTATAAAGAACATTGCCAATAATTAAGGATGTAAGGGGGGGAGGGAGAGAGAGAGAGGGAGAGAGAGAGATTGGGTTTTTGTAAAACTAATGTAGACAGTATTTTTCTCTTTGTTTTACAGCACATATTTGCAAAGTTCCTTCGAAATCTGATAAAAAGTATGGGTTTGTATAAAAATGAAGGGATGTATAGGAGAGGAGCGGAGGTTTTTTGAAATTTTCTGTTCAGAAATCTTCTCTATGAAAAAATACATATATTTGTCAACTTTCATGGTGATTGGTCAAAAGTTGTTGTTTGCAGATTTGTTTAAAGAACATTGAAAAAATTAAGGGGGTGTAAATGAGGAGAGGGGTTTGGTTTGGCAAACAAAAAGTTGACAGTATTTTTGCTTTATTTTAAATTATAAGTATGAAAAGTTTGTTATTTGTAAACCAACTGTAGACATTATTTTTCTCTTTGTTTTAAAGTATACGTATGCAAAGTTTTATCAAAATCTGACAAAAACTGTGTTCCTATAATGATGATTGGAAATTAGGTGGGGACTGGGTAAAAGGGGAGAGCGGTGGGCTTTTGCAAATCAAATTGTGAATCTAAACAATTCTCGAATCAATTTAATCACAAAAAAAAATTAAAAAAAAAAAACCAATCCAACCATTTAGGAGGAGTTCAGTGACATACACTCGGACAGAAGAAATATATATATAAAGATATACACAAATAAAAAAATACAATTTAATGTTCCTTCAATAAATACATATACAATGTGATTGACAATGTTATTTTTTTTTAGCTCTTGATAACTTCCAGCTGATGTTAATGTAACAAATGAATATCACTTGAGCTTTTGATAAAACCTAACTCATTGCAATATAAACAGGATCATTCAGGCTGACAGTACCGGAATTTATGACTGCAAGATTTATACCAAAAACTGGCAGGTTACGTTGTGATGATTCATTTATCTTCTTATACCTTTTAAGAAAATCACATGTTTTGAAAAAGAATGCATTAACAGATTTAAAGTTTTCTTGACAGTGTACACTACCTTAACTCTAGAGGCTCATAGTAGTAGTGGAACTTCATCTCTCTATGTGTACTTCCAGAATGCAAATTTTGTTATTGGTGAAGGCTACGCTAATGGCAAATGAAAGATACCAATGGGGTTTAGTTGCAATTAACCAGTACACAACACTCAACTATTATTTACTGAGTGTGATGAGTAAGTGGTATAATGCTCTGGCCTCACATTCGGGAGAACATGGGCTTGAATCCTCGTTTGGCCATCCAGATTTCGGTTTTCTATGGTTTCCCCTAATCACTCGAGGGATATTGCTATCTATGACCCCTGCAGTTAATGTGGTGTACTCAGACATGATTACTTTGCTAATAGACTGTATTAACACAAGAAGTACTTACCACATGACTGTTTTTTCAGCTTCCGTACTGACATCCTTGGCTCCTGGCTTTGAATTTACAGTTACAAATAGGCATCTGTAAATTAGTTCAAAAGAAATAAGATATCAAAATTAAACATTGTGTAGGTAATACATCAGAATATCAGAGAGTTATCAGACAAAGTGGATGAATTACTGATTCACATAGACAAATTAAATGCTATCAATAAGAATTGATTTTTTATGCTTGTCTGAACACCTTATAACTACAGGAATAGGTATGTCAAATATATCTGACAGTGAGTTTAATTTAGCTTCTCATTACTGAAGAACAAACTGCGAGAAAGGTGGAGTTATTTATATTAGAAATTATTATAGTTTTTATGATACACATATTAGGAAGTATTGTTTTGATAAACATTTTGAAGCCTGTGCAGCACAGCTAATGTCAATAATGAAAATTTCATAATAGTAACTGTTACAGAGCACCCTCTGCAAACTTTCCTATCTGAACCAATTTGAACTCTTATTAACATTTTTCAGCAGAAAAGTAGCTAACATATTCTTGTGTGGTGATTTTAATGTAGATTTTTTAAAATAACTTACCCTGTAAAGTCATGTTGGAATCATTAGTCAGTTCAGTCAATCTAACTCAAGTAATTAATTTTCTGAATAGAATAATGAATAATAGTTGCTCAGCTATGGATAATGTATTCCTAGATGCCTTAAAATTTAGTTAAACAACCATGCCATCTATCAATAGAGTTTCAGATCATGATGCCCAGTCATTAACTATCAATACTTCAATAAGAACTAGCTCCGAGAGTAATGCAATTAAGCTTCATCGAAAAACAAATGATGAATCAGTTGTGTTAGAAAGTATCTTAATACCACAAACTGGGAACAGGTTTACGGTGCACAAGGTATGAATGAAAAATACAAAAAATTTTAGTAACATTGTATTAAATTACTTTGAAAGTTGCTTCCCCATAAAAGGGATTCATGCTTTTTCAAATACATAAACCATGGATAACAGTGCACATTAGAACATCATGCCTCTAGAAACAGTCACAATTCTAATGTTAAAACACATTACAAACAATACTGCAAATACTTAAAAAGGTTATTAAAGAATCTAAAAGTATGCTCTACAAACATAAAATTCATGATTCTGAAAAAAAAATTAATACAATATGGAACATTGTTAAAAAGGGGAAAAAATGATCAGGCCAGTAATAACTTTTATATCAAACAAAATCAAGTAAAATCTAATTCTTCAATTGCTGATATATTTAATAAACACTTTTTAACTACTGCTGATACGTCAATAAGGGCTTCCAAGAAAAATGTGACTGTCTGTAAATTTAGCTCCTCCAGAAGAAATAAGAAAAGTTATCATATGTCTTAAGAGCAAATAATTGAGTGGTCATAATGGATTTTCCAACATATTAATCAAACAGTGCTTCACAGAATTAAGTAATATACTAAATTGCTGGTACCCACGACTTTGTTTGTGTTTGTAAAGAATTTGGCTTGACAGCTAACGACATCTAACCACCATAGTGCACAATGGGAGACTCGATGCTATTACCACACACAAATGCCAGTCATCTGCATTATGTAGTTCAGGCAGCACAGTAAAATAAATGGACACACATGTCTTTGGTCGAAATACGAAAATATCCTTGATCAACCAATTTCAACCACCATATCTCCCACACTCTCACAGTTACCGAAATTCGGCCAATGTTGTGATCGACGAGTGGTGACTCTGTGCTACTACTACACACAGACACCAGTGATCTGCGCTAGATAGTTTTGACTGATAAGTGATACACCATGACACACACGTTTTTGGTAGAAATATGAAAGTGCCGCAGGTCGTCCACTTTCAACCACCATATCTCCCACACCCCCATAGCTACCGACATCTAACCACCATAGTACACAATAGGAGACACGATACCACTACCACACACAAACACCAATGGTCTATGCTTTGTAGTTGTGGCAGCAGAGTGTCATATACGGAGACACATGTCTTTGGCCGAAATACGAAAATATCCTTGATCGGCCACTGTCAATCACCACATCTCCCACACTACCACAGTTACCGAAATTCAGCCAACGCTGTTTTTGATGGGTGACTCTTTGCTACTACCACACACAAACACCAGTGATCTGTGCTAGATAGTTTTGACTGAAAAGTAATACACCATGACACGTACGTTTTTGGTAGAAATATGAAAGTGCCGCAGGTCGACCACTTTCAACCAACATATCTCCCACACCCCCATAGCCTCCAACATCTAACCACCATAGTACATGATAGGATTCATGATATCACTACCACACAAAAACACCAATGGTCTATGCTATGTAGTTGTGGCTGCAGAGTGACATACACGGAGACACATGTCTTTGGTCGAAATACGAAAATGCCCTGCATTGACCACTTTTAATCATCATATATCCCACATCTATCGACATTTGGCCAATGTTGTGCATGACAGGAAACTCCATGCTACTTCCACACACAAATACCAGTGATCTGTTCTAGGTAGTGGTGGCTGAAAAGTGAAATATAAGAAAACAAACGTCTATTTTTATATTATATATAAGATTATCTGTTTAACATATCTTTACTGAGGGTACCTTTCCAAAAAAAGGTTAAGATTGCTGTAATTAAACCACTCAATAAAAATATAAAAATAGGGATATATCAGTAGTATCAAATTATCATCTTATTTCATTACTAACAGCCTTCTCCAAAGTTTTTGAGAAGGCAATGTACAATAGTGTTTACAAACACCTAAAAATAATAATATTCTAACTAAATCACAGTTTGGTTTTCAGAAGGGCCATTCAACACAACAAGCTATATTTACATTCACTGAAAATATTTTAGAAGTAAATGATAAATTAATTCTTGTATGAATTTCTGTGATTTGTCTAAAGCTTTTGACTGTTTTGACCCAGAAATTCTGATATAAAAATTAAAGTGTTATGCTATAAATGGCATTGTTAATAAATAAATGGCTTGGTTCTGACCTTCTAAATTGAAAACAGAAAGTGTTACTGGAACATTTTAATGCTGTGTTCTGTGGTCCACTGTTGTAAGAAGGAACATTTATCAGGTGTGGAATACTTCAGGGTCTCTATTGGGTTCACTAGTGTTTTTAATATATATAAATTATCTATTGTGTAAAACTCAAAATTTGTGTAATTTGCAGATTACACAAGGATGGGAATTAAAAATACTCCAGATTTATCTACACAACATATTTAAAAATTATGTCTTTGACCTTATTAATTAATGGTTTACAGCTAATTGCTTGTCTTTGATAAAATTCATTATATGCAATTAAGTACATCACATAGATTAACACCAGATATAGGCATAAACTTTGCAGGCCAGTCCATTCCAGACATAGAGAGTGTGAAATTTCTAGGTTTCCATATTGATCATAATTTAAATTGGAGGGTACATGTCTCTGACTTACTGAAGTGACTGGGTGCAGCCACATTTGCAAATCACACAATTTCAGCTATAGGTGATCTTTGTATGAGGAAACTAGTTTATTTTGCTTATTTTCATTCCTTAATGTCATATGGAATAATACTGGGGCATTTCTACTCATAGAGACAAAGTGTTCAGATCCCAAAAGTGAGTAATAAGAATTATGTGTGGGATCAGCAGTAGAACTAAATGTAGAGTAGAGTGCTGTTCAAGGAGTTAGGGATTTTAAGATTAGTGGCTGAGTATTTATACACCTTAATGCCATGTGTAGTGACAAATTATACTGCGTTTGAAAGAAATAGTAAAATACAAAATTATGGCACTAGACGTTAATTTGATCTTCACAAGGATTACAAGTTTTAGTCATTTGTTCAAAAAGTGGTCCAGTATTCAGGGATACATATCTTCAATAAGCTTCCAACACATCTTAAATGCCTAGCAGATGATAAAATTCAGGAAAAATCAAAGAATTTGTTTCTAAGGTCTCTAAAAAATAATTCTTAGTAGTTTGTGTAATTCTAGCTGACATAATTAATGTACCATATATGCTGTGAATGAACATGTTACCTATTTTGTTATACAATTGTTTACCTGTAAAATGACAACTTTCCACATCCCATAGAGCCAGGCTATGGAAAATTAATTCACTGCATTGTATTAAATTTAAATAACAATGGTGAATTTGTGAACACAATTAAAATATATTGTTGAATAAATAATATGATAAAAAAATTTAAAATTTATTTAGTATTTTTTACCCCTACGAATTTCTCTTATGAATTTGTCTGCATGATTATTATTATTATTGGCAAATTCTCCCAATAAATGGAATACGGTAAGAAAATGACCCAATCAAGTTTTCTTTGAGTTCTCCTTATTGTTCCAATAGGCTTTCCTTCTTTCCGAGAAAGCGTGTTTACATTCTTCCGATCACTTTGGTCTGAATTGTTTTTGTTTTGGTTGCTCAGTAATAACTTCTCATTTGTCTACTTTGTGTCTGAAGGTGACTCTTTCTAAGAAGTCTGTTGCTCCTATGCTTGCACTTTTAAGGTCCTTCCTCTGTCTCTAAAGACCTCGCTGTTACGAGACGTTAAGCAGTATAAAAAGACCATTCCAAACTTAATTCTGCCAAGGTGTTGGATTTTTAAGTGAAGTTACATAATCTATTATCTTTTTTGTCAACCGACTTTCTGGTAACCTCTTAAGGTGACCAAAGAATTTCATTCGCCTTTTCTTGATGCCAATTTCAATGTTTGAAAACTTTTCTGTTGTTTTGATTGATTGTAGCCTGTAACCATCTTTAATTAGTCTTAATCCTAGAATTTTTCTAATGATTTTTCTCTCTACATTTTTAATTTCTTCAAGGTCATGTTTTCTGTTAAGTGTTAATGTATCACTTGTTGTAGTGCCGAATTTTGGTCTGTTTTTACATGGATTTTTTTGTTGTAAGGATTTTGGACTAAGCCTAATGCTTTTTTTACTTTTTGGAGGCGATTTTGCTGTGCGATTTTCGCAAGGCCTGTCGGTTTGATGAATTCTCTGAGGTATTTAAAGTATGGGACCCTGTTGATTTTACCATATTTTGTTCTCAAACTTGCTACTTCTTTCTTTGAACATATGAATTCAGTTTTCTCGAATGAAATTTGCAATCCTACTTTTTCTGAACATTCTTTAAGTGTCTCAAGCTGCTTGATTGCAGTCTCTTCATCTTCTGTCAATATAGCCAAATCATCCGCAAAAGCAAGGTATGGTATGTAGAGGTACTTTTTGGGAAATCCAAGTGGGATTGGCTTCCAACACTTACATTTCTTGAGTTCTTTCTCACATTCTTCCATAACTTTGTCTAGAACAATGTTGAACAGAAGAGGAGAGAGTCCATCACCTTGTCTCATACCTCTTTGAATGTCAAAGGGTTCTGAAATTTCTCCCATGAATTTTAGTTTAGATTTAGTGCTAATTAATGTTTGTTTTATGAGTTCTTGTATTTTTGGATGTAGTTCCCTTTCTTCTCAAATTTGGAATAATGAATGCCTGTCTATTGAGTCGTATGCCTTTTTGAAATTCACAAATGTGCATACTAGGGGTTTTTATCTGAGGGCATGCATTTTGATTATGGTTTTGAGGTTGAAAATTTGTTCAGGGCACGACCTGTTTGGTCTGAATCCTGCTTGATATTCTGCTAATTTAATTTCTAACTGTTCTTGTGCTCTCTTTAAAATACAGGTTGAAAGAATTTTGTATGTGGCTGGTAGAAGGGAGATTCCTCTATAGTTTTTTATAACTGATTTGTTACCTTTTTTATGTAGTGGGTGGATTAGAGCAATCTTCCAATCATCTGGGATTTTTTCAGTTTGCCAAATGTTTTGGATTATTTGTGTAATTTCTTTGAGTGAATTTGGACCTAAATTTTTAGAAGTTCGGCTACAATTCCATCTTCTCCTGATGTTTTGTTATTTTTAAGTTTCTTTATATGTGCATAAATTTCTTCTTGTGTTGGTGGTGATGAGTTCTCTGTTATTTCAGATTGTACTTTTGGAAACCTCTTTTTGGGTTGCGGACAATTTAAGAGCTGTGAAAAATAAGTGGCCAGCTCTTGACAGTTTTCTTTATTTGTAAGGGCAAGTTTACCATTTTATTTTCTAAAACATAGGTTCTGTGGTGAGTACCCTTTATTTTCGTTTGTTTTGTCTTAAAATCTTGGATGTTTGTTTGCAAACTTTGAGAAATTTCTTCTGTGTTTCTTCAAATTTGTTGAAATTGTAATTTTTAAATGCCTTTTTTCTTTTTTCTAGTGTGGCCTCACATTCTTGATTCCACCAAGGGTGTTTTGGTTTTTTTGTGAAGACGTATCAGTTCTTTCACGGTTTTGATTATTTTAGTCTGAAATTTCTGCCAGTCTTCCGCAGGTTCTTCTTCTCAGTTTTCTTTGATTTTGGAATCTTTGATTTTGCATAGATTGAATTTTGGAATCACTCATGGTTTTCTGTTAAATTTTCTTTTGGGTGTGAATTTAATTTTTATCCTGGACAAACAGTGATCAGAATCTATATTTGACCCTCTGCATACTTGCACATCGTGAATTTCCTTTTGATAGTCATACGATATTGCAACATGACCAATCTGAAATTCTCGTAAATGATGAATGAGTGATCGCCATGTTTTTTGATTTTTGGGATTTTTTTGGAGTGAGGTTGACATAATTTTGAGGTTGTTTTGCTGGCATAACTCAATAAGTCACGAGCCATTTTTGTTGGTGAACTTGTCTTTTTGTATTTTTGTTTCCTATCAATCTGTGCGTTCAAGTTACCAAGCAAAATTTTCATATCATCTTTCAGAATTTTGGCCATCTCTGTTTCAAGCTCTTCCAAGAATCTTTCTGTTTTTTCGGACTCATTTTTACTGTCACCATTTGTTGGTGCATGTACATTGATGAAAGTGTAATTTTTGTTGGTGTGTCTTATTCTCATGGTCATAAGTCAATTGTTGACTGGATTCACCTCTTTCACTGACTCCAAAACTTTTTGATCTATCACAATGGCCGTGCCTAATAGTGCTCCTCCTTGGCCAATTTTCCTGTTAGTTCCACATTTGAAGATTCTGTAATTATTGTAGTCTATTGTTTCCAAATCTGTAAAGCGCATTTCTTGCAGAGCAAGGATTTGGATTTTCTGTTTATTAAGTTCTGTTGTGGGACTGTGTAATTTTCCAGTTTGAATGAGTGTCTGAATGTTAAAAGTGCCAATATCAGTGTGTGTTTTTCGTGATAGTTTACCAGAGAGTTGAAGTTTTTATATCGTACTTTGTTCAGGTGCTCTAGATGAGAGGTTCTTAAAGTTTTTATTACTACGCCCCACTTTCCCCGTGAAAATGAAAATTCCGACGCCCACTCCAACCTCCAGCCACAATTTTTTATTAAAAAGGTAAAAAAGCACTGTAAAATCGAATAAATTAATTTTTTTATTGCTTACAAAATTACAAATAAAAAATAAATCGGTTGGAAGGATGAGCTTGCATTCCTTTTTATAAAATTCACTATTGTTAGTTGGATATTAGAAAGGGAACAATGTAAATCACTGGCAATCGAGTTTGCTTCGATACTTTGTTTTTTTAATGCAGCAAGAGGTGAAAACTCTCTTCCGAAAAATAAATGTTTAAGAAAGATGAATGCTGGATTGCTGGATTGTGCTTTGTGATACTTGACCAAAAATGCTGATTTATCCATTTTATTAAACTCGTATTTGGCATCAACATCATTTTTAATTACCAAAGCCAGCTTTTGAAGTACTGGATTGAGTAATTACAGGCCTTTGACGATATTTTAATTTTCAGAATTGTTGCTCTCTCATATAAGTCCAATTACTATTATTATTATAACTAGACAACCCGTGCAAAAATTTCGCGAATAAAAGGCAATGAATAGTGAAGTTGAATGCTTGTTATATAATAAAAAGTAGAACCATACTTTTCTAGCAAATATTTTAAGTGTAATAGGTACGCATCAATATACTTGCAACATAATGTGAAACAGTTAGGAAAATTTAAAACTCTGTATTTATTACAAACTGTCACTGACCTTAACAGAATAAAACCAACCTGAACAAAATGCACACAACATATCAACATCTTGTAAGGGGCTAAACCAGTACTCGGGGTGTAGTAACTGTTTAGTCACCTTAACTGATTTTTGACTTGTTGAAAATTCTACTAAATTTGCATTAATAAATTTAAATGACCATGTATCAGCCTGGATAATTCAACTGTAAAACCTATCGGTTGCCACAAAGCTTATTGAAACCAAAAGCTGAGGAAAGGTTAGTGTTCACTACGAAAGCATGTAAAAATCCACGTGATGAAAAATTATAAATTTATTTCACAGTCACATTTAAAAATAGCATCCAGATTTGGGTTTTCCATGGTTTCCCAAATCACTCCTGGCAAATGCCGGGATGCTTCCTTAAAAAGCCTATGGCCGAATTCCTTCCCATTCCTTGCCCCCTCCTTTCCCGTCTCTAAAGACCTCACTGTTGAGAGACGTAAAGCAATTAGAGTCGAATTGGCAATCGAAATAAACGTTTCCAAAAATCACAAGTCATAAAGAGGAAGAAGTACCAGACTAAATCTGATCGAAAATTTATAAGTCCATAGTCAATGCTAGCATTCGTCACTGATGGAAAAAGTTAACATGGCCATGAGTTGCACATGTAGTATCTCAAAGTTAAAACCGACTGGAAGTTAGCTTGGCTGACCGACAAACACACTACCCAACGAAACACACCAGCTCATGATTACTCCACGACTGGAAATAAAAGGCTAAAAGACCAAAGAATAAAGTCAAAAATGAAAGACGAAAGACAGCCAGATGGCCTGAGCAGGTTATTTATACCCTCAGTCGCATGCTACCTGTGATCTACCGCTTACCAAAAAATAGTCGGAAAAAATGTAATTATAGTTAGTGTTCAAAATTTTACAGTGTGAAGCCTGGCCCTTAAGGTTTATTAAAAGTTTGATGACTATAATTCTAAATTAACACTTCTTATAAATAATTAAAGTGTGTGTGCGCAATGGTAATGAATTTCCTAAAAACAGTTGGTGAATCCCCGAGTTCTTTTTTAATTTGTGCAATTTTTAGACGTCCCTGCTGGATTACAAATTATCGTATTTAAATTAGTGTCAACATGTTCAGCACTTGCTCCTGATTTCAAAACTGTAACTTTTATTATTATCAGTGGTGTATTAGCAAGGTTATCTGTTTTACCTAGATTGAGGTTTATACCGCTGAGAAGCCATGTAAGAAAAATTTGGTTTCTGGTTAATAATTATTCAAGTGTTGTTTATATCGAAAAAGTGTTATCAGCTGAATTTTTCTTTTATTTAGTTGCGTGTTTTAAAAGTTGTTTTGTTCACGGAAAAGGCCTAGTTTAATTACAGTTTAATTTCGAAAACAACCACGTTTTGGTTTACGACATCCTTACTTGAAAATTAATTTAATATTTGTTCTACTACATGGAATGTCTTGAAACTTGAATATGTTATACTAGATTATTTACTCTTTTAGGAAATTTACTTTTTAGTTTGAGAAATTATAGAAAACATGTGGTTATTTAATTATGAAACTGCAAGTGTGTCTAACAAAGTGTTTAAAATCTTGTTTACTCTATTTACACAGCCTGAAACTACTGAATTTTAGTGAATTTAACTTTCTTTCTGATTATTATTATTAAAAAATTACTTTACTGCAACGAAAAATGTTGAGAATTAGTGAAATTATCAAGTAATCAAAATCGACTGTTTACAAATTGGATAATAATGGATTACACTGTTTCAGGTTAGTTTAAAGGTTATTTACTATTATAAATTGTTTATTTGGGACCTGTATTATATGTTGAGTGACTTTACTGTTTTTAAATCGGCTTATTTACTGAATTAGGTTGCAGTATTGCCTTCTACATGAAAAGTGTCTCTCATATCCTGTAATTGCAAAACGAAAAATTTTATGTTCACTGGAAAGTTTACTCCATCCCTTATGCTCTATAGTCAAGAAAACTAAAATTCACCCAAATTATAAGGTGCTTACAATCTCTGATATATTTGTTGCTATGTGAATAAAATTTTTACATTGGAATTGTATAGCAAAACGACAGTGTTACCGTATTTTAAAAAAAAACGAAAAGTAACTTTTTGAATTAAAAAAAGTTTATTGACATCTCTGTGATATCCGCTGCTGCAATCTAGGGACTTGGCTTTAAACAGTCTCATACGCCCTACCACTTTAAGCACCAAATTCCGAAAAATTCTTTCTTAATTTATGATTTTACCTGGAGGCCTTAATTTTTAAAACGATATGTCATTTATCGAAGAAGATAAATGGCTTGTAATAAAAAAAAAACACGTTGTATACATAATATTAATGCTTTAGCACTTTAAGGGTCAAATTCGAAAAATTTCCTGTTATAATATATGGTGTGACCAAAGCAGCCTCCTTGGTCTTTAAAATGAAACCGCATTTATCAATTTCGGTTAGTTATCAAGTGATGTAAAAAAAAAAAAAAGTGTTAAGAAATGATGATATTTTTGCCCCTTAAGGGTTGAATTTGGAAAAAGTTTTTTCTTAAAATATGATGTGACCATAGCGGATAATATAATATTTAAATCGATACCTCATTTATTGATTTCGGTTGAGTATCAATGGAAATAAATAGCTGGTGACAGAAAAATGTGTTGTAAAAATATTAATACTTTTGCCCTCCAAGGTTAGAATTTTTAGAAATTTTTTTCTTAAAATGTGGTAACAGAACCGAAGACATTACGAAGACCTCAATCTTTTAAATGATACCTCATTTATCAATTTTGTTTAATTGTCAAGGGAGATAAATGACTCGAGATACAAAAAAAAAAGCATTTTAGAAAAATTGACATTTTTGCCCTTTGAGGTGAAATTACGAATAATTCCTTTCTTAAAATATAATGTTACCACGGCAGAAACCTTATTCTTCAATATGATACCTCATTTATCTATATAAGTTAGATATTAAGGGAGATAAATCGCTCGTGACACAAAAATGAGTTGTAGAAAAATTTATATTTTTTCCCTTTAAGGGTTCAATTCCAAAAACAATCTTTCTTAAAATATGATGTCACAAAGCTGAGACATTACTCCTCATAATCCTACCTCATTTATCGATTTTGGTTAGATGTCCAGGGAGATAAGTGGCTCGAGACACAAAAAAAACGCTTTTTCGAAAAATTTACATTTTTACCCATTAAGGGTCGAATTACAAAAAATTCCTTTCTTAAAATATAATGTTACCACGGCGCAAACCTCAGTCTTTAACACGATACCTAATTTATCTATATCGGTTACATATTAAGGGAGATAAATTGCCCGTGACACAAAAACGCATTGCAAAAATATTTATACTTTTGCTCTTTAAGGATCGAATTCTGAAAAATTTCTGTCTTAATATATGACATCACTAAAGTGGAGATCTTAATCTTTAAAATGATACATCTTTAAACAATTTCAGATAGGTATCCTGGGAGATAAATGACTCGTAACACAGAAAACAAAATTTTAGAAATATTAACACTTTTGCCCTTTAAGGGTCGAATTCCGAAAACTTATTTTTCTTAAAATATGATGTGACCAAAGTGGAGACCATATGATTTAAAATGACAACTCATTCATTGATTTTGGTTAAGTATGAAGGAAGATACAGGCTTGTGACAAAAAAATACCTTATAGAAATAATATATATGATTCTTTTTAGAGAAGATAACCAAATAACAGTTTGATAGGGACCCCCCTTTTTCTGACTACCCATCTGGGCCTACGATGATCTGCCAAACCTGAGTGGAGGTTTGAAAATAATTATGCAGAAGTAGGACATGGAAGATCAGAATCTTGAATCTTTTCAAGCAACAAACCATTATAAACTGTGTGGCATTGACATCTCATCCTTCAAGGAAAAATCAATAAACAAAACATCTTTATCATACCCAAAGGTGATTGGCAGACCTTCACACAAACCTAACACTTCAAAAGGGTATCGTTGTTAAACTGTACAGTGATTCTGTGCAAAATTTTTTCACATACCGGAAACGTAATAACTATGCATTGGACAATTGAAACATGAACCTAATGTTAACCCATTGTAATAATAAGCAAATAAATGACATTAAAATTGATGCATGCATATCAACTAGTTTTCACCAAAATACCAAGCATTAAAGTATTCTGAGCCTGTTTCAAATGTCTCATTTATATCTGACTGGTCTTCATATATACCACTGTATGAGAAACAAATGACGCATGATGAGACTTACACGATAAAAAGACAAAAAATTTATTATTGCTCTTACTTTAAATTTGGTCTTTTTAATTTTTTTCATGAACAGATTTGATAATAACAAAGATTTTTGTTAAATAAAGAAGAACTGAGCATAATAACAAAGAATTTACTAAAGCCTGTAAAGACCTGCTGCATTTAAGAAAAAGAGGCAGAACTTTAGTTCAGAAGGAATTTACCATATTTTTCACACATTAATTTTTTAACATTAAAAAAAATAACATTTTTACCATTTTTATTAGTAGATTGCAAAGCTAAGACAAAAAAATCTTAGTTTATCAAATCGAACTGAAAATCCCTGAAAATTGTCATCTGTACTTTCTTCTTCTTCCTCTTCATCATCAGTGTTGTCCTCATCATATACAAGATGGTCTTCACTGCCATCGAGAGCGTTACTTATGCCGCACTTCTTGAAAGATTTAACAGTCTCCATCTAGACCATGAATGTTTTGTCCACTGACACTCTTGCTTGATTGTAGGCCATTTTAAAGCTCCCTTCAGTGTGAATTCATGTTGGGTTTCATCCATGTGTTCAATTACTCCCTCATATACACTTTAAACAGCTTATTTATCGAGTCATCAAAAGGTTGCAATTGTGAAGTAAGATCTTCTGGAATAACAGCAAGCTCTGTATTCTCTGTCTCAATTTCTCTTTCACAGAATTTTTCAAATTACTAACAAACTGAAGGGTGTAGGCACATCTACAAAAGAATGACCTACTCAGTAAAGTACAGATTGGTTTTGGACAAGGTGTTTCAACAGATTCAGCAATTTTTGCTTTTGTAAACAATATACTGGAATCAATGCATAAAAAATTAAATTCCCTAGGTATATTCTGTGATCTTGCTAAGGCTTTTGACTGTGTTGCTCATGAGATTCTCCTAGGTAAATTAGACCACTATGGAGTTAGTGGTAAGCCAGGACTTTGGTTTAAATCATACTTGGAAAATAGAAAGCAATGTGTATCACTGAAAGATGCTAATACAGGAGATGTTATAAACTCAGAATGGGGTATAGTTAAATGTGGCGTGCCTCAGTGTTCAATTCTTGGCCCTCTGCTGTTCTTAATCTATATAAATGATCTCCCACATATGCTAGGTGATAATGAATACGTGGTGCTCTTTGCAGATGATACTAGCATATTGTTGAAAGACCAATCAGTACAAAACCTTGAAAACACAGCAAATGATCCTATAAAGAAAATAAACAGGTGGTTTAATGCCAACAAACTAATACTTAATGTAGGAAAGACGCAGTTACTTCAGTTTGTTACAAAAAATAAAACAACGGACAGCTATAATGTGATATCACAAGGAAAAACAATTAAAGAAAGCAGTTTTACAAAATTCCTGAGTATATATAGATAACAAATTGAACTAGAAGAAACAGATTCAACAACTTCTTAAAAAACTGAATTCTGCAATATTTTCACTGAGGGTAACATCTAGATTAGCTAATATAGAAACCAGAAAGTTAAGATATTTTCACTCCCTGCTCACTTATGGCATCTCATTCTGGGAGAACTCATCACAAGCACAGAGGGTATTTCAATTGAAAAAGCGTGCTGTAAGAACTATTTGTGGAGTTAATGCTGACATACATAGCCATAATACTAGGAATAAATATAATATTTACAAGGATTACAAATCACTGTCAATTGTACACAAAGGGATCAAATTTACTGGAACTTCATTATTCAATGCCTCACCAACAGAAATTAATTGTTATCTATGAAAACCCAACTAATTTTAAGTCCAAACTTGAAAGAGTTTATGCTTCAGAACACATTTTACTCTGTGTAAGAATTTTCCTCTTGGAATTTGGTAACTAAGAATGACTGATAAAATAGTACATATGGTGTATGGAAGGAGAAGGTGACAAAGTTGTCCACAATTACTAAAATGATATATGGTTTTTCTTACTATTCAAAACTTTTGACAAATGAAGAAATTTCACTGTTTATAAAATTCACTCATATATAGTTACTAAAATGGGATAGCATGCACTCAAAAATTGCTGTGAAAAATTATCATGCTAACAGGTTTTTAAGTAATTGACTGCTAATGAGTTGTTGGTAATATAATTGATATTGTTAATAAGTGTGTGTACTGTTCCACATAAATAGTAACTAACATGATATAATATGTAGTTGTAGATTACAGTGAAACTTGTAATGGTAACTGGTTGGTAAGAAAATAACTGGTTATTAGATGCTGGTAACAAATGAATACACTGTTCCACATAATTAGTAGTAATTAACTTGGGATTGTATTTGTAGATTACAGGGGATATTGATTATACTAATATTACGTGAAATGATGTAAGTTGTTAAGATTGATTTTTAACTAGCACACACGAACACCAGTGATCTGCACTTGATAGTTTTGGCTGAAAAGTGATACACCATGACACATAAGTTTTTGGTAGAAATATGAAAGTGCCGTTGGTCGACCACTTCCAACCACCATATCTCCCGCACCCCCATAGCTACTGACATCTAAACACCATAGTACATGATAGGAGACATGATATGACTACCACACACAAACACCATTGGTCTATGCTATTTAGTTGTGGCAGCAGGGTGGCATATACGGAGACACATCTCTTTGGTCGAAATACGAAAATGTCCTGCATCTACCACTTTTAACCATCATATACCCCACATCCCCACAGCTATCAACATTCAGCCAACGTTGTGCATGACGGGAAACTCCATGCTACTTCCACACACAATGACCAGTGATCTGTGCTTGGTAGTGGTGACTGAAAAGTGAAATATAAGAAAACACACGTCTATTTTTATATATATATATAGATTTCCTTTGCTTTCTCTGATGCCATATTTCAGCCACATGTAACTGTGTCAGCCATTCAAAGGGGTTAGTATCTATCTGAAACATGAATATAAAAAAGGAAGATGGCAAACCCGTAAAGATTTTTGTTTTAGTTAATATCGTGATGCATTATTACCACTAAAATGAGATAAAGTAATGTATCACCATATGTGTGATTAAAGTATTGTTTCTCTGATTGCAAGTTCAGTACGTGGTTAGGTTGAAATATAACCTGAACCAGAATAGCAACAGGGCAAAGCACTATGAATTGCACTGAACTATATTTTATAACAATTATATTTATTTAAGTAATTGCTAAGAAATGTAATGCTAGAATGGCATATTAATTAACAGTTGCTTTTTTTTTTACTGAACTCATTACTTGGTTTGAATGAAAGAAGTTCCAAATTATTCATGATGTGTGCTACTTAAACCACAATTAAAACTAATGTTACGTGACATAACGTAGGTTTTCAAGATTTATTTTTAGCATCCTTTGTTTTCACTGGGGTCATTATTTCTGCTGGATTTAAGTTATGTCAGGAGTTAAAATATGGACCTTCATCATTGAAAATAAGAAAGTTGTAAGAAACTGTGAAGATTTTGGATCAAGTTTGTATCGCATGATGCATGATTAGTATCGATGCATGATGACACTGACATGCGAAACAGGGAATGTATTAATTTGCATGTGAATTAAGTTTTGAATTTCTACCGGCTATATTGGTGAAGATAGTAGTTAGGCTGAAACGCAACCTGGGCCAAATAGACTTTGAAACTTTTTGCTATGTCACAATTCTACTAAGAAGAAACCAATTAATCCATTAAACCCGTCATTTTTGATGGGCTTTGTGGCTAGTAGTACCGTAAAACGGGGTCAATAGGATCAGTAGGGTGAATAGCATCAAAAATGGAAAAAAAAGATTAAGTTTCGATAACGGTCAGACTAAGCCCTCAATTTTAATCGAACGAATATGCACAGTATCGATATAATTTAATCTTCCATTGTTAAGTTACTCGATTTCAGAATTGTGACAACAATGGGAGAAGGAAGCGGCAGAAAGAAAGTGTAACAGTAGTCGCTGATTTAACCTCTTGAAAACTTTGTAAGTTGAAGCTATTGTATTTGTTTAAAGCTTATTATTCACCTGTTGATATCAAAGTAAGTATTTTCTGAAGTTTATTACTTAGTCACTAAGCAAGATAATAATTACTGTATTTATAATCGAAATTTTATTTAAATAAGTACCTGTCATCTGCCGTAACGAGGTGAATGGGGTCACGATCCTATTCACCCCAACGTACTTTTTTGCTCCTGTACCATCCCTACGGTGCCGTATTTTAGATCTTTTAGTACTGAAGGGTTCTTGTATAGTTAATAATACCCACTGTTATGAATATATATTTGAGTCTCATAAATAAGGCCTTACCTTTTTTTTTTAGGATTTACAATGCCACGAAATTATGAACCTGATCCCAGAGGAAAGCGTTATGTGAAAAGAAGTATGAAGGAGTTTGAAGATGCTTTCTTGGACATCCAAAGGGGAATGAGTATTAGGAAAGCCGCAGAAAAACATTCGATTCCGTATACAGTGCTACATAGACACTTAAAAAAACCAAACTTGAAGAAGCAGGGAGGACAAACAGCCTTGACAGAAGAGGAAGAAAACCTAATAGTTGACAGAATCTCCACCTGCGCTGACTGGGGGTATCCTTTTGACAGAACCACATTGAGGCTATTTAGATCGTAGGGGAAAGGTAGTAAAAGCATTCAAAAATAACATTCCTGGGCATGAATTCACAGTCCACTTTCTCAAGCGCCATAAGGAAAGATTAAGCCTCAGGCTTTGCCAAAATATTAAACGAGCTAGGGCAATGGTATCCTACCAAACTATAACAGAATATTTTGGAAAGCTGGAAAAAGAAATCGACAATATCCCTCCCACCCACATTATCAATTTTTATGAAACAAATTTGGCTGACGACCCCGGTCGATCTAAAGTTATAACAAAACATGGGACAAAATGTCCAGAAAGAGTAATAAACTCATCAAAATCGGCTACATCCATAATGTTTGCAGCCTCGGCTGATGGAACACTTCTTCCGCCTTATATCGTATATAGAGCAAAGCATTTATATTCTTCCTGGGTGGAAAATGCTCCAAAAGGGACACGTTTTAATAGGAGCATATCAGGCTGGTTTGACAGTGAGTGTTTCGATGACTGGCTTGAAACTATTATTGTCCCATATTCACGGAAACTGGATGGCACAAAGATAATCATTGGAGAT
This sequence comes from Vandiemenella viatica, assembly GCA_031002005.1. NCBI lineage: Eukaryota > Metazoa > Arthropoda > Insecta > Orthoptera > Morabidae > Vandiemenella > Vandiemenella viatica. The sequence goes on along the minus strand of CM061920.1, from coordinate 342,996,341 downwards.
AATCTTTCATCTCATCTGTCTAGTAGCTCTGTTAAATTGTGTCAAGATAACAATATAAAAATGGTTTTCCTCCCAAGTAACTCCACACATCTAACACAACCTTTGGACGTTGCTTTCTTCAGACCTCTGAAATCTGCTTGGAGAAGAATTTTGATGGAGTGGAAATTGGGCCAAGAAAGGAAAGACAGTACCATTCCAAAGGACAGATTTCCTAGACTTTTGTGTAAACTCATGAAGCAAATAGAACAAAAATCCAGTGATAACATAAAATCAGGCTTTCGTGCATGTGGAATTTATCCATTTAACCCAAATGAAGTTCTAAAGAAATTGCCTGACAGAAACGCTGAATGTGATCAAAATTCAGACAACATGGCTCAAAATAGCACCATTGACCATAGCCTGATAGAACTTCTTCAAGAATTGAGGGGCACTGATGCAGATGCTAAACCACGACAAAGAAGAAGGAAGATATCAGTGGAGCCAGGGAAAAGTGTATCGTTAGAAGACAGTTCAGATGAGTTTGAAGATGAACTGCCTGACAACTCTGATGAAAACATGAATGAAGCGCCTGTCCTTCGCAATGAGGAAATACCGGTAGCACCAGCTGTGACAAGTGATACCGATATCACCAAGTTTTATGACATTAATGTAAATGACTTTACAATAGTGAAATTTCTTACAAACGAGAGAGAATGGCGGTTTATCGGACAAGTTCAAGATGCGTCCCTAACAGTTGTTACAGTAAAATGTTTAAGAAAACGGGTAGGAAAGATGATACCTTTTTTGTTTTTCCACCTGTAGATGACATATGCCAAGTAGGGCATTATCAGATTGAAAGGATGATTAAACCATCCAAAATAGTCCGAGGGCAACACTTCTTTATTGTAGATTCAACACATTTAGAATAACAGCAGTGTGTTTATTATTGTTCTTCATTATGTAATTGTACTGTATGTTTTGTTTTTCACTTCACCTTGTATCATTTACTTGTTTCTAAACCTAAATTTGATTAATATTTGTCTTAGATTGTTTTACTTAGTTTTCTAAAACAAACTGTACTTATTTACTGTCAAATAGATTAATTAGTGAATAAAGTTTATTATTCTAAATTGTACCTTATGGTCTTTCTGATATAGCTTATTCCTTTTATTAACTTTAGGTGATCCTAGACATCCCACAGGCTATTGATTGGGTTCAGACAGCTAAAAAAGATTAGTTGATTCCTTTCACCCCGACTTTCGGACCAATAGGATCACTAATTAAAAAAAAAAAAAATTATCAAAGAGCTGCAGTATGCTAGTTCAAGTGCTCATTAGCATCATTGATTCAAGATCCAGATTGAGGATTTTGTTTCGTGGTTCCAGGACCGTTAGGAAAGAAGAAAATTTATTTCAAAGTTGAAAATTGATCCTATTCACCCCGTTTTACGGTAATATAATTGACATTATTAATAAGTGTATGTTCTGTTCCACATCCCCGAGATTATTCTCACATAGGTTCAAAGTGAACATATCTATCTATCTATCTAGTGCACTGTTGCTGCCAGTTGAATCCAATGTTGCCAGATAGAGATAGATTTCCCATGGTATCGAATATATGGCCACTTTCAAGACTAGCGGAAATTTTATATCAAACACTGGGCATTTTAATATTAATTTTGAGAATAAGACACACCTAAATTTTGGAGGCAATTTTTTTTGAAGAAAAAAGTGTATCTTATAGTCAAATTAACTGATAAGGAAGTACAAAAGTTGAAGAAGGAAGAAATTAATGCATTTTTTTAATTTTGAAAGGAAAGGAGAAACAATGAAGCTAAAGAAATATTGCTGTAAGGGAATGTAGTGACTGCAAGGAAGTTAGATGCAACATAGAGGAAGGTAAAAATATTTTGATGAGATGAAAAGAAATTTTATTTACATAAGATCTACTTTCAAACTCTAAAAAATGGAAGGAATACATAAAGAAATCACATAGACTAATAACTAGTTCAGAAAAATACAGGAAAAAGAAAAAAAATATTTATAGATACTATACATGAGATCAGTTTTAAGTGCAGTAATTAATATTGAATGAGTTTTCTTTAAAATTACATGAGTTCCCTTTGTAAATGCTTAAATTTCTAGGAAGAAAACATATTAAATGATCACCTGAGATGATTCAACAACATTAAGGGACATATAATGAGTTATCTTTTAATATGCTTCATCTTCAAATTGCTGAAAACTTGAAATGTGAGAAGTAGCATATCAAGAACTGATGTTACATACTTCCGAATGATCAATACTAAGAAAGATTTTTTTTTTCTTTTTTGTGTTAAATTATAACGTAATTTTTTGAAAAGGTAAACACAAGAAGAATAACTGCCTGTATCATCACACATGGAGGGCTGCCATACTGTACTTTTGGAGGTACAATAAATCCTTGTTAAAACTTGAGGCCATCCTGGTTATGTGTGTTAGGTGGTTTTCTGCTCTTGTGTAGTAGTAATATTCTGGGACAGTCCCCATTTCTGGCTCATAAAATACACATATTTTTTACTAAAAAAATTACTGTCATTTAACATACAAGACATATGCTTCACTGAAAACTCTGCCAACAGACAGCTGGACACAGTAAGGGAAAGTCACAAAATAGTTAAATCAGTTACCTTGAGCAAGGTTTCACATTATGAAACAAAACAGAACCAATTTTAATCCATTCCCAAGTTTCTTCTTCATAAGACTTGCAGCTTCTGACTACTAAATTAGCACGAAGATTCTGAACAGAGGCAGGGTATGGCAACTGCATATTGAGAGATTCAACTGATGTTTCCGTTACAAGCACAACTGGTATAGCCTCATGAGAAATTTCCTGGAAATGTCCAAATGATCATCACTTTTTCAAGACCAGATTAGATCTTTTAGATTACAAACACAGCAAACCATAAAATTTCTATTAAATAATACTGCTGCCATATGTACCTAGCGAATATGTTGCTAGCAGTTTCATATGAAGAAGTTACAACAATTTTTTTTTCCAAGAGATTTTTATTTTATTTTTAAGTTATAAGCCTGTGGACTGTTTGATACAATCCTTTATTCCTCATCATAAGACAATTTCTTTGTTTCAAAACATGCATCACAATCTACATGCTCAGTTATCTGCTGCATACGCTAATGTGCCAACAGTCTTCGGATACCTCCTAATATTGTGTGGATCCCCTTTTGCCTAGCCAAGTGGCATGGACTCAACTAGTCATTGGAAGTCCCCTGAAGAAATGTTTAGTTATGCTTCCTCAACAGCTGTCAATCATTGTGAAAATGTTGCTGGTACAGGGCTTGCACGAACTGACCTTCCAATCATGTCCTTGATGTATTCGATTAGATTCATGTTTGATGATCTGGATGGCCAAATCATTCACTGGAATTGTCCAGAATTTTCCTCATACCAACCATGAATGATTTTGACCCAGTAAAGGAATGTACTCATTAGCGAGCTGTAGCTGTAACCATTGCACATTACTATTACCAAATACAATAGTGTGTACATAGCTCGTGAACCTGCCGTGAGCGGAATGTATTACATTCACAGCAAGCCGACAAGAAACACACCCACATTCTGTAACTGTAAACATTGCACGTTACTGTTACCATGAACCATAGTGTGTATGTGGCTCATGAGCCTGTTACAAGCAGAATGCGAACGCGTTGCATTCACAGCAAACTGACCATTGTCGGATTTTGCTGTGAATAAAAGGGTGCTCATAGTGCATTATTGGACATCGAGAGTAAAGGTTCTTGCATGCTGTGAACCCACCAGTATCCTCAAACGCCATGAGTAAATGGACAAAAGATAAATGTATAACGAAAGCAGTGTCCTATGGAACCCCAAGGACAAGGATTACTACAAAAAATATTTGAAAGAAGAAGCCTGGGCCAGCATCAGAGGTATTATGAATGAAACTGGGAAAGTATGCAAGCAAAGACTTATTAATTTATTGGCAGATGAACTAAAACATGATACAGTACTATGGTATTTATTTGGTTTTATATAGGAAAAAATGAAAAACTATACCAGGGAAACAAAAAATGTCATCCAACATCAAATATTTCAGATATAAAATTATGATTATTACTCCACTACACAAACTCCACACCCTTCAGCTTCTTCCTCCACCATAAATCGACATATAGCTTGCCCTTCCACTTCTTCCCCAAATCAAAACCAACAAACTCCTCTGCAGAACCCGCCATACTCCCCGTACGACAGCAGATATGAGTTTAGAAAACTATGTATGAATTTTTAAAATAAATTACATTATTATTTTATTATTATTGAATAAAGAATTACCTTGATTTATTCTTTCAATGCTCCTATCAGCGCCTTGTGAGGATTATATGTTTACCGGGGTTAGGATAAACAGTAATCACCTCAGCTATACGTATTTCGTACCTTGGATATTAGATTGTTCTAAAGTTCTCGGCCACCACCATTTTGTACCCTCAAAAATGAAAAAGGTAGGTTCATCAAATAAAATCACTGCTTCTAATTCAAAGTTCTAAATATCACTGTATTCTTGAGAAATTTTTTTGCAAGTTTGAACAATCTGTAGGCAATCAGAAATCATCACCAAATAATTTGACTGCAAGTTATGTTAAGTGATTCAGACCAGACAAAACCCCATTACTGAATAATAGTCACTTGAAAATTTGAATTGTTCTGCCACACTCCACAAAATCTTAAGATGGCTGTCTTACACCATGCCTTCACTTCCACATTCTAGGGCTAAGTATGCCCAAAGCAACACATTTTGCTCCACTAATTTCCAGTGACAGACAACAGCTAGTCCCCATTTCTGCTATAAGTAACCTAAGCCTGTCAGTCAGTATTCTTCTGCCTCAGCCAGCCATGTGATTTCCCGAAGTGTGAAATAGATGTATACCTGCATGTCTGATTTAACACTCCTTTTAACTTTAGTGACTTAAAAAATTCCTATTGAGCTGAAATTTGGCAGTAGCTAGGTTGATTAAATAGTGTTAATTTCAATCCTTATGAAAATTTTTGTAGCTTAAATAGTTTGGCCGTAAAAAAATTATTTTCTGTTTAACCAAAAAAATGCTTCTAACTTCCACAATTTTGCAGCTATGAAGCTGAAATAAATTTTAGTTTACTTCTAATTTACTGCTCTTTCATTTGGTACTAAGAACACCATGTTTACTATTTTATAACAGGTTGAACCAAGGTTGACCCAAAATGTTGTGCAATCATTAATTTCGAAACTGTTTGTATAACTACCTGATATCTGTGAAACATGTTTCAAATGATTCTACATGTTTTTATTTGCAAGTTGTGTAAATTTGAAGTCGCTACCTAATTTCTTTGATTTATTATGAATTTTGTAAAATCCTCCACTTGAATGTTGTCTGTCTAGCCCATCTTGCTATTGTATTCTTGCCACCAAAAATCTTACAAAAATTTACTTTCTCTTATCTTGACCCAATGATTTCATAAATTTAATTAAAACTTATTGAAAACGTTTATATTGTATTATGCTTTGTTTTGAATATGGTTTTCTCAATTGAATTTATGAATATTTTCTCAACTGGTTATTTTGATCTTTATCCCCGTGTTAAAAGATTTTGTAAATCACTCAAAAATCAGCCTTTAAACTTTTCCAAACTTTAATATGTTGTGTAAGCCAAAATTATGCTTCTCTCTTGCTATAAACTGACTTTCTATCTTTCAAAATACGACATAGAATTTTAAAATGTGCAATTACATCTTAAGTTTACATGCCAGCTTTTAACTTTTATTGTTTTCAAACTCTTTAGTAGGATTCTATAGCTACAAAATTTCTGTCGACTTTTTACTAATTATAATCTTAAATGTCTCTAGAAATGAAGGCAGTGTTTATTTTACGAAATATTCTGAAACCAAATACCTGATATGCTAATATTAATCTGATTTATGGCTTGAATTGACTAAGTAACTGACTTTAAAACTGATGTGCCATGTTATTCAATTGAGCCCGCCATTCTGTGAATAAATTTCGTTATGCAATTTTCAAAATTTTAGGTTACCTTACAGCCTGGCACACTTCAACAATAACTGAGCTTATGGTTTGTTTGGAAATGTGAAACAGGTATTGTAAACTTGTAAAAGAATCGCCAGTAGCTAAGTATCTCAGCGTCACAGATAATCTGTCTTGAACTGACACTGCTTCTCGGTGTGTTTCTTCATTCTATCCTGGGCCCAATTATATTAATTAGATATTCAAAATCAGTTGGAGAGGTTCTCATGAAATTTCTCTAATGACAACTCATTTGTTGATTTCTAAAAGAAGAATTATATCACTTATTTCTTGATACATTCCATGAATAAGCCACCTCTGTGGCTGTTTATAATCATCTAGTAAAGCATCTACAAGTATGTATGCTGCACAAGCGAGAGACACTATGTCCGACGTCGTGGAGTTCCAAACGAACACTGTGGATAGAGTCGGCTTGTTGCTATGGTTACAGTGCTGTGGACTTAGCGTACCCACTAGAACCTAGTTACTGTAACCGTTCAGTTACAGTTATAGTTCGCTAGTTGCTACGCTCAGTGAGGTGGCTCAGTGTTCATCGCAAGCGAAGTTGGTATCACATGTACACACCAGAACAGGGGTGGCCAACCCGCGGCCCGCCTTGAACATTTTTCCAGCCCGCGAAATTCTTCAGACTTTTACAAACTACTTTTTATATTTAATTTTTAGTGTTATATATTTCTTTACAATGTGCATTTAGTATCATTATTGTTGTATTATCTATGTTTACATGTAAGAATAATAGTAAACACAATAATAACTCATGTTTCAATTTTTCACTCCAAAAAAAGGCTCTAGTGGGGATATATAATTTTATATGCGGCCCGCGGAGTTATAATTCACTTCCAAAGTGGCCCGCAAGATCATTTGGGTTGGCCACCCCTGCACTAGAACATGGTTACTGTATCTGTTCGGTTACAGTTACAACTCACTAGTGAGTACCCGGCTTAACGTATATTATCATGCTGTAAAAGTCAATTGTTGTTTGGACATACGAAGATCATAAGGGCTGCAAATAGCCTCTAAGTATCTGAATAACTATTTTCAGCCAATGGACAGTTAAGTTTAACTAGATATCCCACTCAGTGCCATCTGAACAGAGCCGATACTGGATAAAGGCACCACAAACATGCATAGTATCTTCCTAAAAACCTGGTCCATGGCCTTGTGGGTTCTGCACCAACTAGAATCGTGAACCTTCTTCCATTCCTATAGGGCTATTTTCAATGGCAGACCCCTTGGAGACCAGCCACCACAGTAAAGTGTGAGTTTTTAAAAAACATTGTGTAAAATTACTTGTAAATTATTTTTAAGTTAGTTTTATGTGCAAAATAAGATTTATGAAATGAGTTTGCATGATTGTGATGCAAGTAGAAAATTTGAGTCAGGTATTTTAAAAAGGAGATGAGCTATCAAAAGAAAGCTTGTGCTTTAATTAAAGATTTCAGTCTTAGGAAAAGCTGCAAACATTATTTTTAAATACCAGCATATACCTTTCAAGACATTTATAAACCTTAGTTTATTATAATTAATTAATTTATTTATCGTATGATTATTTAACAAGGTACACAATAGGAAATGTACATATCACAAGCTTGTACAATTTCATATCTTGAGATCTAATGTTTCAATCCAGTCAACTGCACCGATCGATGCCTCATGTATTTCCGCCATTGTTCCCTTGTAGGCCCGAAGAGGACAGTCAGAAATGATGTGATTGATTGCCTGTAAGATGGCTCCAGAGTCACAATTTGCAGAATCTACCCAGCCCCATTTGTATAATAAGTAGGCACATCTGCCTTGTCCTGTTCGAATCTGATTAATAATTCTCCACTGCCGCCTGGGGAGATCGAAACCTTGTAACCTTACTGAGAGGTCCTCAACTAAATTTTTATTGGTTACTGATTACTGCTCCCATTGAGCTGTCCACAGCTTATTGATGTTGAAAGAGGACTCTGTAAGGTTGATTGCTTTGTGCCATGGTGGTTTTCTTGATTTTAAGCGTTGGTGTTTTGCTTGAATCATGTCTTGATGTTTAGGCAGCTGAGGGTTCTTCAGCATATTTTTCCAGATTTTTAAGAGAGCTTCTGATCTTCTTAGTGCTGGGATTATAATTAATAATTTGTTGTCTTTATCTTTTGTTAACTTTTATTAATTTTCTAATATAATATTTTAAAATTCAAAATTTATTTATTTATAAATTTTGCATTTCTCACCAATCATAGGAAAAATCTATTTTCTGTTCACATACTTTGCATAAAGTACAAGGGCCTCATGAAAATCTGCTGCCCATAGCCTCGCAATGGTTAAGGCCGCCGCTGATCCTCTATTACCTGACCTAGTGTCTCTAATAATTCTGTTGTAACTGTTCCTTCACATTGATTTCCAAAGTATCTGAAAATCATATAATAATGTAGAGGTACTAATTCTAAGGCATTTGCATACATTTAAGAATTTACACCACTGGTTGAATTACCACAATTTCCTTTATCTCTTTCCAATCATTGTGGTCTTGAATTATTTTCACAAATCACTGATTATTACAAAAAGCATTTCACATTCTGTTAAAAGAGTGTGAGAAATGAGCACAGTTATAATCTGGTTGGTTGGTTATCGTATTGCAATTCTTGTCAAATTAACTGTCCCAGTATTTTTATATTATATGATTTTTCACTTTAAATTCTGTTTGAAATAAATTCCTTACAACATTTTGATAATTTATTATAGTTCCTGAATCTCTTATCTACAAATGAAAATTTTCAGATTAAATTTACCTGTTTTTAAAATACTAGCAGGGAAGTACAACTGCTAATGTTCAGCTTTCAAGATTATATTCCAGGTGTCCTTAAGTATGGCTTTTATGTGGATTTCTGTGATGAAATAAGAGAATAATGTGCCCCAAGTTCTTCCTAATAAATTTAACACTCAGGACACAATGTACACAATTAAAATGGCAGTCCCCTTGGAGACCAGCCACAACAGTAAAGAGTGAGTTGTTAAGAAAAAACTGTATAAAACTACTTTTAAATTATTATGATGACATGCATGGTCCCTTCTAGGATGCTGAGGAAACTATGTCAGGCCCTGGTAGTGGAGTAAATATGATTAACACTATATAAGACTGGAGATTTTCTTGGCGTTGTAAATGAATAAAATTTTCTCGAGTAACTAGCCGAGTTATTCCATCGTTTAACCACGACATTTTGGCGGTCACAATCTCTGCCGCCATTGTCAAGTCACTTGAGTGTGACCCACATTTCAGGTTTAAAGAGATGGAGGAGGGATCAAAAGATGGCAACTAGATTTGAATGTTAAAATTACCAAAGAATGCAATCAGTAAGGAGAAAATTGCTGTTGGGGTTTTAAAGTTCTTCGTAAACTGTAGCCCCTGATGCAATATGATTATCTGATACTGACTGAACTTAATGCAAAGTTCATATGAAGGTCACCGATCTGTTAGTATACTTTCACCATTACAGATAATGGACATCGGTACCCCATAAAATATAAAGTCACTTTGAAAGTTATTCCATATTCATCAAAGCTCAGAATTGAACCCGATATCAGATAATACATTACAATCCCTACTTGCATGAGAAGTTCCTAATCTTTGTTTGAATATTGCAGATATTCACAATTTCAAATTCACACATTACTCCTCCTAAAGAATTTTATAAAATCCCTAAACTTTCACAAAAGTCATATTAAAGATCAACTTACGTCCAATAACACGCCACTGAAGTAAAATTCCTTAGATCAACTCAGCCAAAATATTTTCTACCTCTGAAAATTACATGTTAAAAATGTACAAGTCCCACTACAGGCAGAATCAAATCATCAGTCAACATGGCCTGTGTGTCTGATAAACTGCTGTGATAAGGCCAAAATGGCTGCCTATTTATGCCCACCATAGAACACAAAATTCTTAGAAACCCTGATTCTTATTTTAGTTCAAACTTTCTTGAAACTCTCCGATTTACATACAGATTATTTTGGTATGAAACTTTAATTTTTAATTGTTTTGTTGAGTATTTATTTATTTTGGAAAGTTAATGGTTGTTCAATTTTGATATTTATCTATAACTTTCAAATCATTTGGTTCCTCGCAAAGATTTTTACATCACTGGATTTCCTTTAATTTTCTCTTTTATTTGGCTGTAATCTTTAGCTTTCCACTATTATGCCTAATTTTTTCACATTGTTTCAGCCCACCATCTTAAAACTGCAGAAATTAATATCTCACTTATTATATTACAAGGACAGGACAGATAAAAGACACCCAACACTCACCAAAGCTGAAGGGAGGAGAGCAACAGCAACACAAAACAACACAAAAACACAGAAAAAACAATATTTCAGGTAAACACCCTTTTTCAAGTTAGCAGAAGTACATGACTGAGCTTGCGCAAGCCCTGTGTTTGATACAGCCACTCATAGAATTAAAATGCCCATCGGAGGTGGGGGGGGGGGGAGGGGTTCAACGATAATATAACCGAAAGTATAAATCACAAGAAAATTAAAATGTGAAAAAATAATAATAATAATCATTAAAAATAATAAAAAATATAATAAATTTTTAAAAAAATGATATTTTGAAATTTTTTGAAGTAAGGTCTATAAATATATACGAATCTATTGTGCTTGTCAGTGATGGGTGGACAGGGTGAGGATGGAAGATATTATCAGAAATTAAGGCCTGGGGGATGTCTAGTCAGCAGGATGTGTTGATATGCCCATTCCTACCTGCGGAGTTCAGATTGGGAGGTGGTATTTGGAAGTACTCTAATGGCTCTGACTGGAACCCTGTTTTTCTCACCCAGTTTTTCCCTGGCCTGGATTCGCTAAACCAAATTCTTTGTTTGGGCTCTGACTTTCTCAGATCCTTTCCTGAAATACGCTGCATTCTTCTCACCACACCCCGTGTCACCTTCAGCAGACCGCCTAATATAAAAAACATACTTGTACATAAATATCAATCATCTGATGCTCCTAAACCACTGTTTGGATCCTTCCTTTGTAAGAGACTGTAACGATGCAATCGAACCACGCGATCCGAGCGTGGTGTCTGCGAGAGATTATCTTTGGACAGTAAGAGCAAGATGGCAGAGAAGTATAGTTCGCGGCGGGAACGCGGAAAGCGAATGTTGAAAGTGGACGACTGTTGAGAACGATGCTGTGAGAACGAATATTATAAAAAGTGCTTATAACTATTCCATTAACTTGTACGGTGATTTGAAGAAGCATTTGGAGTGTCGGGGTATGAGGACAAGAACAGTGTTCCGGATAAACTATTGTGATAGTGGCACCACATGCTACTTGTACCTACTCGGTTCGAATCTTGCACGCTTTGGTAAAGAAGTTCCGATAGCACGAGTCTTTGTAACTGGTGGTTACTTCGGCGACGTATTTCTTCTGCTTATTCAGACAATAAATGTGTGTTCTGAATGTAAACTTTTATGTGATTTATGTGTTGGCAATTCCCGATAACTGCTACTGCTAACTGTTTACGTGATTGAATTTGTGAGTGACTATGAATTGTTAGTATTAGTTGTGGAATCCCCACTTGCGACCTGACGGTATCAAACCTGTAATCTTACGAACATTTAATTAAGACTGAAATACACGTCGTGTTGAGTAGTACCACCAGGACATAATTTATCACAAATCAACGAACTTCCTTACATGGCTTTCCCGTGACAGGACGGCATAAGTGAAAACGGAGGTAGTAAATGACATTAGTCAGCACCGAAGTGGATTTTATGCTGTAGAAACCGAGTAGGAAAACGTGAGTAGTTTGAACAACAATCGGCGATAATGGACTTATTTCAACGAGACGCGAGCACAACAGTGTAGTAACGACGGAACCCGAGCAGACGACGAAAGGGAAGTGCAAATTTCAATTTTTATGTAAGGTTCACAAACTGACAGGAGTAGTTTTTCGTTTTCAAACAGAATTTTGTTAATTTCAGGTGAACAGGTCGAAATAAATTTCTTTCGACCTGTATTCAATTTTTAAATAGCCAAATTAGTGGGAAAATCTTCAAGCAATTTGTTTAAAATAGAAACTTGTCAGTTTGAGCCAGTAGTTAGTTTCGTGTTAACGGGATTTTTTTATAATTTTTCTGTGGACTCACTGGAGTAATTTTTTTGTTTCTTTCGACTTCTCTTAAATTTCAAGGAACCACATGAGTGGAAAATTTTATTTTAATGAGACTGGCATCAACTAATTATTTTGGTAATACTTTGGTTATAAAGTGTCAACTAGTTCCGAGTGGTTTTTTTAATTTTGAGTAAAGTAATTTCTGAAACTTTGATGCTAAAGCTAAGAGGGAAGTATTAGTGACTAAAGTATTTTGTGGTCCTACTTTCTTTCAAGAGTAATTTGGTAAATTGTAGTTAATGTTGAGTTGTGCCATGGCGTCTGAGAGTGATGTGAGTGATGGGGGGCTGGTGGTACCAAACCGCGAGCCTTTGGAGGATACTTGTGATGGGCACACCGATCAGTTGACATCCGCTTCTGTGGAACCAGAGGTGACACTGTCCACTATAATTGAATACTTAAAGTCCTTGGGAGCAGATAATAAGTCTTTTGCATTCAAGTATTAATTCTTTGAAATCAGATAATAATTCTTTGCATTCAAATATTAGTTCTTTGCATTCAAATATTAATTCTTTACAATCAAACATGGATTCAAATATTAATGACCTGCGGTCTGATTTGGGCGCCAAGATGGATTCAAATCAAATACTAATGACCTGCGGTCTGATTTTCATAACCAATTGCAGCTAAAGTTTGAAGAGCTTAAGGTTGGGTTGGAGGAGAACAAGTCGGAATGTGAGAGGCGGGCTTCGATTCTAACTGATGGGCTGGAAAAGCTAGAACAGAGTCTAGGGAAGGAGACGGTGTGTCTTCGTCGTGATGTCGGGGTGCTCGACAAAAGGGTGGATATGGTTGAGCAGATTGGGACGGGTAACGCGCAGAGGCTGGATGAGGTGGAAACTCACTTTGTCCTACTGAATAAGAAGATGAAGGTAGGAGACGAGAAGGTAAGTGAATTGGCTTCTGATGTCAAGTTGGTTTCCCAAGATGTCGAGAAATGTTCTGCGTTGATAGAGGAGGTAACGAAGGTGAAGGTTCCCGAAGTGGTGAGGGGGGGAGATGACTAAAGTGAGAAGTTGGCTTAGTTCAGCATCGCCCGTGGTTGGGGGTGAAGAGAAAGTCGACTGGGGGAAGTTTGATGACTATGGTAGCATTCACCCGGTGGAATTCATATCAAATTTTGAGAGTTTTGGCCCGTTTTGTTTGGCGAGTGAGAGGCAGAAAATAGAAATGGTCCGTAAACATTTGACTGGGGGAGCTAGACTATGGGCTAATTGGTTTGCAGAAAATTGCAGTACGTTTGAACAGTTCAAAAAGTCATTTCTTCAGAATTATTGGTCGGTGGATAGACAGGTGGCAGTACGCCGCGAATTGATGTCGGGGGGAGCCTTATAGGGCCGATAGGGGAACACAAAAGGATTTTTTCATGCAATGTGTGGATTCTTGCAAATATCTGGAGGGGGCTTATAGCGAGGGGGAGTTGGTACATATAGTTGCTTCTCGACTGCCACAGCAGACACAGCTAATTTTCGCTAGTCACAAGATTTGCTCGGTTGCCGAAGCAATCGATATGTTGACGAGAATCGATATTCATGAGAAGGGTACCCGAGGGGGTCATAATCGGGACCAACGAGGACAATCACAGTTTCACGGGGGAACAGGTCGCCAGAATGAAAATTGGAGGGAAAATTGGGGCCGGAGACCCAGGTTTGGGGGAAATTTCAATGGTAGTCAACAGTCGAACAATCAGACTAGCCAGCAAGGAACACCTTCCCAAACTCCTGGGGAAGAAAGGCCGTTAAACTAATGTCTGCCACTGTTTCGGTCTCAGCAGGGGCAGAGGGCTTGCAGAGGCCAATTTCCGAGATAACTGGTAATGATGATGAGAAGGGGTTGATTGGAAGAAGCTTGAAGACGCGGCCTACAGGGAAAGTAGATAGTTATTTAAAGGAGGGAGGTTCGGACTTGCCAGAGGATATCATCGTGACATTTGAGGTGGAGTGTACCCAAGGGAGTAGTGGGGAGGTAACGGTTGGAGAAGTTTCGATGTTTGTTGGAGGAGGAGACGATGTTGGAGAGGGAGAGTCAATGGAAGTAGAAATGATCAGTTCTGGGGGTCAAAAGACAGTAGAGGATCAGGGGGTGATAGATTCGAATTCTGAGGCTAGTCTCAATGCTATTTTCCATGATGATACTAGGGAGGTTTTGCTGGAAGAAGGGATAAAGTTAAAGAAGAGGGAGTTTCACTCACCTAGGGTGGTAGTTGGGTTTGGAGAGCACCAAGTAGAGGCCTTGTTGGACTCGGGAGCAGAGATAAGTTGTATCTCGGAGGCACTGTACCATACTTTGGTGACTGAACCGAAGGTTGGGGTCTGGTCTGTAAGTGGAATGACAATTACTGCTGCTACAGGGTATAAAGTCACCTGGGTGAAGAGCGTTCTTCAAATTGACGGTAAGATTGGGGGGAAGGTTGTGGAGGTCACACCATATGTGGTACCTAACCTTAACGTGGAACTCATCCTAGGGGCAGATTGGTTGAAACTTGTGGGTGCAGTAATAGATTGGGTAGAAGATACGTTAGGAATTCACGAGCGATGAGGGAAGGGTCAAGGTCGACTTAAGGGAAACAAAAGATAATGAACTAGGGGAGCATAGGGAGATTAGGGTAATAACCTGGGGGGATGCTAGGACCGTCCGACATCGAAAGGAGTGCCTGGTGGGTATGAGTAGGAGGAGTGAGTGTGGAGTGGGGACGGAACGAGAGTCAGAAACTGGAGTTGATGATATTTTGGAAGAGTTCTCGGATGTGTTCTCAGAAATTCCTGGACGAATAGTTGGTTACGAATGCGAGCTGAAGGTTAAAGAGGGGGAGCCCTTCGCGGCTAAATCCTACAATATTCCCGTAGCACTGAGAGCTAAGGTGCAGGAAGAGTTAGATAAAATGGAGTCACATGGAATAATCGAGAGGTCAAATAGCGAATATGTGAACCCATTGTTGGTAGTCAGGAAGTCAGACCAGTCGGTGAGGTTGGTACTGGATGCAAGGGCCCTCAATAAGGTGTTGATCACGGAAAGGGATCACCCACTACCGGTAGGACGAGGTTCTTAGAAGGTTTCATGGGGCTAAGTACCTTTCGTCATTGGACTTGACTAGTTCATACTGGCAGGTGAGCCTGGCCAGGCGGTCTCGGAAGTATACTGCATTCAGGTTCGAGGGCAAGTGCTACCAATTCTGTGTACTGCCTTTCGGGCTCAACAATGCAGTAGCCACATTCATTCGGGCTTTGGACCAGGTTTTGGGCAGACAATTACGAGATAAAGTCCAGTTGTATGTAGACGACGTGGTGATTGCATCGAAGACTTTGGAAGAACATAGGCAAACTTTGAGGGAGGTGTTTTTGGCTTTAAGGAGAGGGGGGAATGACTTTGCGAAGGAAAAAGTGTGCTTTCCTAAGGAAACAGCTAACCTTTCTGGGGCACGTCATTACGCCCGAGGGTATCCAGGTGGAGCAGTCCAAGTTAGAAGCTATTGAGAAATTTCCAATACCCCGCGACAAAACCCAATTGAAGAGCTTCCTCGGTTTGTGCGGGTATTACCGAAAATTTGTAGAGGGTCAAACGCTTAATAGTGAACACCTCAGTAACCTGATGAAAAAGAAGTCGTGGGAGTGGACGAAGGTATGCGAGAGAGACTTTGAGAGGAATTAAGTCGGAACTCGCCAAGCAAGTCGTACTGTCACACCCGGATTGGGATTTAGATGTATGTCTAGCCACGGATAGTTCTCAGTATGGTCTGGGGGCCGAGGTTTTCCAGGAGGTAGAAGTAGAAGGGGAATTGGAGCACCGAACTATTGCCTTCGCGAGTAGAATGTTGGGGCGACACGAGCGGGGGTATTCAGTTAGCGAAAAGGAGTGTCTAGCCATTGTGTGGGCGTTTCAGAAGTTCCGCCATATTTTCCTGGGTAGGAAGACCACGGTGTATTCCGATCATAAGGCACTATCCTTCCTGATGTCTTGCAGGCTGGTACATGGTAGATTAATGAGATGGGCCTTACTGATGCAGGAGTTCGATTTTGAAATTCGATACCGGCCGGGGAGCAGTAATGAAGTAGCCGATTGTCTCTCGAGGTTGCCCATAGGGTTGGACCAAGAGACGGAATCGATTGATTCGGAAGACAAGGCGTCCCTTAACTTTATCAGGGGTGTCCCACAAGAAGAGGAAGTAAGAGGATGTTTAAAAAATATGGTTAAGTTGCAGGAGGGTGACGAGACCATTAAGCTGGTAAAAGACAACTTAACGCATCCCGAACATAAGACTAGACTTGAGAAGTTTTACCTTGTTCATAGGGATATAGTCTTTAGGCGCAATTCGGAGGAGGATAACGAGTGGAAGCTGTGGTTGCCTGAGGTCTGTGTCGAACTGTTTATCACTCATCACCACCATAGTTATGGTCACTATGGTCCTAACAAATGTTGGAGGGTCATGAAAGAACACTACTACTTCAGCAATATGCCTAGGAGAATCACGCGGTTACTGTCATCTTGCGATCTTTGTCAGCGAGTTAAGATAGACAACGTTGCTAGAGCGGGGGAGATGAAGAGCATCTTGCCGGATGATGTAGGGGAATTGGTGGCTGTGGATGTGTTTGGACCATTGCCCATGTCCAGGGGAGGTGTCACTCAGATCTTTGTGGTTATGGACGCGTTTTCCAAATACTTAAAGCTTTATCCCAATTAAGAAAGCGTCTGCGAAAGTGCTAGCGGATAAGATAGTGGGGGAGTTTATCCCGCAAGTTGGTAAGCCGAAGAAAATACTGTCGGACAATGCTCCGCAGTTTAGTAGCGCGAAATGGACGAAGCGACTGGAAAGAGAGGGGATCGTAGTACTCAAGACGTCGTGCTACCACCCACAGGGAAACCTAGTGGAACGAGCTATGCGGGAGATTGGCTGTTGGTTCCGCAAATACTGTCATAATAAACACAAGAGTTGGGCTACACAGGTGGAGAGGGCGGAGGAAGTTTTGAATTGTTTGCCACACGATTCCACGGGTTTAGTGCCCTATGAGTTGATGTTCCAGAAACCTCCGCCACGGCTTATTAACCAAGTGATAGAATTTCCGCCTAGCAATGGGGTGGATTACAGGGAACGACTTAAGCTGGCGAAGGAAAACCTCCGTCGGAAGGCCGAGAAGAGGAAGGAGAGACATGATAAAAAGGGTGGGCGAGTGTCGTATGCAGAGGGAGATCTCGTGCTTCTACAGACGCACTTCAAGTCGTCGAGCGCGAGGAGCGAAATCAAGAAATTTCAGTTCCTGTATGAGGGACCGTACCGTATTGCGGGTAGTCCCCGAGAAAATGCTTTTGTTTTGGAATACCCTAGCGACGGGAGGTTGAGGGGCACTTTCAATGTCGTATCACTCAAACCCTATCGGTGTGCGGAGACACAAGGTGGTGGGGGGAGTCAAACAATAGAGTAAAAGGGCTCGCCTCTTGGTGCCACCATGCTTCCTGCATTTGCACATTTTCGGATTAGTGTTGTCTATATGGCATGACTTAGTTGGTTTCATTTAACTTACTTCTTTCTTAAAATAAAGAAGGTTTCACAAAAGGGTAATGTAAGCATGGGGAGGATTCTCCTACTGATTTGACTGGCTTCGAGTGGAAGAATGATTTCAGTACTGTTAGTTTGTGAATCATAGGAGTGTGGCCCCGAGGCAGGGAATTGTAATCAATGTATACTGTGGTTTGTGAGAAAGAAAGGGACTGCACGATGTTTACGGAGGAAACTGAATGACTATAATTTTCAAGTTTGTTTTCATTTGTGTTTATTGTCATATATTCATATTGTGTATACTCAAGGAGACTGGTGTGTTTTGGTGAGGTTTAACTTTTGTATTTGATGTTTTCTTCGATGTTGTATTTGGTCTGATGTTTTGTTCTAATGATGTACCCATTTCTGTAAATGAATTAGCCGAGTACCACCAGATTTGTTTAGGGTTTGAGAAAAAAATTTCTCAAATGTTAGTAAGGTTGGGTCCGGCGAAAGGATACGCGTTTGTCAACCGTATCTTACGCCTTAAAGCCAACGAGGGGGGTGTAACGATGCAATCGAACCGACGCGATTCGAGCGTGGTGTCTGCGAGAGATTATCTTTGGACAGTAAGAGCAAGATGGCAGAGAAGTATAGTTCGCGGCGGGAACGCGGAAAGCGAATGTTGAAAGTGGACGACTGTTGAGAACGATGCTGTGAGAACGAATATTATAAAAAGTGCTTATAACTATTCCATTAACTTGTACGGTGATTTGAAGAAGCATTTGGAGTGTCGGGGTATGAGGACAAGAACAGTGTTCCGGATAAACTATTGTGATAGTGGCACCACATGCTACTTGTACCTACTCGGTTCGAATCTTGCACGCTTTGGTAAAGAAGTTCCGATAGCACGAGTCTTTGTAACTGGTGGTTACTTCGGCGACGTATTTCTTCTGCTTATTCAGACAATAAATGTGTGTTCTGAATGTAAACTTTTATGTGATTTATGTGTTGGCAATTCCCGATAACTGCTACTGCTAACTGTTTACGTGATTGAATTTGTGAGTGACTATGAATTGTTAGTATTAGTTGTGGAATCCCCACTGGCGACCTGACGGTATCAAACCTGTAATCTTACGAACATTTAATTAAGACTGAAATACACGTCGTGTTGAGTAGTACCACCAGGACATAATTTATCACAAATCAACGAACTTCCTTACAAGACCCCATTGCAAAACATGCACTATGCATCCACCTACCACTACCTATTTCATCCCTACTACTGGTGAATCCTACCCTGTAATAGGTCATGCTACGTGTACAACAACCCATCTCATAAACCAGCTCACCTGCCTCCACTGTTCCTGTATTCAAAGTTCCTACATTGGCCTTACCTCAAACTCATTATCCATCAGAATGAATGGTCACAGGTAAACTGTATACTCCCAAAACCTATACCTCCCTGTTGCTCACCATGCCAGTACTCACAACAATCATGGCCTTAATAACTGCTTCATAGTCAGAGCCATTAGAGTATTTCCAAATACCACCTCCCAATCTGAACTCTGCAGGTGGGAATTGGCATATCAACACATCTTGCAAACTAGACATTCCCCAGACCTTCATTTCCGATATCATCTTCCATCCTCACCCTGTACACCCATCACTGGCCAACACAATAGACTCATATATATTTATAGACCTTACTTCAAAATTTTTCAAAATATCATTTTTATTTATTATATTTTTTACTATTTTTAATGATTATTATTATTTTTACCATTTTAATCTTCTTGTGATTTATACTTTCAGTTATATTATCGTTGCTCCCCCCCCCCCCACCACCTCTGACAGGCATTTTCATTCTATGAGTGGCTGCATCAAAAGTAGGGCTTGCGCAAGCTCAGCCATGTACTTCTGCTAACTTGAAAAAGGGTGTTTACTCAAAATATTGTTTTTTCTGTTTTTGTGTGTTGTTTTGTGTTGCTGCTGCCCTCCTCCCTTCTGCTTTGGTGAGTGTTGGGTGTATTTTATCTATCCTGTCCATATAAATATTGCCTCACGGCAGTTCTTTCCTTCCATTGTTACTGTTATTATATTATAACTTTAAATGAAACTTGCGTTATTCTTCTCTGATTTGTCTGCTCTACCTTTTTTTATTTTTTTATTTTACTTTTAGCATCCTCCTCTTTCTTAATCACATTTCGGAGCATTGCAAATGTTGTCACTCACTGTCAATGACGTCAACTATGAATTCAGACATGAAAATCCTGTTTTCACCCGGTTAAACTAATTTTACTTTAAAACTGTTACTGTAATATTATTATTCTATTTAATGTTGGCTAGCATTTTGAACGATCTCAGCTTTCTGTTTATTTTATTTTACGACTTTAATTTCTTTATCCATTAAAACTATACTTACGGTTTACTTATGAGCTCTAATTTTTGTCAAGATGTGTTACTTGGTGCTGACAACATATTGACATAGTTAATTTTGATTTATCTATTTAAATGAATGATTTTTCATTGTTTATTGTGTATCCTATTGTTGGTTGGCTGATTACTTGTGTTATCCTGAACAAGTGGAAAATAGACTTTTAAATTGCTCTACCGTCTTAAGTAAAATTTTCAGACTATACAAATATTAACTCAAAATGCTTATTTTTTTCTGTATTCTTAGTGGAAATGCTAGTGGCAGTTTCTATCCAATTTAGTTTTACAACTTGAGTTTTTTCGTGTTTTCACAGCACCTTTTAGAGTCCTTTATTATGGAGTTTATGCTTATTCATTTATTTACCATGTAAAAAGCTTTAAATTAACCTTTTTTGGTTCTGAAAATAAGATAGGATAGGGAAAATAAACAGTTACCCGTCACTTACCACAGATGAAGGCAGGAGGGCGAGACACGTAAAAACACAGAAACACACGAATTGCACAATATTTCGACCTTAGTCTTACTCATGTGGGAGGCGAGACATATGGCAGGGGGAAAGATGTGGTCACATCCCAACCCGCCACATGAATGAAGCACAGGCGGAAAACGCGTGGTAGTGGTAAAATTGCCGGGAAAGGGGGGGGGGGGGAAATAGGCTTGACCAGCGATAAAGTGAAACAAAACAATATAATCTTTGTGTAGCTTAATTCAAAAAGTTGAAAATAAATAATAAAGTTGTAAATAAATAATAAAAAAATAGTAAAAAATAATATAATAATATATACAAAAATAATAAATAATAAAAAATAAAAAATAAATAACCGACTGTAAAATGAAATGAGAGATGGCAAGTGACAGGTTTAACGTAGGTTTAGGCCAGGGGTGTGTCTGGTGTCAAGGATATGTTGATAGGCTAGTTCCCATCTGCGGAGTTCTGAAGGGGTGGTGGTATTCGGAAAAACTCTAATTGCTCTGACTGTGAAACAGGTGTTGAGGTTGTTTGTATTATGGAAGTTCGCATGAATTGCCACGGGATGGTCTGGGTTGGAAGTATAAACTGTTTGCCTGTGGCCATTCATTCTGTAGGAAAGTTGTTGAGTGGTGAGACCAATGTAAGAGGCAGTGCAGTGGATGCAGGTGAGTTGGTAAATAAGGTGAGTGGTAGCACATGTGGCATGTCCAATTACAGGGAAAGATTCGCCTGTGACAGGATTAGAGTAAGTAGTGGTGGCAGGGTGCATGCTGCAAGTTTTACAGCGGGGTCTGTAACATGGAAAAGATCCCTGTGGAGGTCTAGGGGAGTCGGCAGGTAAATACTTGTGGACCAAGATGTTGTACAGATTGGGCGGTCTGCTGAAGCAAGTGCGGGGAGCAGTGGGTAGGATTTTGGGAAGGAGGAGACGCATTTCAGGGAAGGAACGTAAGAAATCATGCCCATGGCGGAGTATCTGGTTGACAGATTCCAGGCCAGGAAAGAACTGGGTGACAAGTGTTGGTCCACGGTCAGCTTTAAGAGGTGCAGAACGAGGGTTGTGGGTGATGGCACGGGAAATTTGTTTTTCCACAAGATCATGGGGGTATCAGCGGGAAACAAGGCCTTGGGATAGTTTTTGAGAGTAACTGGAGATTGATTCATGATCAGAACAGATGCGTCTGCCACGGATTGCAAGGCTGTATGGAAGGGAACGTTTAATGTGGAAGGGGTGACAACTGTCAAAGTGTAGGTATTGTTGTAAATTGGTCGGTTTAATGTGTACTGAGGTATGGAGGGTCCCCTGTCGTAGGGTGATATCTACGTCAAGGAAGGTGATACAGGTGTGGGAATATGACCATGTGAAATTGATGGAGTGATTATCATTTAATGAGTTGAGGAAGTCTAGGAGGTGGACCTCCCCGTGGGTCCAGATCATAAATATATCATCTATGTATCTGAACCACATGAGGGGACTGAGGGGGGAATTCTTCAGAAAAATATTTTCCAGACGGCCCAGGAAAAGGTTAGCATAGGACGGGGCCATGCGGGTACCCATGGCAGTTCCGCGTATCTGGTGGTAAATCTGGGAGTTGAAGGAGAAATAGTTTTTGGAGAGGATAAAGTTGGCAAGGGATATGAGAAAGGATGTTCTGGGAAGACTGTTTGGAGGGCACATATCCAAGAAGTGCTGAAGGGAACTGAGGCCTTCAAGGTGGGGAATATTGGTGTACAAGGAGGTTACATCAATTGAAACAAGGAGGGAGTCTGGTGGTAGAGGACTGGGGACTTTTGACAGACGTTCCAAAAAATGTGGTGTGTCTTTGATGTAAGATGGAAGGTTCTGCACAAAAGGTTGGAGGTGTTGATCCACCAAGGCTGAAATTCGTTCAGTGGGGGAACCATAGGCCGCAACTATAGGTCGTCCCGGATTGCCAGCCTTGTGTATCTTGGGGAGAAGGTACAGAGTAGGTGTGCGGGGATTTTGAGGGGTGAGAAGGGATAAGGATTGTGAAGAAAGACCTTGTAAGGGGCCTAGGAGGTCCAGGAAGGAGCGAATTTTGAGGTAGATGGAAGAGATGGGATCTGTGGCATGTGGACGATAGGCGTTGGTATCAGAGAGCTGTTTAAGGGCATCCGCATCGTAGTCACTGCGGTCCATGACCACGGTGGTGGAGCCCTTGTCTGCTGGGAGGATAATGATATTTTTGTTATTGGACAGTTCTCTCATGGCCCGGATTTCAGTAGGGTTTTTTGGTTCTGGAAGGCGTGGTGTATATTGGTAATGAGGATTGGGTAGATATTGGTGGAATAGTGCATGAAAACAAAAACATGACTGTGATCACAAGCTGCCACTCAATTTCAGGCATAAGGAAGAACATACATAGGAAAAGAAGTCAAAGTGGTACCATGTAAATTTCATTCAGAAATCACCCCCTCTACCCTTTTACACCCCTTAATTTCTATACAAATGCCAATTTTTTATTTGATTTGGATACTATCAAAATTTGATCTGCCAAAGCCCAACCGCTCTCTCCCTTTCTACTTCCTTCATTTTTGTGAAAGTTCTTTTTATAAAGCTACAGTTGACACCATTTGACCGATCACCATGAAAGTTGGCACATAAATGTAGTTTTTCTTAAAGAAGATTTCTGACCAAAAAAATAAAAAAAACCACCCTCTCACCCCCTTTATATCCATTATATTGTATACAAACCAACAGTTTTTATCCAATTAGGATGGAATCTTGCCCATGTATACTTTAAAATAAAGAGAAAAATACTGTCAACATTTGTTTGAAAAAACCCAACCTCTCTTTCCTTTTCCACCCTCTTAATTTTCTTCAATGTTGTTTATAAGGAGCTGCAGTCAACACTATAATAGATCGTATATATACAAAGAGAAAAAGAAAAATACTGTCCGTAATAGTTTTACAAAAATACAATCCTTGTAGCCCTTTCAACCCCCTTAATTACTGTTACTGTTCTTTATACAAATCTACTGTTTCTATCTGATTTTAAAGGAAGTATGCACATGTATACTTTAAAACAAACAGAAAAATACTATCTACATTTGGTTTAGAGAAACCAAACCCATCTCCCCCTTTCCATCCACTAAATTTTTGTTAATGTTCTGTATACAAAGCTACAGTTTTTTTCCAATGGTGAAGGAACTTTGCACACATATACTTTAAAACATACAGAACAATTCTGTTTAAATCTGGTTTGCAGAAGCCCAACCCCACTTCCCTTCTATCCCCACTCCTCTTAATTTCCAATATTCTTTATAGAAACCTACAGTTTTTATCAGACTTCAATGGAACACTGCACACATATACTTCAAAACAAAGAGAAAAATACTGTTCACACTAGTTTTATAAAAACCAAACTACTCTTCCCCTTTACAACCCATTTTAATACATACCTACAGTTTTTATTTTATATCAATGGAAATTTGCACATGTAGACTTTAAATCAAAAAGAAAAAGACAGACTACATTTGGTATACAAAAACACAATCCCTCTTTCCCTTTACCCCCACCCCTTTCAATTTTCAATGTTCTTTATGGAAACGCTCAGTTTTAAATCCCATCAAAATCAATACAGCTATTTTTAAGTTATGGCAGAATGTTGATAAAATAATGTGTCCTAATGTTTCAACATGTATGTTAGATTTTAGCTTCGACCGCAAGTTTTCACTTTGTAAAAACCCATTAAAAATCTAACTTTCTGCATGATGCTGGAACAGATATATTCCAGATACAGATTTGTGTATGTGGTGTGTATTAATGCCAAGATGTTACATGTTTCGATTGTCAATTTGTAATTAGGTTGAAACAGAGCCTGGACCAAAATGTATACTGATATTCCTTATAACAACATCCAGTTCACACCATTCTGGAAATTGTTGGCTTACATTGAGCCAGAATTTTTTGAAAGCAAGCATCTTAACCACTGAGATACCAGAAAGCTCTGCTGTGGCATATTTAAAATACAAAACAAACTATAATACCACTAAAAATTTAATAATGAAATAATTAATACAAAAAAAATAAAAACAATTATTTTATTAGATAAGGGAATCAAGATATAGAATAAATTACCAAGGAAAATTTTTAAACCACACTGATTTTACTCTGGTGTAGAAAGATTTACAGGAAATTTAATCATTTCGCCAGGTGGTTTAAACTTTCACCAAAGTATGTAACAAACTTCTTGAACTTCTTAATGATAGGTAATTCTAAAATAACAACACTGTCAATCAACTTTTTACTTGACTTTCATTTCATCCAAACACTCAGAAAATACATAAATGAACAAGACATCAGACTTCTACCACAGATTTCAAGCACCTACTAATAAAAAAATGCTCCTTCGAAGAAGATATCCGAAAACAAAGCCTTCATCATAAATTGTTTGTCCAACTGATGGGTCAACACGAATCCGTTGCGGGCCTCATATTGAGCCATGCTGCCACGTGATTGGTCAGATTTGTAACCAATGGTAGCTGGGGTCCTGCCTTGTAACAAGGAGCGGTGATTTAAAGCCTGTCCGCTATATGTCATGTGAAAAAGGACATCAAATCTAGCCGTAACTCCACCTTGGCATCGATTCAAGCCGCAACGAGATTTGACCCCTGCTACGACTGGTTCCACAGCCGACCAATCAGAGGTTAGCAGCGGGAATCTGGTCTAGCTCAGCAGCTTCGCATGTTCCTGATCTCACTTCACCGGAAGATGGCGTCGACGATTCAGAGCGCCGAAATATTGTGTGATTATTATAACACTCCCATAACTCGGCTAGTCACCCGAGAGCATTATTTATATTCTCAACGCCGAGAAAGACTTCGTAATTATATAAGAGATGATTAGTTTACCAAAAACACTGAAAATTTAAAATTAGGTTAGGGCAAAATTAGAAGGATTGGGAAATTACACTCGCAGAATTTGAGTTAAAAAAGGAAAGAAGAAGGGGGTAAATAGGTGTGTAGGAAACTTAAACTGGAGCATGTGCTCTATTGCAATGAAATTAAGAAAAAAATTACCACCTACTTCATCAGTTTGCAGAAACTTTGAGATGGTATTCTTCCTTGACCTATGAGAATGATATGTCACTTTTTCTGGATAGAACAGTAGGCGCAGGCCCTTATCACACCCATCAAGAATAATCCGAGACAGAAATTTTGCTGCATCATCACCACAATCAACAGCTTTCACTTCTTGTTCCCATATCCTGTAAAACAGAACTGATGTCAAAAGTTATGATAGATTAAATAGAGTTTTACTAGTTATTATATTCTTTGCCAACATTAGGAAGAACTTTTGTAGAAAGCAATATTTCAGGATATGCTATTACATGTAAAAATTGTTATGTAATAAATAAATAAATATTTGAATGGTGAAAAATTATCAGAGAAATATGTATAAGGAAAATAAAAAATAAACTGATAAAAATACAAAATAAAAATAAGTATAAAATGCATAAATCAAATATCTATCTAAGTGGTGGCTTTACTAGGATGGAATGGAGAAAAACAAGGTAGGTATTTTCTGCGATTGAGTTCTGGAAAGTATCTGATGTGTGTATTAATAGACCACATCCAACCTGCAGAGTTCAGATGAAGAATGGCTCTGATGGTGAAACCATTATTGAGATCACAAGAATTATGGGAGATGCTACAGACAGCAATTGGGTGGTCTAGATTTTGGAAGTAAACTATTTGACAGTTACCATTCGTCCTGATAGGCATCTAGTTTGTGGTGACAATGGTGTAAGAACTTAGGTAATGGAATCAGGTGAGTTGGTACATGAGGTACAAGCTCATATATATGAGGTACAAGGATAGCCAGTGATCTTCGAACTTAGTCATAGTGGGATGTCCAGGCAATAGTATTGATAGGAACGAAAGTTAGAGTATAGAGAGTGACCTAGGAAAGTGGTGAAGGAGGCACAACATACCAGGGTGGAACTCATGCAAGTTCTAAGTCGCCATTATCAGCCACAGTTGAATCACACTGCGAGGAAACAGTGGAAACAGAAACGTGGAAACAGAGATGCTATTCAGAAGAAGCACTGTTTCTGTTTTGGGGTTGAGCCTGTGAACATGATTGGTAGCTGGGGTTTCACTAGGCACGACCTGCATACACCTAAATAGAAGGTGGAAGGCAGTACTTACTGAGTTGTTATCTAAAGTTGTAAAGGACCCCACTTCCAGTTATGATGGAGTCAGGAATTTACCCTTTTTTTAGATTAGGGGCTACTGGTAAGGGAATAAAGATTAATGATAAAATAATGCAGATGCACAATGCGAAAAAACACAAATGCTAAAGACATACATGAAGCTGTTGACATAATAACAGATGAGGGTATTTATGGAAAGACAAAAGGTTAACGCTGAGAATACCACAAAGATAAAAATAAGAGTGTTATTGGTGAACTGTAGAAGTGTAATGAACAAAGTAATAGAATTTGGAAACTTAATAGAGATACATGAATCACAAGTGATTATAGGAGAAGAGTCTTGGTTAAAAGAAGGAGTATTAGACACGGAGGATTTCCCTGACGGTTACAGAGTCTATCACAGAGATAGTGGAGCAATTGGTAGAGATGTATTCATACTGGTTAGCAAAGATTACTACAGTTCTCTAGTGTTGATAGATCATGAACATGAGATATTAGGGGTAGATTTTTGGAGTGATAAAAAATCAGGGTGTTGGCTGCTTACTGTAGTGGAAGAATGAATGATGAATATGAGATTCTTGGAGAGCATATTTGCAGTTCAGAGGTGAGCGTAGGATGGTAATTACTGGATGGGATTTAAATTTACAAGGTGTCAGCTGGGAAGTATATAAGATTAAGAACACAAGGGAACAGAGATCTCATATATATGAGGTACAAGGATAGCCGGTGATCTTCGAACTTATGATTAGGATGATATAGTAGCCAGAGTGGGATGTGCAGGCAATAGTACTGATAGGAACGAAAGTTAGAGTATAGAGAGTGACCTAGGAAGGTGGTGAAGGAGGGAAGGATATTTAACACAAGTGGTAGAGTAGCACACAAGGGATCCAAACATGTTGGATATCTTTCTAATAAAGCCTGATGAAAAACTTGAGGGGTGTCAGGTAACTGAAGGAATAAGTAATCACAATGGATTTTAGGGTATTTAGTAAACCAGTGCCCAAAATAGAAGAGGAAAAGAGGTATAGCTATAAAAAGGCACAGACTTTAAAATTGAAGAGACATTTTCAGGAAAGGTTCAGCAAATGGAAGGATGACACAAGTGCAGTACAGGTGAAGTGGGAAGAGTTTAAGGAGATAGTAAAAAAGGATGAGGAAATGGTTATTCCAAAGCAAAAAAATAAAGAGAAGTACAGAACCTACATATTAAAATAGGGAGGTGAGAAGGTTAAAGAGATTAGTGAACCAGAAATACAATAGAGTTAAGAGAGAGGAAAGCAGTAGGAAATACTTAAAACAACTAAACAAACAATTAATAAGAGCAAAGAGAGAAGCAAAGGATCAGTTTATGAAGAGTATTATTGATCCAGGGGGACCACTGAATGTTGCACTAGATCACTAGGGACTTTCATCTTGTGATGGGAGGGAATAAATCAAAAGAGAGTCTCCCTATAAGGATAGAATCAAAACACTAGACGACTGTGAACAGTTGCTGGGTGACATGGATCGAATATATAAATGGGAAGGTCAGCATGGAATGAGGACAAATGCCAAGAAGAGTCAGCTTATTAGGTACACAGATAAAAAACAAAAGATTGTTTATGATTATAGAGGGGTCAGAAATGTTTATTGAAGGCTTAAAGTGTAAATATCTATTCATAACATTTAATAATAAACTCAGCAGTGCAGAGCACACTGAGCAGGTGGTAGGAAAAGATTACAAAATCCTATATTATTATTATTATTAATTGTGATGGAGCCAACACTCAAGTGGCAATTTCCCTAGTCATTTAATTGCCCCTTTTATATACATATACTTAAATATTATTTTATAATTAGAATGTTCAATTCCTCCCCCATTTACAATTCTGATTTACAAATTTTAATTTTAAATTTCTTAAGCGTTTTTGGAAAATTTTTCATCACTAAACTTGGTAATTTGTTCCAATCCCTGACCCCCTTACCAACAAAAGAAACATTTCCCACTCCTTTATTCACGATACCGAGCACAAGCTAGTGGTCATGGTCCCGTTTCCCCTTACGTGAACTATTCCTAATTCTTTGACCATTATCGCTCCAAGCCCTATCACCAACATATGCCCTGTACATACCCAAAACTCACTTTAACCTCCTCCTTTCCTCCAATGAGTCCCAATCCGGCTCCCTTATCATATCAGTTACTGACTGGGTCCTGCGATAATTTCCACAAACAAATCTAGCTGCTCTTCTTTGGACACTTTCCAACTCCTGTATTTGATAACCAAAATGTGGGTCCCAAACTATACCACCATATTCAACCATGCTCTTACCAACATTTTGTAACCCAACTCCCTAACTTCTCTGGCACATCCCCTCATAACCCTTTCCAGTACATGAAGGATTTTGTAACCTTTTCTTACCACCTGCCCAATGTGCTCTGCCCAATTGAGTTTGTTATCAAATGTAATGCCAAGATATTTACAATTCAAGCTTTCAACAAGCAATTCTGACCCACTCTATAATCATATTTAACCTTTAGTTTTTTTATTTGTATACCTTACAATCTGAGTCTTCTCGGCATCTATCTACATTCCATGCTGACCTACCCATTTAGATATTCTATCCAGTGTAAGCATCTTAGAATTTTAGTAAATTCTAGCCTCTCACCTTTAGGTATTAGAGGGAAAGCTTATTCTGTAGTAAGAGATAGTTTTCAGTTCATGTACAGGTTATGGGAGTAAAGCTTTATGTAGCATGAGAGACACAGTAACCAAACACACTAAATAAAACCCTTTAGGGATAATAAAAGTATTCAAAATTAAATAAATGCTCTAAATAAACCTTTGATAACAAAAAGAAAACATCAGTTTGGGAGGAAATAGATTAAAGCCCCCGAGTTCAGTTTCAAATAATAGATTTCGATATAGGTTAACTTTGTAGTTTCTAAACCAATTTGAAGGTAGTAAAGACCTTCAGTAGTTGCCAAACGCCGAATATAAACTTTGAATGATAATAAATAAACTTTAAAATCAACTGAAAATTAAATAATCATCAGTAATCCAACTTTGTGATTATGAACTTATAACTGGGGAGCATTTTGTCATTTTAAACCAATTTAGGAGCAAGAAAGCAACTCCATACTTAATAATCCAACTATACTAATTTTCTGTAATGATATTAACACCTTTTACTAACCTTAAATATGATAATCCAAAATAATCCAGTTTAGTACACAAGAAATTTCTAATATTTGGCATTTCACTGTTTTCACACACTTTTGAACAAAATAAAGTAATTGTAGGGAAGTAATCATGCAATTAAAATATAAATTCACTAAAATTTCGTAGTTTCTGAACGTTTAAATAACTTAAATCAATTTTTATACTTCGTCAGATGCTCTGCACTTTTAATAATTTTTTATCTCAAAATCCTAGAGAACATTCGAAATAAAAAGTAGATTTCTGGAAAGAACTAAAAATCTAATATTACATATAATAATTTCAAGTAATTCCAAGTAATAGAACCGATCTTATAGAGATCTTGAAATTTATTTTTCATCACGACCATGAGGTCAACTTAGAAATATTTTCCAGCCGATCTAAAGTAGATACAGAGATGAGATAACTTTCAGAATATGTAATTTAATTCAGGGAATCTCTTGGTAATTTTAGATTTGCGGTAAAAATAATAGAAATAAAGTTATAAAATTAAAACTGAAATTGCACTTTGGTCACGCCGTAGTAAAACTTTCCCTGCACCAATCTTAATAAAAGTTACACCAATAAACTCAGGAATTTTAGTAGTACACAGTAATAATAATATAATTTGCATAAATTGTGGCCTTAAGAAAATGACGAAATGTAGAAGTTTCGAGAACAATAGTACTTCCCCAAAGTAGAGAAATAGTTCACTCCTACCCTAACAACTTTTAAACCAGTTGCTTAAAATTATTCACTAAATATCCATTATTTCACAATTAAATATGTAGAAACACTGCAACACCTAAAGTTTTGGATAACCGTTTAGTTACTGAGATATTTCTGGCCTAAATCGTAGAAGTGTTAGCAGAAAGTTGTGTTTTGGCTCTGACGTCAGCGAAGGTATAAATCACAGGACGCGGTGGTGACGGTGTCTTTTCCGGGTTTGAAGTCGTGCTAATAAAATGTTATAAGCGTGTGTGGGTTGGTAGGTTGGCAACTCCGACTTATGTTGGTAGCTCAGGTCTTCAGTTGGCACTACCGGGTTCGGCCATCATGGTTGGGGCGTGGCTTTGTTTACTCAACATGAACTTTCAATTTTCAACTGGGGTTTGGTCGGGCTCTACTTCTCTCCATAATCTGTGATTTTTGGAACGATTGTTCGATTGCCTAAGCAACTTAAGAATGCTGTTATAACTTTGAATTTCATTTTTTAAATAAACTTGAAGAATTTTTTTGGAAAAGTGAACTGTTTCATTTCTGTAGCTGCTATCATACCTTTTCAATATTTGGGTTTTCAAATATTGTGGCGACCTGTAGCGTTCTAGTTGTATCCGGGCAACATGGTCAAACTAAATTAAAGTATTCAACAAGTTTTCATCGGACTTGGAGGTGTGATCAAGAGAGTAAGTTAAGGCACATAGGCGATACTCTACCCCGGTATCGGTCTTTGTCCTTACACCAGGTCACCCTGCAGCTGTTCACAGTCTTCACATGTTTTGATCCTATTGTATACCATTATATCATCTGCAAAATACCTAGATTTACTATAACCCTTCAACACAGTAATTCATTAGACTAATGAACAGCAACGTTCCCAATACAGTATTCTGTGGCACTCCCATATTTACTTCCACCTCCTTTGATAATGTATTTCCTACTCTAATACTTTCTGGCTTTTAAGACTTCCTTGACCCAGCAAGTAACTTTTTCATCCAATCCAATAGATTTCATAAGAACGAAGTCTTTCTTGGCATTGAGAATGTATAAACTGCTCTCGGGTGACTAGCCGAGTCAAGAGTGCGTTGTTACACGGTACTTCACCAGAAGATGGCGACAATGAATCTAGTCGCCGAAATATCGTGTAACAACGCACTCTTGACTCAGCTAGTCACCCGAGAGCAGTTTAGACAGTAGATTTCAGTTTATTTAAAGCCATTTTATGGCTCACTCTGTCAAATGCCTTAGAAAGATCTAGTGCCACACTATCAACTTGGCCTTCCTTGTCCAATGCATCTGAAATATCTTGCATATAGCCCACAGTCTGAGATTCACATGAATATCCTTGCCTAAAACCATGTTGTCTACCTGAAAACCAGTTTCTTTCTTCAAAGACATTCCTTATATAATTGCATATCAATCTCTCCATCATTTTGCCTATCACTGATGTCAAACTAATTGGCCTGTAATTTTCAACCCTATTTGTAATCCCTCCTTTATGAACCAGTACTACTATCACCCTTTTCCAATCCTCTGGTAAGCAGCAACACTCAAAACTCATTATAAATAAAATTTCAAGGTAAGATACAATATTGTATCCACAATCTTTAATAAATCTGTAGGAATATTATCTACACCAGCACCTTTACATTTTATTATTATTATTATTACTTTTTTTTTTTTTTACCTATCTGTGTTCCTTCATAATTTCCTGAAATTTATTTCAAATTTTGTAATTTCCTCATTTATACTTTTAGGAAGACTCTCCTCTGATTCATTCCCGCCCATCATAGATAGGATGATTGTACCTTGTTGTCTCACTAAACCAGTCCCTCAATGTCTCTGGAATTTTACAATCCTCAGTGACTTCAACTCCATTCTTATATACAATAGTCTGAATACCTTCCTTTTTCCTCAGGTTTCTTATATAACCATAGAAATTTCTAGATGCATCGTTCAGTAATCCTCCTGCACAAATAATATTCTTCATAAAACCATCCTTTGCTTCTCTCTTTGTTGTTATTAATTGCTTGTTTAGTTGTTTTAAGTATTCCCTACTGCCTTGCTGTCTCTTAACTCTGTTGTGTTCCCATCTCACTAGCCTCTTTGACCTTCTCACCTCAATACTGTAGTATGTAGGTTTTGTACTTCTCTATATTTTCTGTTTTGGAATAAACATTTCCTAACCCTTTTTAATTATCTCCATAAACTCTTCCCATTTTGCTTCCACTGTATTTGTGCCTTCCTTCTATTTGCTGAACCTTTCCCTGTAATATCTCTTCAATTCTTAAGTCTGTGCCTTTTTGTAACTATGCCTTTTCCCCCTACTATTTTGGCCACTGGTTTACTGAATCCCCTATCGTCCATCAGTACCGCACAGTGATCACTTATTCCTTCAGTTACTTGAGTCCCTACAAGATTTTCATTAGGCTTTATTAGAAAGACATCCAACATGTTTGGTCCCTTCATATTTTCCTCTATCAATTGTGTAAAACCTACTTCCCTTATTAAGGTATTTAAAAATCTCTGTTGTGTTGTTTATCTTATTTCCCACCCAGCTGACGTCTGGTAAATTTAAATCCCCTCCAATAATAACCATTCCATGCTCACCTCTGAACTGTGAATGTGAATTTAGTTTTCCTCCAAGAATCTCATCTTCATCATTCATTCTTCCACTACGATAACCATGTGAATCATTTTTTGTATTTGTCTGTATTGTGCCACCTTCACCTAAGATAAGTTACAGGTTTATTTGTAATGCCTTATAGAATAAGTTCCAAACTTGGAGAGGGGGTGTGCCACCCCAAGATACTGTAAAGACATGTCAGGGGAGGCATGGGGTGCGAAGTAGCTATACCACCCAAGTGGATGATACCCTAACTTTACACCGTTGGAAGTGCTATGTATTTTTCACTGCCTCTGAGAGTTGAAAATTTTTATATCATATACTCAGTGAATTTCCTATAAGATGTCATTGTTAAAACTGTGTAGTACCTTTACCTTTTTAATAATAAAATTGTGGTGGGGTTGGGGGTGGGAATTTTTCTTTTGACAGAAAGAAGGCGTGATAAGAAAAACGTTGGGAACCTCTACCTTATAACAGTTTTTCCTCACTATATCACTGTGTATATATGTGAGGCAGTCACCTCTCATAATGTTCTCTCGTTGACGAAGGGTTTTTTCCCGAAAATTTCTTTATTATTTGTGTTTGTGTCTTTTCTGTGTGATTGCGCCCCACATCCATCATCTAAAGGTAAGTGATGGCTCATTTCCCTATCCTAATTTGATTCCTTTCCGCTACTTAGCATCTTTTATTTCATTGTTACTATATATATATATATAAAACTAAGGAAGGATAGAAAAATATGACCCAACACTTACCACAGATGAAGGCGGCTGGGACGATGAACAAAAAACAAACACATGAGAAGCACAATATTTCGGCCTATAGCAGCCTTAAACGTGCAGAAGGTGAAGCACCAGGCGGCGTCACATGTGTACACATAGACGGCCGACTGGTGAACTTTTTCCTGCTCATTGTTATTATTTATATATATACACATATATCAACTGAATCCTAAAACAGTGTTATCATTTCCTTCAATCCTGTCCAGAAATATGATTTCTCCTTCCCCCACATCTTACCTTAGCAGACTCCTTAACACCACTTCCTGTCCAAATTCAATAAGACAGTTTCCAGGGCCCTACCCTTCCAACAGCAGTAAACATTGTGATATGCATTCAGTCACCAAAACCTTCATCAATCCTGCCAGAGGATAGATGGAATGCCAATTGTGAAGCTTCTCATATCATTTACCATCTTACTAGCAACAAATTTCCCACTGTATATATTGATTTGGCTACCAACCAATTTTCCAAGTGGATGAATGATCACAGAAAACTGACACTCATCCAAAATCCTGCAGTGGCACATGCCAAAATGTTAAAGTTAATAACTTTAATCCTTTTTCCTGGTTTTAATCTTTTGCCCTTAATCCTCCTCATAATTTTTCCTTTCGTCCTTTCACAATTCATGATATCAGAATCTTTGCCTGGAGCAGTTTGCTGAATTGAGGTCATGGGCCTCCCAGTACATACTGTGTATTGGGCATCCACTAGGCCTAAACACAATATAGAGCTCCAATCTTTCTTTCATTTTATCCTCCCCCTTCCACTACTGCTTTCACACTCTTTTCTTTTCTGACCTGCAGTAAAAACCACTTAGTTATTAGTGTGTATGCTTCAATATTCATTTCATTATTTTTTATATAACTTCCAATTTCTTTTCTAAATTTAATTTTGAATCATACTTTTTTTAAAAAAACTAAAACATATAGGTTTTTTTCTTTGCATATATTTCTGATCTGCACTATTTTGAAATTATCCTCACCAACCTCCTGCCTTCACATTTAACTGCTATTTTGCAATGACCAGCTGGTTGTTGTCTGACTCCCACACTGTCAATTCCACTTCCTACAGTTGAAGAAAGGCATAACCCTGAAAATCTATATATTTTGTGTTTCTACCTTTCTAAGTCAATCTACCATGACTTGTTGTAATGACAATATGTACATTGGGATTATGCATAGTTCTGATGTTAACTATATAACTAGGGATGTGCATATAATTAATCTGATACCTATTTGAAAATGCAAACTCCATAAGACTGTCGCCAATTCCACTGCGACAGTTAACGGTCAGGTACAATATAAAAATTAAAATTTACAGTTGACAGTAATCCAATATAATCACTCAAAATTCTGAATCTTAATGGGTAAGAGATCATATATCAAAAAGTCCTAAGGTAGCATCGGATATTCTAAATCCTTTATGAAGACTACAGGTCAAGTATGACCTAATACTCACTCCTTAAAACTTGCACGAAATCTTTCATCAAAGGCAAAGTTAATGTTTCAGCTTATGTTCCAAAAAAGGTTTATAAAGTTCTTCATAGTAATTGCACTCAAGAATTCAGAGACCCAAAACTGCATTGCACTGCTTCTTGCCCGGGAAGTTAAAAAAGTTATATGTTTGAGAAAAAATATAAGTACAATGATTACCGCCTGATCATGAACACAAGTGACACAGAGAATGCTTCCCTTAAAACTAGGGTGCTGAGGAAGAAATTTGGGATTTTAAGTAGTCTTGAGGCATGGGAAGGAAATTCCTGATATCTTAATTTTGCTCCAATCTTTATGAAACTCCTTCACTTCGTAGATTGTTTTATTCTTATTACTTTATTGTATGACAAATTTTTTCTCTAATTGCTTTATTTAGCTGTTATTAATTTTTGAAGATTCATTTTAGTTATATGACTGTATATTCTAAAGTATTTAGTTCCTCACAAAGATTTTTACATCACTGGATTTCTTTAAAATTTTTGTTTAATTTGATATACGTGTCAGCTGTGTGGTTGATTTAATTTGAGTGTAAACTTTAGATTTCTCATGTTACATTTCAATTTTAATTCAGTTACAGCCCATTTGGTACAAGCCTGAAATTAATATCTCCCTTACTAAACTTTTAATGGAACTTGCTGTGTATTCTCAGAATTGTCTGCTCTACCTTCTGTTACCTATCTTTCTTTTTGCAAATATCTTTTTATACAAAAATCCTCCTTTTTACCCTTTAATTCAAACTTTAACATCAAACTATTATAATACTATTTAATTTTGGCTATATTTTGATCTTTTTTTTGGCTTTCTAACTACTCTGTCTACAAAAATCCCCCTTTTTACCCTTTAATTCAAACTTTAACATCTAACTATTATAATACTATTTAATTTTGGCTATATTTTGATCTTGTTTTTGGCTTTCTAACTACTCTGTCAGAATTAATGGCCACAGAAAAAGAGTCCACACCTGCAACTTGTACCTTCCAATACCAGATCACGCTAATAGCCATGATTCCAATAACCTCAATGACTGCTTTACTGTGAGAGCAATCAGAATTTTCCCTGAAAGTACCACTGCATCAACTACGTAGATGGGAACTTACATCCAGAATATCCTGGATACCAGACACTCCCCTGGCTAAAATTCAACCACTTAACTCATAATTTTTTTTTGTACATACATATGTATGTATATTAACTAGTAATAATTTATTGCATCAATACTAAGTACCCTTTGTTAGATATATTCATTTCACTACCGTCTGCAATATTTTATCTCAGAAATTGCTATACTCCACTCCTTAGCAGTTAACCCACTCCCACCACCATTTCTCCCACTGCCTAGCTAGTTGTAGAACAATAAAAAGATGAAAGTATGTCTACGGCATTATTAGGATGTGCCACAACTAGCAACCAGGAGGAGACATTTGCTCCGCCGCAACACACAGACCGGCCTACTCAAAAACCACTGCAGGACTGCCTTCCAGCCACTACTTCTTAAATCCATTGATTTTGTGACATCAGCAAAACAATTTTAAAATTAATATCTCAAAAAGTACTTGATATCTTGAACCGTAATTAACATATGATCTTTCTGGTATCTTTTTCTATTTGTTCTAATCTAGTTTAACCCTCAATGAGGATCCTATTAAATTAATCCCAAATTCTCTTACATCATCAAACCTGGAGCATTTCCAATAATCACAAAAATACATTTCTAAAACTCTCATTAATCTTGCACCAACCTTTAACTTTCTACAGGAACAGATATATCATTTTAACCCTCATGATTTTGTCTATCTTCTGAAATTAATTTCATGCTCCTACCTAGTTTATTTTAGAATTTGTTTCTTATTTAAAAACTGTATTTATCATATCCCTAATTACTTAATTTTGTGTTTGTAATACTCTCAAAGGTTCTGACTATACCTAGTAATAAAAGCTTTACTTTGACTTTTCACATTTAGTAGTCTTGAGGCATGGGAACTAAATTAGATTCAGCCCACCTCTGACCTCATGTGTTAGCAACATCAACAAATCAAAACATTTTCCAAAATAAATATTTCTGGGTATTATGAATTCACTTTAAAATGATCTCCATAATAAGATTTAGCAGTGAAAATGAATGAAAGAAAAACTATTGGACTTGAAAAATTACTCTAACTTAAATTTCTACCTTTCACAAAGGTAGCCTTGACATCCAAATCAGAAGTGTTTTACTGCTATGACTAGTAGAAATGCTTTACTGTATTTCTTTTATGGTTCAAACCTGTCCCTAAATGATTTAAACACATTTATAGACATATTACACAGTCAAGGGGTAACGTTCAGTGTGGGCACACCTACAGAATCAAATGGTTCATTCTCTAATATATGAATAAGGTTACACCGAAATATTGTATTTGTGTCTGCCTTATGTGTTAATTAATTAATGAATTAATTAATTTAATTGCAATGGAGCACAGGCTACGGTGGCAATTTCCCTACACACCCATCTTCCCCCTATCCTGCACCTACCTACATTTGCCCTCTACAAATTTTATCTTTAAATTCTTTCAAAGTTTTCGGTAAATTATTCATCATTTCTCTTGGTAACTCATTCCAATCCCTGACACCCTTACCTAAAAAAGAGAATCTTCCACACCCTTGTGCCTGAAATCGAGTGCCAGCTTATGGTCATGGTCATCATTTTCCCTTCCATGCACTACTTTTCATACCTATTGCAATAGCTTTCCATGCCTCATCACCAGTATATGCCCTGTACACTCCCATGACCCTCCTCATCCTCCTCCTGTCTTGCAATGAATCCCATTCCAGCTCCTTTATCATATCCGTCACAGATTGCATTCTGCGATAATTTCCAGAAACAAATCTAGCAGCTATTTTTTGCACCCTCTCCAACTCCTGTATTTTGATACGTAAAATGAGGGTCCCATACTACACTACCATATTCGAGCAATGGTCTGACCAAAGTTTTGTAACCCAATTCCTTGACTTCTCTTGTACATCCCCTCATCACTCTCTCCAACAAGTGCAGAACTTTGAAACCTTTTCCTACCACCTGTCCTATGTGTCCTGCCCAGTTAAGATTGTTATCAAAAGTAATTCCAAGATATTTACATTTCAAGTCTTCAGCAAGCAATTCTTTCCCCACCTTATATTCATAATTGACCTTTTGTTTTTTATTTGTGTATCTAATAAGCTGACTCTTCTTTGCATTAATCTTCATTCCATGTTTACCAACCCAATTAGATATCCAGATCACCCTGCAACTGTTTACAATCATCTATCGTTTTGATTCTTTTATACAGCATTATGTCATCTGCAAACAATCTAATTTCAGATAGTAAACAATCAACACAATTATTCATTAGAATAATTAATAGCAATGGTCCCAATACGCTACCCTGTGGCACACCCATTTTTACTTCCACTTCTTTTGATACTACATTTCCTACCCTAACTTTCTGTTTTCTACCTTTTAAAAATTCTTCTACCCAGCAAATGACTTTCTTATCCACTCCAATGGTTTTTACCTTATTTACTACCATTTTATGGCTTACTCTGTCAAACACTTTAGACAGATCTATTGCTACACTATCAATTTGGCCTCCCTTGTCCATTTCATCTGAAATATCTTGCATATATCCCACTAACTGAGATTCGCATGAATATCCTAGCCTGAAACCATGTTGATTGCTTGAAAACCACTTACGTTCCTCACATATATTTCTGATGTGGTTGTATGTCAATCTTTCCATTAATTTACCTACCACTGATGTCAAACTGATTGGCCTGTAATCCTCAACTCTATTTCTCACCCCTCCCTTATAGTACCAGTACTACTATTGCACTTTTCCAGTCCTGTGGTAAGCAGCAAGTATCCTAGACTCAATTTAAATAATATTTGAAGATAAGGTACAATGTCACATCCGGCTATCTTTAAGATATCTGTAGTAATGTTATCTTCACCAGCCCCTTTATTTTTTTAAGCTTTCTTATTTCCTTCATGATTTCCTCAGGATGGATATCAAATTTGTTACTATCGTCATTTCTAATTGTGTTGTTAAGCTCGTTCTCCGAATTAGACCCTCCTGTTTCTGATTCATTGTCCCTAATGCTTTCACTGAACCAGTTACTTAAAATCTCTGCCTTTTTCAAATCGTCAGTAACTTCTTCTCCATCCTTATCTATAAGTGTCTCTACACCCTCCCTTCCCCTCAGTTTCCTGATATAGCCATAGAAATTTCTAGATGCATCAGTCAATGGTCCTCCTGCACTGACAATACTCTTCATAAACCCATCTTTAGCCATTTTCTTTGCTGTTATTAAGTCCTTGTTTAGTTGTTTTAAATATTCCCTACTACCCTGCTGTCTCTTAACTCTGTTATGTTCTTTTCTTACCAACCTCTTTAACCTCCTCACTTCCCTATTATAGTACATAGATTCTCTACTTCTCTTTATTTTCTGCTTTGGAATAAATTTTTCTTCCCACTTTCTTATTATCTCCTTGAACTCTTCCCACCTTGACTCTACTGTACCTGAGCCTTCCTTCCATTTGCTGAATTGTTCTCTGAAATATCTCTTCAAATTTGAAACCTGTGCCTTTTTATAATTGTACCTATTTCCCCCTTCAATTTTGGCTGCTGGTTTACTGAATCCTCTAATATCCATCAGAACTGCTTCATGATCACTTATTCCTTCAGTTACTTGATACCTCAAAAGGTTTTCATCAGGCTTAATTAGAAATATATCCAAAATATTTTGTCCCCTAGTGTTTTGCTTAACCACTTGTGTAAATCCTCCTTCCCTTATTAAGATATTTGCAAATCTTTGTTCCCTTGTGTTATTTATCTTATTCCCTTCCCAGTTTACACCTGGTAAATTTAAATCCCCGCCGATGATGATCATTCTATTCTCACGTCTGAAATCTGAGTATGAATTTAATTTCTCCCCAAGAGCCTCATCCTCTTCTGTCATTCTTCCACTGCGGTAACCAGCCAACACTCTGATTTTTTCTTTGTTATTAGTCCAGAAATCTACCCCAAGTAACTCATGGTCTTGATCTCATTGCAACCATCAACTTTGATATATATTGGGTTAATTTCCCTATCCATTATTATTTATATTGCCTAAAAGCTGTTTCTTTTTTCCTTAGTTTCATAACTTTTATTTAAATATTAAGTTTCTTTCTCCCTCTAAAAAACATTCTTCTAGTTTATTTACAGGCTCTAATTTTCGTCAGAATGTGTTTCTTGGTGTCAATAACATACTGTCATAGTTAAATTTGGTTTATCTATTTAAATAACTGACTTCTCAGTGTTCCACATATTTTCTATTGCCTGCCAATGCCATTATATGATTGTTTGTGGTTTAATTAATAAGATAAATAATCAGTCCATCATAATGTTCAATTTAACATTTGTTTTATTTGCATAGAAACAAGACAAAACGATACTGTTTACATGAATACACATAATCCAGCGATTGTATACAACACTTCTACCACAGATAATTTAGTCGGTGAAAACTTGGCCGAAAAACTTTACTGTTTCTCTTTCTTAGATGATCTCTTTATATAAACTCCACCGAAATTTCTAGAACACTTCAAAAGCTTCCGCCAGATATTTCTTGAACATTAAAATTATGGTACTTAAACAATTGAAACATATTAAAAACTATCAGAATTAATACATAATCATTTGCAAATGGAAATTAAAGATACTTGAACACCGAATTATTCACAGAAATCATTTTAAACTGTAGTAAATTGTCCTTTCGACATTGTAACTTGCATTAATATTTGGAATTACAAACATTTAAGCAATTATCTTACACAATTCTGTTCTTAAACATATGAAATGGCCTTTAAATAATTTCTTTTTGTTTTTTTTTTAAAAAAAAGTCTATATACATTGATTTACAGGAATTTGCAAAACAAACCTACAAGATCATATTCAACCAAACTCTAGCTTATTATAAGTGCTTCATAAAATACCATTCCATTTAATTTTAGGTTTGAGGGCTGTTTAATTTAATTTAATTGCAATCGAGCACAGGCTCCAGTGACAATTTCCCTACACCCCCATCTTCCCCCTATCCTTCAGCCCACCTACATTTACCCTCTACAAATTTTATCATTAAATTCTTTCAATCATTTTCGGTAAATTATTCATCATTTCTCTTGGTAACTCATTAAAATCCCTGAAACCCTTACCTAAAAAAGATAATCTTCCCACACCCTTGTGCCTGAAATCGAGTGCCAGCTTGTGGTCATGGTCATCATTTCCCTTCCATGCACTACTTTTCATACCTACTCCAATATCTTTCCATGCCTCATCGTCAGTATACGCCCTGTACATTCCCATGACGCTTCTCATCCTCCTCCTGCCTTGCAATGAATCCCATTTCAGCTCCTCTATCATATCCGTCACTGATTGCATTCTGCGATAATTTCCAGAAACAAATCTAGCAGCCCTTTTTTGCACCCGCTCCAACTCCTGAATTTGATACGTAAAATGAGGGTCCCATACTACACTACAATATTCAAGCAATGGTCTGACCAAAGATTTGTAACGCAACTCCCTCACTTCTCTCGTACATCCCCTCATCTCTCTCTCCAACAAGTGCATAATTTTGAAACCTTTGCCTACCACCTGTCCAATGTGTCCTGCCCAGTTAAGATTGTTATCAAATGTAATGCCAAGATATTTACATTTCATGTCTTCAGCAAGCAATTCTTTCCCCACCTTATATTCATAATTAACCTATTATTTTTTATTTGTGTATCTAATAAGCTGACTCTTCTTTGCATTTATCTTCATCCCATGTTTACCAACCCAACTAGATATCCTGTCCAGATCACTCTGCAACTGTTTACAATCCTCTTTCATTTTGATTCTTTTATATAGCATTATGTCAATCTGCAAACAATCAAATTTCAGATAGTAAACAATCAACACAATTGTTCATTAGAATAATGAATATTAATGGTCCCATATGCTACCCTGCGGCACTCCCATTTTTACTTCCACTTCTTTTGATACTACATTTCCTACCCTAATTTTCTGTTTTCTACCTATTAAAAATTCTACTACTCGGCAAATCACTTTCTCATCTACTCCAATAGTTTTTACCTTATTTACTACCATTTTATGGCTCACTCTGTCAAACGCCTTTGACAGATCTAGTGCTATACTATCAATGAATATTAATGGTCCCCATACGCTACCCTGTGGCACTCCCATTTTTACTTCCACTTCTTTTGATACTATATTTCCTACCCTAATTTTCTGTTTTCTACCTTTCAAAAATTCTTCTACTCAGCGAAATCACTTTCTCATCCACGCCAATAGTTTTTACCTTATTTACTACCATTTTATGGCTCACTCTGTCAAACGCCTTTGAAAGATCTAGTGCTATACTATCAATTTGGCCTCCCTTGTCCATTTCATCTGAAATATCTTGAATATATCCCACCAGCTGAGATACGCATGAATATCCTTGCCTGAACCCATG
Source organism: Vandiemenella viatica (assembly GCA_031002005.1). Lineage (NCBI taxonomy): Eukaryota > Metazoa > Arthropoda > Insecta > Orthoptera > Morabidae > Vandiemenella > Vandiemenella viatica. Next base: position 342,953,250 of record CM061920.1, on the reverse strand, counting down.
TTGCCTGCTTGAAAATCACTTACGTTCCTCACATATATTTCTGATGTGGTTGCATATCAATCTTTCCATTAATTTACCTACCATTGATGTCAAACTGATTGGCCTGTAATTCTCAACTCTATTTCTCACTCCTCCTTTATGTACCACTGCTACTTTCACACTTTTCCAGTCCTGTGGTAAGCAGCAAGTATCCAGACTCAATTTACATTATATTTCAAGATAATGTACAATGTCACATCCGGCTATCTGTAGTATTATCTATACCAGTCCCTTAATGTCTTTTCAGCTTTCTAATTTCCTTCATGATTTCCTCTTTATAAATTTAAAATTTTTTACTATCGTCATTTCTAATTGTGTTGTTAAGCTCGTTCTCCGAATTAGACCCTCCCTGTTTCTGATTATTGCCCCTAATGCTTTCACTGAACCAGTTACTTAAAATCTCTGCCTTTTTAAAATCCTCAGTAACTTCTTCTCCATCCTTATCTATAAGTGTCTCTATACCCTCCATTCCCCTCAGTTTCCTGATATACCCATAGAAATTTCTAGATGTATCAGTCAATGGTCCTCCTGCACTGACAATACTCTTCATAAACCCATCTTTAAGCCACTTTATTTGCTGTTATTAAGTCCTTGTTTCAGTTGTTTTAAATATTCCCTACTACCCTGCTGTCTCTTAACTCTGTTATGTTCTCTTCTTACCAACCTCTTTAACCGTCCTCACTTCCCTATTATAGTACATAGATTCTCTACTTCTCATTATTTTCTGCCTTTGGAATAAATTTTCTCTTCCCCCATTTCTTATTATCTCCTTGAACTCCTTCCATCCTTGACTCTACTGTACCTTGAGCCTTCCTTCCATTTGCTGAATTGTTCTCTGAAATATCTCTTCAAATTTGAAACTGTTGCCTTTTTATAATTGTACCTATTTCCCCCTTCAATTTTGGCTGCTGGTTTACTGAATCCTCTAATATCCATCAGAACTGCTTCATCACTTATTCACTTATTCCTTCAGTTACTTGATACCTCAAAAGGTTTTCATCGGGCTTAATTAGAAATATATCCAAAATATTTTGTCCCCTAGTGTTTTGCTCAACCACTTGTGTAAATCCTCCTTCCCTTATTAAGATATTTGCAAATCTTTGTTCCCTTGTGTTATTTATCTTATTTCCTTCCCAGTTTACACCTGGTAAATTTAAATCCCCACCAATGATGATCAGGCTATTTTCACCTCTGAAATCTGAGTATGAATTTAATTTTTCCCCAAGAGCCTCATCTTCTTCTGTCATTCTCCCACAGCAGTAACCAGCCAACACTCTGATTTTTTCTTTGTTATTTCCCAGAAATCTACCCCAAGTAACTGATGGTCCTGATCTATGAACAGCCAATGAACTGTGGTAGTTTTTGCTAACTAGTATGAAAATGAAAACTCCTCCACCAACTTGCTTCCTCTATCTCTGCGGTACACTCTGTAACCATCAGGAAAAACCTCACTGTCTAGTACTTCTTCTTTTAACCAACTCTCTACCCCAATTACTACTTGTGGTTCATATATGTCTATTGAGTTTGCAAATTGGATTACTTTATTCATTATACTTCTACAGTTTACCAATAACACACTTACTACTGGCTTTACATTTTCAGAATTTATCTCCTCTTTCCCCAGTTTTACCCCAGTCAGTTATTGTTTCAGCCACTTCATCTATTTCTTTAACATCTCAGACTTTTCCCATTGTGAATCTGCAATCGTTATCACTTTGATAATCTATTTTTGTCCCTTCACCAACAGCCTCTAACCTAAAAAAGGCACAGTACTGACCCCATCATCACTGGAAATCGGCTCCCTCACTGCTTAAGCTAACAACTCAGAAAGTACTCCCTTCTCCCTGTTACACCATGCTTGCATAACTTAAAGCCATCGCGAACAAACTTTAAAACTGCTCTACCTTATTTAATAAAATTTTTAGACTATACAAATGTTGCCTCGAAGTGTTTGTTTTTGCCTATATTCTTAGTGGAAATGTTAGTGGCAATTTCTATACACTTTAGTTTTATGACTTTTTGTTTCACCATATTATTATGACAAGTCTTATTTTGGATCAAAAGGTTGTTTACACTCAAGTTTATGTTTCTTTTGTTGAATTACTATGTTACAGGCATTAAATCCCTCCCCCCCTCCCCCCCCCGCCGCCTTTCTTGATTCTAGAAAGCTTATTCGTCCATAACACTATGGTAACCAATGGTTCCTCTCCATCTTGTAATACGTCAGTTTTTATAATATTATACAATTTAATAACAACAACATTAAAAGTATAATTTAGAGTATTTTGCAAGAACAGATACTGTCATGTTAGTGAGAGACCAGTTTCTTAACTACAGTTGTCCTCCTGGTAAGGCTATGGTTCAGTGTCCTCTCTCTGGCTGACAATGAAAGGTAGGGCCAATTTTTGAAAGGCGAGTGGGCTGAACAGTGATGTACAGTACATGGATAGTCATGTCACAAGTAGGTAGCATGTTTAAAATAATAGATTCTGTGAAAAGAATCGCAGTACTTCCTTTCGGAGTGCAAATAGTAAAAATGCTACAGATACAGATAATATTAAACCACTAAGGATAATGGTCCTTAATTGCCGGAGTATTAGAGGAAAAGTAGCCAATTTCCACGCTGCAGTTGCGACTAATGATGTTGATATAATACTGGGAACCGAGAGCTAGGTTGACGCCAGAGGTAGAATCTAGCGAAGTATTTGCTCCTCAATTCAATGTTTTTTCGGAAAGACAGAACTACCTCAATGGGCGGAGGTGTGTTCATGGCCGTTAATAAAACCATTAATTGCTCCGTAGTAAATGAAACTGGAAAATTGTTGCGACGTTAATATGGGTGAAGGTAAAAATTGGCAAAAGTTTAAAGTTCATAATAGGATCATTTTACCGACCTCCGGACTCTGGATTAGATAACACGGAATATTTTATACAGTCACTTAATAGTATTTCTCAGAAATTTCAGGGACATACATTGATCATGGGAGGTGATTTTAATATACCCTCTGTTAACTGGGATACATTTACATTCAGCTCAGGCAGAAGAGATAGGTTAATAACCGAAACGTTCCTGGAATCATTCACCTGAAAATTCTCTTGAAGAGATGGTCGAAGAGCCAACGCAGAGTGTCAAAGTTTCCTCGTCCATTTTGGATCTTTTTCTTACTAACAATCCGGATATTGTAGATAAAGTTTGTATAGAAGACAGTATAAGTGATCACAAGGCGACTTGTGGTAACTTTAAAATCTAGGCTGAATTTGAAGCATGATAAATACAAACTCGTATATTGTTTCGATAAGGCAAATGATGCGTTTATGGTCGATCATTTGGCGAAAAATTTTGAAATGTACACGCTTAATACAAATGTTGAGGAACTTTGGTTTAATTTAAAAGAAATAATATGGACCGGTTTAAATCAATTTGTTCCCAAGAAGTTTATCAAGGTTAGTAAGAACTTCCCGTGGTTCAATAGGAGGAACGTTTGCTCAGGAAGCAAAGGTGTTTACATGCAATGGTAAAGAAATCGGGGGACTCATCTGATCGCGCTAAATTAGTCCACTTGCGAGCGGACTGTGTGTAAGGGAATGCGTGATGCGTTTAAAGAATTCCAAGCCAGAAATTTATCCGAATATCTGATTACTAATCCAAAAAAGTTCTAGGTCATATGTCAAATTAGTAAGAGGCTCTCATAAGGTCATGCCGTCGTTGATTAGGGAAAATGGGGAATTATCAGAAACAAGCGTAGAGAAAGCAGAAATTTTGAATAATGTGTTTAAAAAAGCTTTCACGACAGAAAACTTGGAGGAGATTCCGATATTTAACAATTGTACCAACAAAACTATGAAAGATCTCGTTCTCAATGTCAAGGGAATAACTAAACTGCTTATGAATGTGAATCCCAATAAGGCTCCTGGACCAGACGGTATTCCTACAAGATTCTACTCAAGGGTACGCAAAGGAAATTGTGCCGTATTTAATGAAATTATATACCTGCCTCATTGGATCAAGGAAAAATACCAGCCGAATGGAAGACCGCCAAGTCCAGTGTTCAAAAGTGGGAATGTTAATGATCCTCAAAATTATAGGCCGATCTCGTTAACCTCTATATTTTGCAGGATTTTAGAACACATCATCTATTCAAATGTCATGCGGTTTTTGGATGAAGATGAGCTTTTAAACCCAAATCAACATGGATTCAGAAAAGGCCAATGCTGTGAAACACAACTTGCCCTCTTAATTCACGACTTGAGCCGTATTATAGATGAGCAATCCTAGGTTGATTTAGTTTTATTAGACTTCAAAAAAGCTTTCGACACTGTGCCTCACACTAGGTTACTTAGGAAACTTCGCGGTTATGGTATATCTAGACAAATATGTGATAGGGTTGCAGACTTTTTGAAGGACAGAACACAGTGTGTAGTTCTCAACAGTGAGCGTTCATCAATTGCCGAGGGAAGCGTGATAGGGCCTCTGTTGTTTCTCATATACATTAATGATTTGTGTGACATAATAAGGGGGATGAAAAGATTATGTGCCGATGAATGCTATTATTTAACTTGAAATCACAACCCAGGATGACTGAGATTTGTTAGAAGACGATATTATGAAAATAATTGCGTGGTGTAAAGATTTGCAGGTGGAATTAAATGCTAAAAAGTGCCAAGTCATGCATGTAAGTAAAAAGGTGACACCATTTACCTCTGGATATACAGTTAATGGTACTGTCCTTAGAACGGTAGATTCCGCTAAATACCTAGGGATAACAATTCAGTAATAATTTGTTCGTGGAATGAGCATATCGACAATGTAATTGGGAAAGCAAATCGTATGCTTAGATTTCTAGGTCGATAATTTAAAACAATGCACTCCGGAAGTTAAATTGATTGCATACAAGTCACTAGTGAGGCCTCACTTAGAATATTGTTGCTTTGTATGGGGTCCCCATCAAAAGGGATTAATGGAGGCATTAGAGATGGTTCAAAGAAGAGCCACCCGATTCGTGACAGGTATATATAGTTGGAAGGAAAGCGTAAGTGCCATGTTGAAGGAGTTTGGTTGGGAAGACCTGGAGCACCGAAGGCGTTGCTCTCGACGGAAGCTAATTGAAAAATTCTCGACTGATGTATTTCGGAATGACAGCAAACAAATATTGCTACCAGCAACATCATATCTCGGAATGACCGCAAAAATAAGATAAGAGAAATCAGGGCCAGAACCGATTCATTTCTCTACTAATTTTTTCCACAAGCAATTAGGGAGTGGAATAGAAAGGATTTACCGGGCGAGTAAACACAAAATCGGAAAGGAGTAAGCTTCCGATAAAGCACTCCGGCCATCCTGATCTGGGTTTTCCATGGTTTCCCTAGATCGCTCCAGGTGAATGCTGGTATGGTTCCTCACAATAGCCCATGGGCGCCACCTGCCATATCCCGTATATCCCTTCCAAACCATTACCTTTCCTGATAGGTGCAATGCACCCTCTGCCAAACACTTTTATTGAATCCAGAGGAGTAATAGTAATAGTAAGGAGTCATAGTTTTCAATAGCAATTATGGGCTTGTGTGTTGAGGAAGAAATATCTTAGCCAGTTAGGAAATAGGAGTTTGTTACTAACAAGCATATAGTTTATAACTTTACTGTTTTCATTGGCAAACCTTGAGCTTCTGCTGGCTCTGGAGAGAGTTGTTGCACATTGTGGACTGGTGAGGACAATATCCTAATTTTTAATGTTCATAATACTTATATTTGAGACTTGTATGTGATATTGCTTGATTTAATAATTTCATAAAATATTTTTTTTAAAGTTGGGAGATTCTTCTCATGTACAAAGTTTATAAATATGCTATGGAATACTTAAGAATCATACCTGGCTCTGAGATTAGCCTCATTCTGCAACTTTTGAATATTGATGTGTATTGTAGTATCTGAACCAGCAGCTGTAATCAGTATCCCATCAACCTCTAAAACTGGAATTATTTGTATAAGCCTGGGATATTTTTTGGCAGTAATAATATCTCCAACTTCATTGACTATTACAAAAGCTCTGAAACATAGTCATACCATTGTCTGGTTTATATATTATGTCATGCTCAAAGACTTAAAAATCTCAGTGAATGAAAAAAATGCATTGTGGTTTGTTTAAACTGGCCACAACATGTTATTCCCATTGTGAAACTGTCAAAAAGAGGCAGAACACATTGCAGCTGTCTCAAAAAAGCCACAAAAAGAAATTAGTGTCATGGCTCTCATGATATTTGACCACTATGTGTTGTGGTTACTGAGAAAAGCCACAACACATTTTGAATGTTAGCTGATGCAACCCCGACATGACAGGCAGGTCGTAAGTACATATTCTGTTAATTAATAATCAGGTGATGTTAAGAAAATAAAGCATTCTTTTAAATACACTTTAATCATTGTAGGATATAGGTTGGCAGTAAAATTTTGAAAGTAAAGAAAGTTGGTAACAAAATTACCAATAATGTTTACTTTTACAAGAACTGTTACCATGACATTTTGAGTTACATTTTAATTTCTTTGAGCAACATTTGGATTTTTTTTTTATTCATACAGTATATTTTACAGTGACACATTATAAAGCTTTGCTAACTTCCAGATAGTAACATAAATGCTAAGCAAAGGAGTTGAGAGATGTCCTGAATGTTATAGTTACTCCCTGAAATTCATTACGAACATAAGTTGATTGAGAAGACCTTCCTTGTATACTAATAGAGACTGTAAGGAAGAAATGTTCATGGGGGGTAACCATAAACCGTTCAGCTTTAACGCCAACCGTGTGCTATGCCTTGGATAAATCAGTTTGTGCTTTACTAAAACTTGGCGACCACCTAAATTGTTCTAAACCCCAACTTAGGAAAGGTATGAAGTAATTAAAAGTCACTGTTGCAATTCAAACTTGTTAAACCATATATTCTTTCAAAGTCACAAACTTAATGGCATCAGAAATCATCACCAAAGAATCGTAATAGCAGGAACGATTAACACATTCCAGACAGACCAACCTCATGATCCATAAATGAATTTACAGTTACATGAGGTGTTCTAACAGCCTCAAAGTTCAGCTTGACTGCCTCATATCTACATCCGCCTTGCTGCACGCCCAATTAGCGTAGTCACACTCTAACTGATTTTGAGTGACTGGGGCAGGGTAAGCTTATGGCCTCTGTTTATAGAAGGCACCATAAGAAAGCTTTGTTTTTCCTTTTCACATGAGAGCAGTCCCATGATCTGATCAAATGTAGTCTCTCAACCTTGTGGATTTCGTGACTTGTGACCTTGGTGACTTAAAATATTCCTATTGATCTGAAATTTTGGCAGTAAATGTTAATTTCAATCCTTATAAAAAAAAATTGTAACTCTAATGGTTTGGCCATAAAAATTTATTTTCTGAAATTCAAAAAAAAAGTTTATGTCTTCCTCAATTTTACAGCTATGAAGCTGAAATAACTTGTATTTTACTTCTAATTGACTGCTCTTTTATTTGGCACTAGAACCACCTTTTTAACTATTTTCTAACAGGTTGAACGAAAGTTGAGCAAATATATTGTGCAATCATAAATTTTGACCCCGCACTTCTGAGAAACATATGTTAAACAATTCTATGTATATTTATTTGCAGGTTGTGTAAATTTGAAGTCGCTACCTGCTTTCTTTGATTTACTGTTAATTTTGTAAAAACCTTCACGTCGAGGATAACTATTCAAACCATCTTGCCAAAATGTTGTTGCCACCAAAAAATTTACTTTCTCTATATTGACCCAATGACTTCTTGCATTTAGTTGAAACTTACAGAAAACTATTTATATTTGACTAAGCTTTATTTTGAATATAGTTTTCTCAAATGAATTTACTTATTCTCTCATCTCGTTATCTTTTTCCTTACCCATGAGTTCAATAAATTGATTTCCTATATCTTTCAAATCATGACTTGTAGAAATTTTTACAATATGCTATTATGTCCTAAGTTTTCATACCGGCTTTTCACTTTCAATATTTTTAAACTCTTTAGTGTAATTCTCTAGCTACAAGATTTCTATCATCTGTTTACTGGTAATTATACTGAATGTCTCTAAAAATTAGTTACTTTTTACAAAAATATTCTAAAGTCAAATAATAGATATGATGATCTTATGTTCTGACTTTCTTTAAATGTGTAATCTGATTTCTTGCTTAAATTAACTAAGTAACTGACTTTAAAACTGACCTACAATGTTATTTAAATGAATTCGCAGTTCTGAGAACAAATTCTGTTAGGCAGTTACAAAATTTTTAGGTTACGTTACAAGACTTCATGGATTAATGCTCATAACAACAGCTAAAACATTGCTGGGAATTGCATGTCCTCATCAACTTTAGGTATCCTAACTGAAACAGTAGAACCAATTTCAAATGCAGAAAATTAGTTGAAAAATAGTTGAACAGTGAAATTATTTTATCTGATTGTTTCTCTTTGCTGGAATAGGCACTTACTCTCTCAACACTGATGCTATTCTTTCTTAAACAGATTTTACAAGTAACATTCTCATTGCTTTCTTGACAGATAATGTAAACACATTCATAACACTCTGAAAACTTCAGTTCTTGAGATTTCAGTTTCACAAATAACACAACATTTTATTCAATTTAACTTTTCAGCTTTTTCTAAATAATGTGTCAGAGATGCAGTATTGATTAAAATGAAAATGTTCCTTAAAGAGCATAAAATTTAACCTAAAATGTCACTTTTTTTTTTGCTTATTGTTTTACGCCATGTTGATGTCAAAGTCATTAGAGGCGGAATAGTAAGGGGAGTTTATTCAGCAGTGGCCTTTTTAAAGGAAACATCCCAGCTTTCACAAGAAGTGATTTAGTGAAACCATGGAAAACTCAAGTCTTGATGGCCAGATGGGGATTCAAACTCAAGTCTGGAGTGCAAGGCCAGAACTTTCCATTTCACCCACCATGCTTGGTAGAATCTACATCTACATCTATACTCTGCAAATCACAAATACTGTGGGTGGCAGAGGGTGCTAAGCACTAATCCTAATTCTGCGCATTCCAATCCCGAACAGATCGAGGAAAGAAGGAATACATAAATGAATCAGTATGGCATCTTATTTCTCTAATCTTATCCCTCCTGTCATTGCGACCTAAATAGGTTGGCGGAAGAAGTATTTCGTTGCACTCGTAACTTAAAGATTTTCGCATATTCTCCAGCAAATTCAAATGAAAACGATGTTGTCTGTCCGCCAAACAATCCCAGTCCAACCCACAAAACAGCTCTGTGACACTTACGTAAAGACTGCAACTAGTAGTCACGAATCGAGTCGCATTCAGGAGGACGGCGGTTCGAATCCCCGTCCGGGCATCCAGATTTGGGTTTTCCATGGTTTCCCCAAATCACTCCAGGCGAATGCCGGGATGCTTCCTTCAAAAGGCCATGGCCGAATTCCTTCCCATTCCTTGCCCTCATCCTTTCCCGTCTCTAAAGACCACGTTGTCAAAAAGGGACGTTAAACTGTGACAAAAAAAAAAAAAAAAAAAAAAAAAAAAAAAAAAAAAAACCGAATCGAGCGGCTCTTCTCTGTACTCTCTCTAATGTGTCAATCAATCCCTTGCAATACGGATCCCAAATTCCACAACAGTATTCCAAATGCGGACGCACTAGTGTTTTGTATGCTATTTCCTTTGTATGAGCATTACAACTTCTCAAAATACGTCCTATGAATCGTAGTTTGGAATTAGCTTTGCCTACAACGGAAGTTATGTGCAAGTCCCATTTCATGTTGCTTTGTACTGTTACTCCTAGATACTTCAGGGAATCCAAGAAAATAGCATCAACTTGTGATCCTGCATCAATAACTTTCATTACATCATGCGAAAATAGAGCCAGTTGCGTTTCACATGATCGGTTCTTCCGAAATCCGTGTTGGCATGCTGTAAGTAGCTTGTTTTCATCTAGAAACTTCATAACGTTAGAGCATATGACATGCTCCAGAATTCTACTGCAAACAGATGTTAGCGATATCGGTCGTTAATTCCTAGGATCTCTCCGATCTCCTTTCTTGAAAACGGGAATAACCTGCACAACTTTCCAGTCAGAAGGTACTTTTCTTTCCTGTAAAGATTTACGAAATACATCTGACAGAAATGGTTCTATTTCTTCCGCGTATCCCGAAAATACTCTTACTGGTATACCATCGGGACCCGGCGCTTTCCCCCACTTCAGGAGCTTTAAGTGCTTTATGATACCTACACTATCAATTTGCACTGGATCCATCTCAAATTCAACACGCCGTGGAAAAACGGGAATGTTTTCCATGTTTTCGTCAGTGAAGGAATTTTTAAATTTGGCGTTAAATACGGTAGCCTTGTGTCGGCTGTCATCAACTTCCCAACCGTCTTGTAGTAGAACTGGCATATTGTTGTCACAACCACTTACTTTTTCTACATACGACCAAAATTTCTTTGGATTTTCAATGAGGCTCTTGGAAAGTGAGTTGCATCGAAAGTCATTAAAAGCCTCGCGCATCGCATTCTTGACCTGTCCTCTTGTCTCAGCTAGCTTTTCTAAATCACTCCTATACATCGTCCTTCTTGAGCGTGCATGAACCTTCCTTTGCTTTTTAAGTAACCTTTTAACTTCACGCGTATACCACGGGGGATCGTTCCCGTCCCTGAATGTCCTTTTCGGTATATGTAAGTCCATACCTTCCCTGACTATATTTATGAATTGAAGCCACATCTCTTCAACCGAGCCAATTCCTTCTATAAAGGTAATGTATTTATCCCTCAAAAACGTTCTTAAACTCTCCTTTGGGGCCTTTTCGAACATGTAAACGACCCTTTCTTTTTTTCTTTTTGTACTCGACTTTTAATTTTACTGTAGCAATTACAGCTTTATGATCACTTATTCCCGTGTTGGTAGAAATGTCCGTAAATAATTCAGGCCTATTTGTAACGAGAATATCTAAAAAGTTTTTGTTATCGTTGTCAAACCGCGTTGGTTCAGTGACGAGCTGCTCAAGATTAAGATCTGAGAAAAGGTCGAGAATAATCTCACAGGAAATTTTATCCCTGCCACCAGTAACGTGGGTGTAATTACTCCAGTCAATATACGGCAAGTTGAAGTCACCTCGTAGTATTATTCCATGATCCGGAAATTGACGAGCTATATTACTTACATTATTTCTTAAGGCCTCAGCAACACCTACATCTGCATCTGGTGGATGATAGAAAGACCCTATTACAAGTTTTGTCCTAGCTACTTTTAGTCTATTCCACAGGATTTCACAGACCGTATCAATATTTATTTCGTTACACGACAGGTGTTTACGAACAGCTATAAATACATCACCTCCATTTTAATGTAACCTATCCTTACGGAAAACATTCATGCTATTGTTAAAAATTCCTACTGAACTTATATCTGGTTTTATCCAGCTTTCAGTACCTAATACAATATCAGCTTCTGTGCTACTAATAACGCTTTCAAGCTCAGGCTGCTTATTACAAACACTTCTACAGTTCATAACGAGTACTTTTAACGGTCGAGATTGATTTTCGCTACTCCTAACATATGGTGCCGAATTTAATTGGGCTGCCCGTGACTGTAATCCCAGTTTCGGGTCTTCCTCCCTCAGCCTAAAAAATTCCCCAATGCACTCCACACGGCCCCTGCCACCTGTGTAGCCGATTCACGTGTGTAGTGCACACCTGATCTATCCAAGGGAACCCTACACAACTCGACCCCAGTGCAAAGATCAAGGAATCTGCAGCCATGATTATCACAGAAACGATGCAGTCTCTGGTTCAGACCCTCGACTCGGCTCTGAACCAGAGGTCCACAGTCTGTTCTATCGACAATGCTGCAGATGGTTAGCTCAGCCGAAATGTTGCGGTCATCAACCACAGAGCTCACCGTATGAACAAGCCGCCGGAAGGAAGAGAGGATACCCTCTGACCCAAGGCGGCTAGCATCATTGGTGCCGACATGAGCTACAATCCGCTGCTGGCTACACCTCGTCCGCTCAATGGCATCCGGGATGGCCTGTTTCACATCACGGAATACACAATGAATGGACAGTGGACTTCATCCCAGACCTGTACACCATGTCCCTAAGGGGCTCCAATGAAACGCCTAACGTTGGAGCTACCTACTACCAGAATCCCCTTCTGTGATCGCCCAGACCTAGCGGGCGGGGGGCTGGCAACTCGCTGATTGACGATTGTGGATCTGAATCAGATCCAGACAACACATCAAACCTATTGGACAGTGGTACAGGCTTGCCCTCCTGGGATTCAGACCTGTACGCCTGCCCCCGCATGCGGCGTCGACGTCCAGAAACCACGCGCCAGACACCATCAGGTGACTGCCGCACAGCCTCCGAAGTCTCACCCTGGACTGCAGGTACGATATTTGGTAGGGGAGAACCTGTTAGAACACTAGCTTCATCAAGGTCACCCCTTCCACATCTGCTGCAGCCACCTACGGCAGCTTCCAGCCTCGTAACTTTCGTTAGCAAAGCGGCAAGCTGAGCGCGAAGATCAGCCACCTCAGCCCGCAACTGCACACAGCAGTCACAGTCCCCACACATATTACTTTGAAAGCAAAAACTACGGAGAGGATGAAAGTTGAACTAACCGAGTGATCCAAATAAACTGTTCACAACTTACTACCAACCGCTAGGCACGACCTAAAGAGAACCTACTGAGGAGATGAATTTAGACCAGATGACTGCACTTAGTAGTTAATAGGACATACTGATAAGCGGTGTTAGCCAACCAATGTACTAAATAAAAAACAAATAAGCTCTATATACTTCCCTATAGAAAAAGCAAATAAATGCGATCACGATTAGAGCGCACCTCCTCTGCGACGACAGAAGATATTCAAAGATAAAATCTACCTACAACACTTTAAAATAAAATACTCAGAAAATGCGGCACTTGACTCGACGGTTGCTGGAACTCAATACAACAGTAATAGTTTTTTTTGTAAAAATAAATTACACTGCAACATTACTGGTAAGTTTGTTACCAAGTTTCTTTATTTTAATAATTTTACTGTCAAATTATATCAGACAATGATTAAATATAAAGAAATGGTAATGAGAAAGAATTTTTCATTCTTAACATCACCTGATTATTAATTAACATACAGAATATGTAGTTACAACCTGCCCTTCATGTTGTGGTTACATTGGCTAACATTCATTGAGCAGTTTTGGACTTTGAGTCTATTATATGAGGGTAGGCTGAAAAGGTAATGCACACATGCTTGTAGAAATCAGACAAAAGCAGTTAGGAAGATTGGGCAAAAAGTGAATTAAAGTACAATTCTTAAGCTTTCACTTCATCGTCTGAGGTGTAATGTTTAACTTTGAGGTCTCTCTTGAGTAGAGGAAAAAAATAAAAATTGCTAGGCACAAGATCGGGGGAATAAGGAGGGTGTGGAAGTGGTTCAAACTTCAGCTTTCTCATTGCCTCTTCAGTTGCACGCGAGGTGTCTGGACGAGTGTTGCCATGATGCAAGATTATTGGCTCCAGGCTGCCTCCAACATGACAAACTCAACGTCGGAGGTGTTGTAGAGTCTGTATGTAGTGGGATGAATTTACCACTGCACCTCATTCCAGATAATCGGTCACATAAAGTCGATGAACATCCCAAAACACAGACAAAAGAATTTTTTTTGAGGATGGTTGTGTTTTGAATTTTTTTTTCTGAGGAGAAGACAAATTTCAATACTCTGCACTTTGTCTTTTCTCTTCTTGGTCATAATGATGCACCCATGACTTGTCCCCCATCACGATATTCAAAAGGAAGTCATCTCCTTTGTCACTGTAGCACTGCAAAAGTTGCTGGCAGCATTCCTTTCGGCGCTGTTTGTTCTCGTCTGTTAAACGGCATGGTACCCATCATGCATAGACTTTACGGTATCCCAACTGGTTGATAATGAAGCCGACACATTCCTTGGAAATTCCAACATGGTTCGCGATACATTGTTGAGTAATTCACTGGTCATTTGAATCAAGTCATCAACAAGTTTGCAATGCCTATCGCCTGTAGCGGTGATCGGGCATCTGCTGCGTTTTTTGTCAACAATTGCGGCTTTTTCAGGTGTGCAATCACAATATTTTGTTACCCATCAATTGACTGTAGACCTATCAACAGCATTGTCACCATAAACACTCTTTAAAACAACGATGAATTTCAGTAGGAGTCTCTTTTTCAGCAGTTAAAATTTCGATAACAGCATGCTGTTTAACTCTCGTTAACATATCACGAGAACACGTCTCCATATGTATGCTGCTCAAAAACAACTGAATGGACGCAAAGAATTCAAACTGCGCAAGCATCTAAAGGAGGAATGTTACTTCCGAATGCCACCAGGCATGCCTCTGTAGCTCATTTTGTTCACGTTCTACAAGCATGTGTGCATTACTTTTCAGCCTACCATCGTACATAATAAAAATCTAATACTCACAGAAATACAAAGTGTAAAACCAGTTATATGAATAAGGGCTCATGGAAATACAACAAGAAAAATTAATGTGAAATAACATCAGAGTGAAACATTCTTAATATAAAGTATTTTGTCCAAGTTTTCCACTAAAGAACAACTACCAAGTTAATGTTTTTAAAGTGATCCATTGCTGTTCAGAGCTGAATATGAATATATTAAATAAATCTATTCCCAAACTGATTTTTTTTTCAATTTTAATAACATCTAAGTGGAAGACACTTTTTCCTCCAAGAAAATAGCAGGTATATCTCGTCTAAAATTTGATACGGAACCAAAAATAGAGTATCTTACGCTAGTGGGTAAACTACACTCAAAAAATATGGTAAGGAGTGTTGTGTTTCTAAAGTTGTAATCTGGGAAGGATATGGACAGAAAATCCATCACTTAAGACAGATGAAGGCAACAGGGTAATAATCAACATACAGAAATACAGTAAAATGAGTTAGTCTTCTTTGAATTTATCACTTCCCTCCTGCCTTCATCTCTGGCAAGTGGTGGGTTTACTGTCACTCTCCTTTCTTGTTTCAGTTACCTAAAAGCATTTTTCTTCTAATTATTATCACAATAACCAAATGTAACATGCCATGTTCTACATCTCACATGTCCCTCCTCAGCAAGGAGGTAGAACAAATAGATAAATAAAAAATGTTATAATCTGAATAGACAAACCTGTCTCTTAGCTTCCCCTTTCTCAATCCAAGTGTAGTGCACTCTGCATCTTGCAGCTTTATAACACCACATGACTTTATAGGAAAGCACATTATTTCAGTAAGTTCTCCCACCTTATGCCACTTCTTTGGTGGACGATACTTCTTTTTGTGCACCCATAATGACCATATGGTTGCTGCTGATGCTGCTATTATAAGAACTGTTAGCATGGCATAATATCCTGGAAGATAAGGCAACATAAAAATGTAACTGATCAGTGTTGTTAAGTTTTTAAATATGGCCACTAGAAAATACTGAATAACTAAATGACCCGTGCGAAAATTTCGCGAATAAAATACAATGAATAGTGAGGTTCAATGCTTGTAATATAATGAAAAGTAGAACCGCACTTTGTAGCAAATATTTATTTGTTTAGTGTAATAGGTATGCATAAAAAATATTACAAAACAGTTAGGAAAATTTAAAACACACAGTATGTACGACAAATTGTCACTGACCCTAACAGAATACAACCAACCTGAACAAAATGCACACAGCATATCAAAATCTCTGTAATATGTGCTGCTGTGCAAATAAAACGTTTACACTGGAATTCTATAGCAAATCAAAAATGTTTCTGTAACAGGAAAAAATATCCGAAAAGCAACTTATTGTATAAAAAACAGTTTATTGATATCTCAGCGATACTGCTGCTGCAATCTGAGGGCTTAGCTCTGAACTGTTTGATACATGTGACCAATTTAAGCATCAAATTCCAAAAAATTCTTTCTTAATTTATGATTTTACCTAATTGGAGCCCTTAATCTCTTTTTTAGGTAAGGGTGTCAGGGATTGGAATGAGTTACCAAGAGAAATGATGAATAATTTACCGAAAACTTTGAAGGAATTTAAAGATAAAATTTGTAGAGGGAAAATGTAGGTGGGTGCAGGATAGGGGGAAGATGGGTGTGTAGGGATATTGCCACCGGAGCCTGTGCTCCATTGCAATTAAATTAAATTAAAAAAAAAAAAATAATGTCATTTATCGGTTACGGTTAGGTATTGAAGGAGATAAATGGCTCGTGATATTAATAATAAAAAAAAAAAACATGTTGTAGAAATAATATTGATACTTCTGCCCCTTAAGAGTCAAATTCAAAAAAATAATTTTATAAAATATGGTGTGACCAAAGCACACAGCTTGGTCTTTAAAATGATACCTCATTTACCAATTTTTGTTAGGCATCAAGTGAGGTAAAAAGAAAAGTTTTAGAAATGATGATATTTTTGCCCCTTAAGGGTTGATTTTAAAGAAAGTTCTTTCTTAAAATATGATGTGTCCAAAGTGGATACTATAATATTTTAAAAGATAACCCGTTTATTGATTTCGGTTAGATATCAATGGAGATAAAAGGCTCATGACAGAAAAATGTGTTGTTGAAATATTAATACTTTTGCCCTTTAAGGGTCAAATTTTGAAAAATTCCTTTCTTAATATATGGTGTAACCAACCAAAGACCTTACAAAGACTGCAGTCTTTAATATGATATGTCGTTTGTCAATTTTGTTTAATTATCAAGGGAGATATATGACTCGAGACACAAAAATGCATTTTAGAAATACTGATATTTTTGCCCTTTAAGAGTTCAATTCAGAAAATTCCATTCTTAAAACATGATTGACCATAGCAGATACCTTAATCTTTACAATTATACCTCATTTATCTCAGTTATATATTACTGGAGATAAATGCCTCGTGACATAAAAATGCGTTGAAGAACCATTGATACTTTTTCCCTTTAAGGGTACAAAAAAATAAAATAAAATTCTTTCTTAGTACATGATGTCACCAAAGCTGAGACACTAATCTTCATAATCCTACTTCATTTATCGATTTCTTTTATATATCCAAGAAGATAAATGGCCCGAGACATAAAACATGCATTTTAGAAATATTGACATTTTTGGCCTTTAAGGTTCGAATTACAAAAAATTAATTTCTTAAAATATAATGTTACCATGGCGGAGACGTTACTCTTTAATATGATACCTCATCTACCTGTATCGGTTAGATATTAAGGAGATAAATGGCTTTTGACACAAAAATGCATTGTAGAACCCATGATACTTTTTCCCTTTATGGGTTGAATTCCAAACAAATTCTTCCTTAAAGTATGATGTCACCAAAGCTGAGACATTACTCTTCATAATTAAAATTCATTTATCGATCTTGTTTAGATATTCAGGGAGATAAATGGCTCGAGACACAAAAAAAGCATTTTAAAAATATTGACATTTTTGCCCATTACGGGTTGAATTACGAAAAATTACTTTCTTTTAATTTAATGTTACCATGGTGGAGACGCTACTCTTTAATATGATACCTCCTTTATCTATATCAGTTAGATATGAAGGGAAATAAACGGCTCATGACACAAAAACACGTTGCAGAAATATTGATACTTTTGCACTTTAAGGGTCGAATTTCGAAAAATTCCTGTCTTAATATATGATGTCACCAAAGCAGAGATATTAATATTTAAAATGATACTTCATCAAACGATTTCAGATAGGTGTCCAGGGAGATAAATGACTCATAACACAAAAAACAGCATTTTAGAAATATTGACATTTTTGCCCTTTAAGGGTCGAATTCTGAAAAAAATCCTTTCTTAAAATATGATGTGACCAAGGTGGAGACCATAAGCTTTAATATGACACCTCATTCATTGATTTCAATTAAATATGAAGGAAGGTAATGGCTTGTGAGAAAAAAACACCTTATAGAAATAATATATATGATTTTACATGAACTATTTATTTTACATATGGTTAGATCTTTTTATTAAAAAGAAGAAATCTTTTCATTACTCTAAAAACTTAATCTATAATATACTGTCCACTTATTTTTTTTATTAATAGCTATTATTACACTTATTTTCACGCATTTAAGTTTCATAAATATTTTAGATTTATCAAACTCTAAATTTTAGTTCCATACCAAATAAATATTAGAAACTAGTTTTAAGCAAATAGTTCCTAGCACTCAACAGGAAAATGAAGTCCATAAGTTTCTTATTTAGCAGAAGTGTCGTATGTGGAGGTGTTGTGTCAGATATGATTTGATTTCTTTTTAAGACTAGTTATATTTTTTACCTGAAAATACTGTACTTAAATCCTCCCTTTCAGGATTTTGATAGAAAAAAACAATTCCTAGCAACAGTTGTATTAAACACATACAAGTATGAGATGGACAACACCAAACATGAAGTTTTCTGATATCATTAATCATAAAGAAGCTAACAAATTAAAGAAAATTACATACATTACTACCATGCAAATGCACAAGACTTCTAGAAGTGATTTTGTTAATTTAGGATAAGGTGGAAGAATCAAGTGATAAAGGAGATGAATACTATGAAGGAGCCACAGTATTATTAAAGAAGCCAGGTCAGAGCTGATGTTTTGTGATTGCATAGCAAGGGAAAAGTGAAGATATACTTTATATCTCTGCTATACAGATGCACCAATAATTTGGAGTAAAGTGTACTACTAGGTAAGGTCTAAAATACTGTATTGTGAAACAAGTGCTTCTGTATATAGTATCAATAACTGGAGAAAAAGGCTTAGTTGAATTTGCCGATTGTGCCATGCATTAATGATATTTGCCTTTGTATTGTTGTTACTTAGGGTCTTGTTCAGGAGTGGCCAGCCCAAAACACTGAGGAACCAGATTGATTATTTGTCACCCATCTTTCACTATAGCAATGTTGGAATAGCTATTACTTTGTAAAATCTTAAATGGATTTCATCCTCAGTTTTCTTGAAGTTTCTTCTTTCTGAGCTACATATTTCTTGAAATCTATTTTATTTCTATCTGAATATTGTGTACCATTTCCTCAATTGTGATAGGATCAATTTTTATGAATAATTGTCACGCCAATGCAATTGAATTTGTTGTTTTAATTCCCAAACGCGTTTCACTTCATTCTCTGAAGCATCTTCAGCGGTTCTGTCTTTTGGGTGTTTATATATGTAATTAAATTTTTCCTATGTTACAATTTAAACATGAAAATTATGGTATATACAGAAATAAGCTTACTTACATTTTTCATTGCTTGTAATTGTACAGTATTTCAGCCTCAGTTATGTCTGTAGCAGCAGTATGCATCACAGGTATTTGTTGGATATTTATGGATAATTTCGTAGCACTTTCACTGCACTATTTTGATTTCTGATTTTTTACATTTGTTTACCATGTGGTGTGGCAGCTTTGTTTATCGTCTGTCTTCTGTTTTATTCGGTGGGTGGCGTGCTTTTAAATGTGTGTTTGTGCTCAGTTCAGTGTGTTTCTTTTCAAAATCAGCTTCCACATCTACATTTAATTCACATCCCAGGTAAATGAACTGTTTTGCTTATTAGTGAATTATTTCTTCTATCATGACTTTTTTTCATATCATACATTGGAGTGTCAAAATTTATGGGATACTCCTAATATTATATGGGATACCTTTTTTCCAGCAATCCATTGTGACATTGACTCAACAAGTCGTCAGTACAAATATTCAGCCAAGCTTTCTGCACAGCCATCCATAATTGTGAAAGTTTTGTCAGTACAGATTGATGTGCACAAACTGATCTTTTGATCATGTCCCAAATATCTTCAATTGGCTTTATGTCTGGCAATCTAGGTGGCCAAATGATTCACTGGAATGATCCAGAATGTTCCTCAAGCCAAGCATGAATGATTTTAGTCTGGTGATATGGCACACTGTCATCCTGAAAATGTCCATTGTTGTTTGGGAACATGAATGGCTGCAAATAGCTGAACATAACCATTTCAAGTCAATGGTCATCAGTTCGCTTTGCCAGGAGGTCCCAGTCTATGCCCCAACACTGCATGACACATTTATAAATTTCATCTATTTAAAGTAAGGAAAAAGGAAATGGCTTTAGGCAATATAAATAAAAAGGAAAGGGAAAATGACTAATCATTCGCCACACTTGAAGGCAGTGACGGGTTAAGAACATATATGATGAACAAAAGAATACATAATATTTTGGTTTTACTCATTAATGCTAAAGAAAATGAGTCATGTGGTTTGGGAGGTGTGCTCGTGCCAAACTTTCCTACACAATGCACTCAGTCAGGTAGGAAACTTCAGCATGTGCACACCTCCAGAATCACACGACTCATTTTCTTTAGCATGAATCAGGTGTAGTACCGAAATATTGTGTATTCTTGTGTTTGTTATATATGTTCTTCACCCGTTGCGGCTTTCAACTTTGGTGAGCAATGAGTCATTTTCCACTCCTTGTAATTTATAAATTCATCTGTGATGCTATTGCCATTTGAATATCACATGACTTTTGGCACTTCAGTGCATATTTTCATTTAAACAAAAAAATCTCATTTTTCATTAACAGAAATTTTCAGATTGTACTTAGTTGGTAAAGCAGATGCACAGCTTACTTAAGTTTTTCTTCAGAATCCTTAATGATTACTTGGTCATCTGCAATAAGTACTGGTAGTCTACTAAGAGTTGACATATCACTAATCTGAATTCCAGTATCAGCTCTATTTCCATTTTATTAAATGATCATCTATGTAAGGATTAGAAAGTGTAGGTTATAAACTACATCCTTGTTAAACACCTTAGTTCATATAAAATTTAACTAATATTTTATTTCCTGAGTCAACATAAATGCTTGTAATGCCATAGAAACCTCGTAACTTTATTAGAAGCTGATGGAAACCTTTCTGGTTTAAGTTAGTACATTCCAGCCAATGTGATAAATATCTGTGCATCAACAAATTAAATTCCTATCATTTACCAATATTTGTTTTAGGAGAAACACATTATTTATGCATGAGCTTTCCGACCTGTAACTACTTTAATATTACACTAAAATTGAATCAGCAATAGGTTTAAAACATTTTGTATCCACTGTTAACAATATTAATCTATTAATATAATATGCAAGCTGTCACATATGACATCACCTGTCACGGCATGACGTCAGTCTATAACATCATGCAATGACGTTACGCTTTGTGTCATTATTCTTGGTAATGGACATTATTTAATAATATTTCCAAGTATCGGCGAATAAATTAACTGACAGAACACTGAAATAAAAGTATGTATTGCGTTAAAATCAACTTATCAATCATTAGATGCTTATATTTACGTAATATTCTATTGACATATAGAACTATTCCTTGAATTCTTTGTCCATAGATATGTAAGATAAAAACTTTGTATTTTGAGCATCAATGTAGCGAATGATTTTGTTAGATTGTTACTTAGCATGGATAAGAATTACAAATGGCATTTGACATTACAGCATGAATAATTTAGTTTTATTTCCAAAATATTTTAAACTGTGTCCTATTTTTGAAATTACTAATTCGTTGCACACTGATCTTGATCTGTGCATCCTACACTACACTTATAACAAATATTACATGGCATAATGTTAGTTTATAAGATTTATTTTAATTTCCTTTGCTTACACTGTGTAATATTACTGAGCCTATTATTTCAGCTACTGTGTCAGCCATTCAAACGTTTTAATATCGGTCTGATTCACGGATAACAAAAAAAGAAATGTGTAAAAACCCTTTTTTTTTTTTATTAAATTTATATCACGATGCATTATTGCCACTAAAAGGCGATACAGTTCATGTAATTATATGCGTGAGATTGAAGTAATGTTTTTCTGGCAACATGTTTATCGCAGTATGTGGTTAGGTTGAAATGCAACCTGGGCCCAGATGGAAACTGAAACCTTTTGCTACAGTGCAAGGCACGAGGAATTACACTAAGATGTGAATTGTCAGAACACTGAAATAAAAGAATGTATTGCATTTAAATTGACATATGAATCATTAGATGCTTATAGTTACATAATATTCATTTCATGTAAAAGTATTTGTTAAAATCTTTGGCCACAGATATGTAAGATAAAAGCTTTAATTTTTGGAATATTAGCTGCAGTTTTGGTAGATTGTTAATAGAACCGGACGTTACAGCAGAGGGTATGAGTTTTTTTTTTTTTTAAATAGTTTGTTTTCATGACTGTTCTGTTACTTAAATCATTACTTCATTTTAACGAAAGTAGTTCTGCACTGATCACAACTATACAGCATAGACTACAATCTAATATTACATGGAGTGATGTAAGTTGTTAAAATTAATTTTTAATTCCTGGGACTGCACCACTTTCGGAACCTTCATGGAACTGGTACTAACCTGTTGAAATTTACATCAGTCACTTCGACAATATGTCCTCTTCATGTTTTGCATTCATAATTTGTGGAAAAGTCGCTAAGAAATTTAATTAAAAATGCCGAAATATGAAAGGCTGAGCAACTGCGAAATGCTATCAGCACTGCAAAAATAACATAAAAATTATCAGTACAGGGATCATTTCAACCTAAACAGTTTTGTTTTGTCATACAAATCATGGTTAGGTTGAAATACGGCCTGGACCAAATGAAAAAATTTTACGAAATTTTCGCCATGCGGCATCCATCACAGAAATGGCACAGTGGCGAAAGTGATGCAGTCCCCTTAATTCCTTTACTGATGCCATAATTAAGCTGCATGTAACTGTGTCAGCCATTCAAAGATTGTATTATTTCTCTGAATCACAAATACAAAAAAAGGAAGATGGAAGAACCCATACAGATTTTTATTTAGTTTATATTGCGATGCATTAATACCATTAAATGCATTACAGTACATATATTAATATGTGTGTGATTGAAGTATTGTTTCTCTGGCTGCACGTTTAGCGTAGTATGTGGGGTAAAGTTATGTCGCGATACATGACGTCACTATCAATGCACATGTGATTGAAGCTTTGATTTTGTAGCAGCAGTAGTAGCCGAGTTTGTGGTTAGGTTGAAATTCAGTCTGGATCAGAATAAAAAATGAACCTTATCACAGAAAAAGCATGTTTACTTTAGTTGTTATCAGTTATTTAAGCAGCTTTCATAATATAAGCACTATGTCACATTTTGACGTCATGTATCATGATGTAAACTACTCCCATATGTGATTAATTTTAAAATGCAACCTGGACCAGGAAAGCAACCAAAACCTTTTGTTACAGCACAAGGCACTAGGAATTGCATTTATTTTATAACAGTTGAATTTATTTAAACAATTGCTAAGAAATGAATTACTACAACACTGAAAAAAGTATGAATTTTGTTTAAATTGGCATATTAATTATCAGTTGCTTTTTCTTTTTACTGAAATCATTACTTGGTTTGAAAGAAGTTCCAAATTGCTCACGATCTATGTGGGCTAAACCACAATTAAAACTAACATTATGTGACATAACGTAAGTTGTTAAGATTTATTTTTAGCATCTTTCGTTTTCACTGTGGTCATTCAAGTTGACAACTGAAACTTTTTGCTACATCACAAGGGATGGGAAATTACAGCACATTGATCTTTATTTTACAACAATTCTATTTAGGTAAGCAACTAAAAAGAAATTAATTGCAAGAACACAGACAAACCTGTCATTTTTTACGAGCTTTGTGGCTAGTACTTCTGTAATTAGAGTACATTCTTTGATCAAGTTTTTTTAAAGTGATATTTCACCAATTCTTCTTTCTATTCAGCTGGCAGTATCTTTCATTTGCAGCACTTATTATTCAGCTGGCAGCTTTCCAGTGTCTAAACAATTGTGTGTTAAGACCATGTGGCCATGCTGCTCTCCTGATCTTTTAGGAGGAAAAGGAGCACTTTAATTTCTCTTGGAAAAAGACATCTATTCTTTGGAGGGGGATCCTTCTGCAAATACGTATTTGGCGACTTACTTCTCATAATTTTTCTAATGATCTTCAATTACATTCATTTTTATGCCATAGTATCTTTTTCTTTTCTATTCAAGAATTCTAGAGCATTATAGGCCACAATCAATAGGTGAAAACACATTTTTATCTGATTTATGAATTATTCTCATGAACCTTTATGATTGAGACAGCTACAATTTGACCATATTTATATATATCATAATCTTCTTTACTTTTGCTTTGTAAGTATGCATGGTAAGCCAATTATTTATTGTTAATAGCACTCTTTTATTTTATAATTCCATAAATTGAGACCATTTTTGATAATTCCTTTTTTTCCCTCATGTTTTACTGACTGAACTGATAATGGAGTGTTAAATTTCATGCCACTCTTTATCAACGGTTGTTCCTTCAATGCAGTTGTTTATGAGATATAAAACTTTAATATTTTTATTCTGCTGAGAAGATACTTTATAAACTATGTTATTAGGGCTTTATGTTTTGCTGGTCAATGCTTCCATCTTTTTAGGAGCCACATTCTATTTTTTTTAACTGCTTAACGTCTCTTAACAGCGAGGTCTTTAGAGACAGGAAAGGATGGGGGGGCAAAGAATGGGAAGGAATTCGGCCATGGCCTTTTGAAGGAAGCATCCTGGCATTTGCCTGGAGTGATTTGGGAAACCATGGAAAACCCAAATCTGGATGCCCGGACGGGGATTCGAACCGCCGCAACAGTGGGCTAGAATCGCAAAAAGCAGGCTAAAATATAAAAAGTTGTTCAATTTGTACCAAAGTTAGTATGTAAAGGTTATCAAAGTTGCTGATTAAGAATATAATATCAAAAAGTGAAAAAAGAAAATGGCGGATCCAAGATGGCGGACAAATATTGCTAAAAGTCGTTTTATTCATATAAAAGTAATTTTTTGCGATTTATCGAGATTGATGATGAAGATTATGACTTCAAATATTTAAAAAAAAATGGTGGATCTAAGATGGCGGACAAAAATTGTTAAAAATCTTTTTATTTAAATAAAAGTCAGTATTTTGAAGTTGTTGTAGTTAATGGTTAAAAATATAAGTTCAAAAAATGGAAAGTTCGAAAAAAGTACCAAATAGAGGATAAAAGATAGTATAAAATATTGCAAAAAAGAATTTTATTTCAATTACAGTTATTCAATTAGTAAATTGTTTGTGACAATAATTAAAAGTTGTCATTTTCTTCTTCTTTTTTATCTTCATATCTTCTTCTTCTGCATATTCAGCTGAATCGTCATCATCATCAAAGACTGTTTCCTCATCATCTACATCGGAATCCTCATAATCTTCCGTCACAGTTTGTTTGATGATTTGCGCAGAGATGAAATGTGAAAGTCTGTGGTTGCCAACAATCTCCTGAACACGTCTTACATACTCTTAAGTCCGGAAAACTTTGGAGAAAAATTTATGCGATATTGGTTTATCAACTTACTGGTTGAGTCTTGAGCATCCTCCGACAGTTCATATTATTATTAATTTATTTAATACTTATTTCTTAACATGTGTTTGAAAGCATTAAAAAGTAACTCCACAAAGTATGTAGAATATTTGTGTTTAAAAAAATGTAATTTTTCATAATTATTAATGAAAAATTAACATAATATTAATAATTTCATTTTAAAAAAATAACCAAACATTTTGCAAGCGTCATTTAAAACGTGTTTCAAAGCCGTAGTTGGTACTAGTAGGTGGATTTGAAGGTTAATTTACTAAGGTAATAATATATACTTGTGGACACAGTGCAAAAGAAAGCGGAATATCATGGAATTCGTAACTTATCTCTATTTTTTTAAGCACATTTTAAAATTTTCTTGCCCATTTTCCGGTATTAAGTTAATTAAAATAATATGTGTAATTAATGATTTAATAATGACATAAATGCATTTTAATTAGTACATACTGCCTGGAACACTTTCAATATTTAAAATATTCATTTCACTTACACAGAACAAAAATATTTATCTTTAACGACAAGACTATTTTGTAGCCTGGTTGGTTGCATGCACCTCTAGCAATGAAGTGCCGACTCTGACATGAAATATAAAGGAGGAAATGAACAATTGATAGTCCAAACAATTGGTATTCAGTAGTTCCAACATTACTATAGCCAACCTGATAGTCGAAAATTCCCATCCAAAAACTTTTTTTTCCTTTTTGGCTACGTTTTCAAGCTTCTGGCCCACTGTGCGCCATCCTCCCGAATGCGAGGCCAGAAGCCACATTCTAGATGTTATCAGAAAGTGATCAGAGCCCTATCACATCCTATGAAACTTCTTGTATCTTGGACTAATGTTTTTAACCTGAAATCAACCATTGTATAGTCAATAATAGATCTAGCCTTCTCCTTAAAAAAAAAACAGATTTTCCCACTATTATTCATTATAGTTTCTCCAAAAGTACCTACAATGTTTGTGATTAATTGGTTTCCAACTATTGCATTTAGGTTCTGGTTCTGGTTTTATGCCTCTTTGACATCAAGGTTGTTAGAGGCAAAAAAGTAAGGGTGAAAGGAATGGACAGGAATTTGGCCATGGGCTTTTGAACCCATGTCTTCCTGAATGCTAGGCTCGAGCATTACTGCTCACTAGGGTTCGAATGTTTAGGACAAGTCATATTTTTTTCCTGACTTCTTTTTGAGCTTATTTATTTGTCGTATGGCAAGCAAGTAATACAATAATAAATATATACAATGACAAGAACGTCGATGGCGTTCACAAGCTGATGTCCAGTTCTTCCAGCCATTCTATGAAGGTACTTGTAGCTCCAAAAACATCTTCATATGGTCTATCATACTTCCGTAGAGGGCATTCCCTGATAATATGCTCCACACTCTGGGAAGAAGCACCGCACTCACATGCAAGGGAATCCTGAAGACCCCACTTATACAACATGGCATTGCATTTCACATGGCCTGTTCTTAGGTGATTTAGTTTGACCCACTGGTCTCTATTTAAATGGAATCCTGGAAGTCCAGTTGTGGGATCTTTAATATCTGGATGTTTTATAGATGCCGAGTTCCAGCTTTGTTGCCATTTTTCCATGACATTAAAATTCAAATACATCTTGCCATACCAGATTTCTGGATTTAAGACGAGTGAGTGGTAAGTTATTTAGAACCTCGTGGATTGGGAGATCCTGTGGATGATCAGGATGGTGTGGTTTTATCCACTCATGTGCCGTTGCTTCTTGGCGTCTTATTTCTGGAGGTGGTATTTTGCTGATCAGGTGCAACCAGGGGACTGGGGTGGATTTTAGAGTGCCAGTTATTACTCTCATATATTCATTCAGGTGGACGTTGATTTTTCTAGTATGAGTACTACGTTACATATACCGAAAAGGACAATCAGGGATGGGAACGATCCCCCGTGGTATATGCGTGAAGTTAAAAGGTTACTTAAAAAGCAACGGAAGATTCATGCACGCTCAAGAAGGACAGTGTATAGGAGTGATTTAGAAAAGTTAGCTGAGACAAGAGAACATGTTAAGAATGCGATGCGCGAGGCTTTTAATGACTTTAGATGCAACTCACTTTCTAAGAGTCTCAACGAAAACCCAAAGAAATTTTGGTCGTATGTAAAAAAAGTTAGTGGTAGTGACAACAATATGTCAGTTCTACTAAAATACGGTCGGGAAGTTGATGACAGCTGCGAAAAGGCTACCGTATTTAACACCGAATTTAAAAATTCTTTCACTGACGAAAACATGGAAAACATTCTCACTTTTGCACGGCGTGTAGAATTTGAGATGGATCCAGTTCAAATTGATAGTGTAGGTATCATAAAGCAATTAAAGCTCCTGAAGTGGGGGAAGGCGCCGGGTCCTGATGGTATTCCTGTAAGATTATTTTCGGAATACGCGGAAGAAATAGAACCATTTCTATCAGATATATTTTGTAAATCTTTAGAAGAAAGAAAAGTACCTTCTGACTGGAAAATAGCGCATGTGATTCCCGTTTTCAAGAAAGGTGATCGGAGAGACCCTAGGAATTATCGACCCATATCTCTAACATCTGTCTGCAGTAGAATTCTGGAGCATGTCATATGCTCTAACGTTATGAAGTTTCTGGATGAAAACGAGTTACTTACAGCAAACCAACATGGATTTCATAAGAACCGTTCGTGTGAAACGCAACTGCCTCTATTTTCGCATGACATAATGAAGGTTATCGATGCAGGATCACAAGTTGATGCTATTTTCTTGGATTTCCAGAAGGTTTTTGACTCTGTACCACATAACCGCCTTTTGGTGAAGATTCGAGCGTACAGTATATCTGATCAGATCTGCGAATGGATACGCGATTTTCTAACTGGTCGGTTGCAGTATGTCGTTGTTGATGGGGAAGCCTCTTCAAAGCTAGATGTTACTTCAGGCGTTCCTCAAGGAAGTGTAACAGGACCACTTCTTTTCTTAATTTTTACAAACAATCTCGGTGACAACGTTAATTGCAGGATGCGATTTTTTGCTGATGATGCACTTAGTTATAGGGAAGTGGGGTGCTCTGACGATTGCTTAGAAATACAGCGCGATCTGGATGTTATTTCGGAATGATGCCGTAAATGGCAGCTTACACTTAACTGTAAAAAGTGCAAGGCAATGCAAATAAGTAATAAAAAGACCCCGTTTGCTCACGAGTACAAAGTTAACAATTTAGTTGTTGACACGGTCGATTGCCTGAAGTATCTAAGCGTAACAGTACAAAGTAACATGAAATGGGACTTGCACATAATTTCCGTCGTAGGCAAAGCTAATTCTAAACTACGTTTTATAGGTCGTATTTTGAGAAGCTGCAATGCTCATACAAAGGACGTAGCGTACAAAACACTAGTGCGTCCGCATTTGGAATACTGTTGTGGAATTTGGGATCCATATCGCAAGGGATTGATTGACACATTAGAGAAAGTACAGAAGATAGCCGCTCGATTCGTGACCGCTAGTTACAGTCCTTATGTAAGTGTCATAGAGCTGATACGTGGGATAGGATGGGATTGTTTGGCGGACAGACGACGTCGTTTTCATTTAAATTTGTTGGAGAATATGCGAAAATCTCTAATTTACGAGTGCAACGAAATACTTCTTCCGCCAACCTATTTAGCTCGCAATGAAAGGAGGGATTAGATTCGAGAGATAAGATGCCGTACTGATACGTTTATGTATTCTTTCTTTCCTCGTTCTGTTCGGGATTGGAATACTCTAAAATAGGATTGGTGCTTAGCACCCTCCGACACCCACAGTAATTGTGAATTGCAGAGTATAGATGTAGATGTAGACCACACTGGAGCACAGTACTCAGCAACAGGATAAACCATGGTGAGAGCGGTTGTTCGTAGTGTGTCCGCATCAGCTCCCCACGAAGTACCAGCTTCTTCATTATGTTGTTTCGTGTTTTCAGTTTCTGACTTGTGTTTTAGAGGTGTTTTTTTAATGTTAAGGAGCGGTCTAAGGTGATGCCAAGATACTTAGGATAGAATTTTTGAGCTGAAATGCTGAGTTAAACACTGATTCAATTATTCTAATTGTATTTAAATGTATTTTATATAGCATATAAATGCATATTCAGACCATTATCCTAGTTTTGGTCATATTCGATAATATTTATGGTCATAGGGTCATATTTTAAGGAAAATCGGGTAGTTTTTTTTAATAGTACCGGGGTTTCACTAGATATATGTGAGAAGAAATTAAGATAATTAATCAGAGAACTATACTTGTACTATACAGAGGAGGGAAAAAAATTAATTTTGACTGTGGTCAGAATTCACCAGTGAAGAATTAAAGTTATACGTTATTGTCACTCTCTAAATGTAATGTTTCACCCGCCTTTTAATATTGACAATGCAGCAGAAGCATGCCTGTGTCGATCAGCATCAATCAATATCTCATTGAAATATCCTCAGTAATCTTTAAATCTGCATTGTATCAGTGAGTAGACCTACCACCATGCCAAAGATAAAATTTGCTGAAAGTGCAAAGTTACGTAAGGGAATTTAGAAAGGAGTATTTTATTACAGATTAAAGAGTTCTATTCTGTAAATTATCTGAAATTAAAGTGACTTAAACAAAACGATTTAATTTACCAATGTTGCAGCAAGTGAACGGAACTAAATTATGCTGTCTACATGAAAGTGACACTACTAGATAAAATAAATGATGTGTAATTGAGCATGTTATGATGTATAGTAAATTTAAATGTTTGGTCATATTTTGTCAGTTTTAGGTCATATTTACAAATTTTTAAGGTCATTTTTGCCTGCATATTTCTCTCTTGTTTTGGTCATAAAGATCCGAACCCTACTACTCACCCTCCGGACTCGGTTTGTATTTAGGCCTCCTGTTATTATTAAACTGTCACTTTCATTATATATGTTGATTTTAAACGAATATGGTTTATTCCTTTTTCTCTTCTTCTGGTTGTATTGTCTAATGATTGTGGTGTTTCCACTTTCAGGCTTGAATTGAAGTTCACTAACAAATAAGTAATTTACAATTTCAAGATGCCCATTTCGTATCTGTTGCAGGACCAATTTTCGCAGTGGCTTGGTTATATTGTTAATTTGTAAAAGTTTTTCTAGACTACTAAACAATACCACACATTGTTGTAAGTTCACTCCTGATTTTATTAATCAGCCATAAGAAGTTCCAACCACACTGACAACACATCAACTAATGAGTTTGACTGTACAAAAAATGACATCAGAATTTATTTCTCGAAGAGTGTGAGTTCAGCTAAGCCAACACCACACCAACTCATCAAAAGTCAACTAATTTTGATACCCACTCGCCAAAAACAGTCCAAAATACAAGAATAATATTCAAAAATTATCAAAATTCCCTGTACTACACCTGTGAATAACTTTTACTAGTTTCAACACACTTTTACACTTTTGATCCTGAAAGTAAAGAAGGCATGTGATCACCACAAACTGAGCCACAATACAAATGACAAAAATCAAGAAATAAGGTCTTTTAAAGTGTGCCTGCAGCATACAACATTGTTTCTCAAAGGCTCAAGATTTCCTTAACAATTAATTTTAGTTTCCTAAACAATTAATCCCATTGAAACTATTTCATTAAATAACATAAACTATGGGAATATGCCTCTCAATCATTTCTTGAAATTATAAAATTTATGAACCATTAAAAATTTGTGTTCAAACCTGTTGTATTGAAATATATTAATTCATCCTACCATGAACATGCTTCTCAATAATACTGAATCTTGAGAAATGAAAATGCTTTAAACTGAGTCTGTATAATTTCAAAATATGTTATATCTAAGGAGTATTCTCTTTCAAACCAGTTTTGACTGACTTTTCAACAAATAAAGCCTTACATCAAAAAATTAGTCTGATCACATGTCCATTTGATTGCTACTCCACAATATGCACATAAATTTTAGGAGATATCATTGTGAAGCATTGTATAGTTCTCTATTAAGGTACTTTCTTTAAGTTTTTTCTTGATTGCACATATAATAGCTACATATATGCATTTCTTTCAATATATCAGGCTTTTTCTTTCTAATTGATTCCAAGCAGCCATTGTAATCTTTTGGAAAAAGCAAATATTTTTACCTTTTCAAAGCCCATATTCATTGTATATTTTATGAGCCATTCATTTCTCAGGCTTTTAAATGCATATCAGTCATAGCTTGAAAGGGGGACCAGTCATCTACAAAACCCCAAGTCTGGAGAAGCAGTATCTCCTCCGACAAGGTTACCATACCTTAACCAGAAAGTCCCAGTTTTAAAGTGCCAGGATCACACATTTCATCTTCTTCCATTTGCTATACTCCAATCAGATTGTATCGCCCAGAAGCCATTTCACTTTTGCCTTTGTAGACGTAGGGGTTGCTGGCTGAGAGGTCACAGAGGAATTTCTTGAGGTTTTTGCTGTACTGACTCATCTGGCATGGAACAGAACTCTTGACGATATGCCAGCCTTTGGCCCCCGAGATTTGTATTGATTTCAGAAGAAAAACTGTTTACAGGTGCGCATGATATGTAAAAACAGCATTCAGGTATTCAACTTTAGGACAGCACATGATAGTGACAGCAACCCACAAACGCAAAATGCAATAGAATATGGGAGAATGTAGATTAACTGTAAATTTATTCCAAACATAAAAGTGATTTGAATGTGACAGCAGAAGTGGCGTCAGGCGGGGACGACATGGGTGACCGCCTACGGCCTCGCGGTCTGAGGGGCCTCGTACTTCGAAGGTTTATACAGCTTTATTTAACCCGTAAAATAGATTAGTACCATTAAAAGCTGTGACCATGACTAAATGTTTAACTTACATAAAGCGAAAAATTCCACCGTCAAGCAAGCATTTGGCAATATTGATAGTCTAGCAAATTTTGCCGGCATTACAGTGACTGTCACTGGGAATCCCCGGCCACTGGCCTTTTTTACAATTCAGTTCGCCTCTTGCAGAATCGTAGCAGGTCGTATTATTTCAATTTGAAGATGTTGTTGAATGCACTTAAAAAATTTCACAGTATACTCCGACAATCTTAGTGATTGTGATTCAGCATTGAATGAAATTCTCAGCTCAGAATTTATCATATCATTACACTTATAGTCTGAGATACAATTGCATGTTAATCCTAAGCAAATTATGGCAATTTACACAAGTTCATTTAAGCACTGCTCTTGAGCATTTGTGTAAATTTTATGACTGGATCAGAATATTGACAAATTGGGTTCAGAATGCTTGTATAACACTCATCAGTTTATTGAAAGCAGCCAAAATTTAAAAATAAAAGGGTTGCTGAAAAGAAAAGGACTTTCGACTATGAAAGCTGAGATGAATCAATACAGTCTTCAAAAAGCCGGTATGGAACAGATTTTTTTAACACCATTGTTGGTACCATAGTAAACAATTTGGATACAACATGTATGCCTTTAAACCAGCACTTTACAAATTTCAGTTTTCTCTATGATCTAAGCAATTTAAAAAATATTCCAAAAGAGCGTATATATATATATATATATAAAATTACCAAGCTTTACACACCGTCCTGCCAGTGATAGCAATGATTTCCATCCTTGGGAATTATATGAAGAATTACAAACACTGATTCGAAATTTATCTGACTTGATTAAAGATTTGAAACAGCTGTTTCAGTACATAACAGAAAGTAACTTCAAAGAAATTTACTCAAATATTTATATTGTCATTCAAATTTTGTTAAGTGTACCAGTAAGTACACTCTCTGCTGAAAGAAGCTATTAATTTTTTTTTTATAAAAAATCATTTACTAAGTACAATGGGTCAGCAAAGATTTTTCAGTTTTGACATTTTTATCAGCTGAATAGATACAGAATTTAAAAAGTATTAACATATAGCAATTAAGGAATTCAGTAAGAGCAGGAAGGTTCCATTTCTTTAATACATTACTGTTAGCTTTTAATTAATAATGTTAGTTACAGTGAAAATGATTACATTCTTATGAATATAAAGTTGATGGGTTAAAAAAAAAAAAACATATTTCTTTATAAATTCTGCCTGCCAGAGGGCCTCGCAAAACTTTTCTTGCCCACATAAAATTTAGTTCTTGCCCCACCAGTGTGTGACAGAATAAATTTGTTAAGCATCGAGACAAAAATTCTGCACCCTTTGAACCAAAAACGTTGAAAATACCATGGTAGTGCACCTGCAACACATTGACTTTAATAAATTATTGCAGTATGTGTTAAACTGTTACTTCAAACAATGAAAAACCTTAAATTATGCAAAGCAGGTGTGTGGGTAGTTTGGTACCAGGAGGCAAGTTACATTGAAATTGACAATAATAATCATGATTTGTAGGAAAGTGTTTGACCAATAAGATGTGCTTGTTACTCAGTCTCTATATCCACTCTGTCTACCTGCAAAAGACTTCTACATGATTCTAAAAACTGTTCTGAAAATGTTGTCTTCTGAATCCATTACCCTAACACAAAATGTGTAGAACATGATTGCTTCTTTTTGTAATAAAAACACCTGACTGCAGAAGTGATTACTTTGAAACTAATCAAATTCTAAACCTGCTAAAGAACTTTCACAAAACTTCTATTACATATGGTAGATTTTGGTGGCTGGGTGAAGGCAGCAATTTTTACTACATTGCCTACAGAATTTAAAGGCATTGTTTTAAAAAGGCCGGGAGCTGGTATTTTTGGAAGAAAAAAAAAAGATCTTTCAGATTCGAATCTGATAAATCACTGATTAGTATATCTTGATTAAATTACAAACATTGCCTGCATATCAACTATGCAGTATTCAATAACTATTTAGGAAATTACTGGAATGGAATTCAATTTTTTCATCAAAAATACACAGTTCACAAACAGAATAACATAAAACACTTTGCTGAAAATCTTATACTGGTCACAGATATTGGGTGACAATCATTCCTCCAAAATAGAGAATATTCCATTGCAGTACTTGCCACTTCACGCTGCAGGATATGGTGTGTGTAACACTACTACAGATGTATTAAAGTTACATAGATACTCCATGTCACCATAGCCATAAATATTATTTATATTGAGTTCAGAGACCTGTTACAAACCAGAGAACTGGACAGTGCTATAGTAGTACCACTTAGGGAAGACAAATAGAACACATGAAACTTCTAAAAAATTGATTATCAGCAGGAAAGAGAAAAATGTAGCATATGTTTGTGATTTTATTACAGCTGGAGGAAAAAGACAGATAAAACAATCTTTCGTGTCTGCCTAGTCTTTATCTTTTTCTGCCCATTTTGTTTTTCATGATTTTGCTTTTAGATATATTTATTTTAAGGCCCACTTTGCTGCAAGCTGCCTCTAGTTCATTTATCAGTTCTTTGAGCTCTTCCAGACTGTTTGAGAGTATTGAGAGTAAAACTATATCACCCGCGAATCTTAATTTGTTGAGACTTCTTCCATTTATTCTCAGCCCTATGTCTTGCCATTGGATTTTTTACATTGCCAACTCCAGGACTGATGTGAATAGCTTGGGGGATGCAGAGTCTCCTTGTTTTACCCCTCTTTCTATTGGGAACTCTTTGGTGGCTTCAGCGATGTTGACAAAGGCAGTGGAAGTGGTGTAGATGTTGTACAATAAGTCGATATAGCCTGGATGCACTCCTTGTTCTAGAAGGGCTTGCATGATTGCTGAGTGATGGACTGAATCAAAAGCTTTTTAAAAATCGATACAGGCCAAACAGAGTGGCATCTGTTATTCATTTGCTAGGCTTATTACTTCGTGGATGACTTGGATGTTATGCTGAATCCTGACCTGAAGCCAGCCTGTTCGATTGGTTGTACTGTGTCCAAGGTATAACTGATGTTGTTATTGATGACCATCGCAAACACTTTGTATATGATAGGAAGGAGGCTGATGGGGCGGTAGTTCTTAATATTGTAATGACTGCATTTTTTGTGTAGCAACACAATCATTGCTTTGTTCCAGCTGGATGGGATATTTTTCTCTTCGAGGCATTGTGCAAACACCTTAGCTAGGTTTCTTCTCCAGTCAATTGGAGTACGTCAATGGATAGGCTGTCATAACCACTAGCTGATTCTTTTTTCATTCCATGTACTGCCCTTCTAACTTCAGATGGGAGGACTTCAGGAATTGATGAGTCTGGGCTTGATGTCATTAAAGGATTTTCATCTTGCTTGCTGTATAAGGGCTGATAGAAGTTCCTGATATGGTCCAATACTGCCTTTTTGTCTGTAATGAATTCGTTATCATCATCTAAAGCTATTATTTGTTTCTTTCCTATCATTAATCTTTGTTTTGCTTTCTGGTAGCCTTTCTTGTTCTCTATAACTGATCTGCCCGGGTTTCATTATATTTCTTGATGTCAGCTGTTATTTCTTTTCTAATCATCTTGCACAGTTCAGCATATTCAATTAGGTTTTTTTTCAGGTTTTACTTTCATTCTGTTGTTGCTTTATGGTTGGAAATTATGTTGTTTGCAAGTGGTATAATGCTTTATAACAAGACAGGAAACATGCAGGGAAATTTAGTTGGGTAAGTCAGGATGAAATGAAGATAATTATGAAAAAGATCAACTTGTTGGGTGATTAGTGAAAGTCTCAATTTGCCTCTGTGGTGCCTAACCAAACCTAATTCTACCAGATAAAGGACACCTACAGTTTATGCAGAATCAAAACCATAGATTACCATGCCAAATTTATAATTAGCTAGGTATTACTAACTATTCATGGAATTAATATTAAAATGTGTTCATTATGAATTTTTTCTTTTTACATAAGTTTATTTTTGTGTTTGCCGATTAATATGTTATACCGCAGGAAATTACATGAAAAATTATGCCTCCCACAGTTCTCTAGATAAATTAGGAATGCTCCTTACAGCAATTAAAACAATATATACTTGCAGTTTCTAAGCAAATGTTTTAATACTTTAGATGGCTGTGATCCAAAACAGGTTGATATTTCTCAATGAAATTTGGTATTTTGCTAAGTATCAATAGTTTCCTTCATAGACAGCAGTAATGTATCCTGATATGTCTGCTATTTTAAGTTTATCTGGAGATTTTAAAACTTTATTTTTCCAACCCACTGTCGCAGGTACGTGGCGAAGGGTAGTGGGTTGTAGTCAGTGTAAGTATTTGTTTCATTGGGCATGCAAGAAAGAGGAAATGTGGGAAATGAATGAAGCTCTCCCATGGTTTTGTCCATTTTGTCCTAGGGATGAAAGGATGAGGGAGATGGGCAAAATGACCAAGGAGTTGCATGAAAGGGGCAAGATTCTTGAGGCTCATCCTTCAGAGGCACAGCCTGTGGAGGTTCAGCCTGTGGGGGTGTAACCTTTGGGGGCTCAGCCTGTGGAGGCCCATGCTATAGAGACAGAAAGTAGAGATAGTGGGTTGGAGCAAGTTGAGAAAGATGGGTGGTTGCTGGTAAAAGGTGGTAATAGAAATAGTGGGGAAAAATAGATTTTACTTGTTGCCAAAGTCAGGAGGAGAAGAGTCTCTTGTAGATGTAGGAGCAGGTAAGAGGCAGCAGGCCTTTAGGAATAAGGATGTCCAAGGAAAGAACAGTAAAATAGAATAATTGTTTCAAAAAAAAAAAAAAAAAAAAAAAGCCTCCAAAAAAACACTCTAAAAATAACTTTATACCTTGCTTAGAAGAAAATAAATCTAAATGGACAATATTTCACATATGATTATTAAATGTTTTAAATCACTCAGTTATTTTTGGAGTCAGTGCCAGCTGTCATCTCACGAGGATTGAATTACTAAGCATTATTTGCTGTTCACGGTGACACAGAGAATGCAAATGAGAATTCCGAATATTTTACAGCATGAAGTGAGGCAGATATATTTTTTGTGGGAGACAGTTTAGGGGAAGGAATTAGACAGTATTTTAATCTGTGGCTCTGCCTTGTTGGTCGTCGAGGCATATCCCTGGGACTACTTGTCAGCTGGTAGGCTGTATCATGCGGTAAATACTTTACAGTTAGTATAATATGCAAGTTTTACAGCGGGGTCTGTTACAAGGGAATGATCTCTGTGACGGTCTAGGAGAGTCGGCAGGTAAATACTTGTGGACCAAGATGTTATACAGATTGGGCGGTCTACTGAAGTAAGTGCAGGGAGCAGTGGGTAGGATTTTGGGAAGGAGGGGACACATTTCAGGGAAGGAACGTAAGAAATCATGCCCATGGCGGAGTATCTGGTTGACAGATTCCAGGCCAGGAAAGAACTGGGTGACGAGTGTTGGTCCACGGTCAGTTTTAGGAGGTGCAGAACGAGGGTTGTGGGTGATGGCACAGGAAATTTGTTTTTCCACCAGATCATGGGGGTATCGGTGGGAAACAAGGGCTTGGGAATCAATTTCCAGTTACTCCCAAAAAACTATCCCAAGCCCTTGTTTCCCGCCGATACCCCCATGATCTGGTGGAAAAACAAATTTCCTGTGCCATCACCTACAACCCTTGTGCTGCACCTCCTAAAACTGACCGTGGACCAACACTCGTCACCCAGTTCTTTCCTGGCCTGGAATCTGTCAACCAGATACTCCGCCATGGCATGATTTCTTACGTTCCTTCCCTGAAATGTGTCCCCTCCTTCCCAAAATCCTACCCACTGTTCCCTGCACTTGCTTCAGTAGACCGCCCAATCTGTATAATATCTTGGTCAACAAGTATTTACCTGCCGACTCTCCTAGACCGCCACAGGGATCATTCCCTTGTAACAGACCCCGCTGTAAAACTTAAAGCATGCACCCTGCCACCACTACTTACTGTAATCCTGTCACAGGCGAATATTTCCCTATAATTGGACATGCCACATGTGCTACCACTCACCTTATTTACTAACTCACCTGCATCCACTGCACTGCCTCTTACATTGGTCTCACCACTCAACAACTTTCCTACAAAATGAATGGCCACAGGCAAACAGTTTATCTTCCAACCCAGACCATCCCCTGGCAATTCATGCGAACTTCCATAATTCAAACAACCTCAACACCTGTTTCACAGTTTTTCCTAATACCACCACCCCTTCAGAACTCCGTAGATGGGAACTAGCCTACCAACATATCCTTGACACCAGACACACCCCTGGCCTAAACCTACGTTACACCTGTCACTTGCCATCTCACATTTCATTTTACAGTCAGTTACTTATTTTTGTACATTTCATCTATTCATTGTTATATATTTAAATTCTTCTATTTCCCTT
Organism: Vandiemenella viatica; assembly: GCA_031002005.1. Taxonomy (NCBI): domain Eukaryota; kingdom Metazoa; phylum Arthropoda; class Insecta; order Orthoptera; family Morabidae; genus Vandiemenella; species Vandiemenella viatica. The sequence continues at coordinate 342,914,496 of CM061920.1, read as the reverse complement.
TATTTTCTTCTATAGCCAATCTAAATAAAATTATAACTTTTTGAATTATGCTACACAAAGATTATATCGATTTTATCGCTGGTCAAGCCTATCCCCCCCTCCCGGCAATTCTACCACCACCACGCGTTTTCAGCCTGTGCTTCATTCATGTGGCGGGTTGGGATGTGACCACATCTTTCCCCCTGCCATATGTCTCGCCTCCCACATGACTAAGACTAAAGTCGAAATATTGTGCAATTCGTTTGTTTTTGTGTTTTTACGTGTCTCGCCTTCCTGCCTTCATCTGTGGCAAGTGACGGGTAGCTGTTTATTTTCCCTATCCTATCTTATTTTCAGTGCCTCACAGCAGTTTCTTTGTTTCCATTATCCAATTAGTGGGATATATGCAAGATATTTCAGATGAAATTGACAAAGGAGGCCAAATTGACAGTGTTGCACTAGATCTTTCAAAAGCTTTCGACAGAGTGATCCATAAAATGGTAGTAAATAAGGTAAAAACTATTGGAGTGGATAAAAAAGTGACTTGCTGGGAATGTAGAAAACAAAAAATTAGGGTAGGAAATGCAGTATCAAAAGAAATGGAAATAAAAATGGGAGTGCCACAGGGTGGCATATTGGGATCATACCTATTCATTATTCTATAGAAGAATTGTGTTGATGATTTACTATCAGAAATTAGATTGTTTGCAGATGACATAATGCTATATTAAAGATTCAAAACACTAGAGGACTGAAACAGTTGCAGGGTGATCTGGAAAGGATATCTAGTTGGGTTGGTAAACATGGGATGAAGATAAATGCAAAGAAGAGTCAGCTTATTAGATAAACATATAAAGAACTAAAGGTTGTTTATGATCAAAAGGTGGAGAAAGAATTGCTTATTGAAGACTTGAAATGTAAATATATTGGCATTACATTTGATAACAAGCTTAACTGGGCAGGACACATTGGTCAGGTAGTAGGAAAAGGTTTAAAAATTCTGCACTTGTTGGAGAGAGTGATGAGGGGATGTGTGAGAGAAGTAAAGGAATTGGGTTACAAAACTTTTGTCAGACCATTGCTAGACTATGGTTGTGTAGTATGGGACCCATACTTTGAGTATAAAATACAGAAGTTGGAGAGGGTGCAAAAAAGGGATGCTAGATTTGTTTCTTGAAATTACCGTAGAATGCAATCAGTAACAGATATAATAAAAAAGCTGGAATGTGCTTCATTGGAAGACAGGAGGAGGGTGAAGAGGGTCATTGGAGTGTACAAGATGTATATTGGTGATAAGGCATGGAAAGATATTGGTGTAAGAATTAAAAGTAATGCATGAAAGGGAAATATGACCATGACCACAAGCTGGCACTCAATTTCAGATACATGGGTGTAGGTATGGGGTCAGGGATTGGAATAAGCTGCCAAGAGAAATGATGAATAATTTTACAAAAACAATGAAAGAATTCAAAGTTAAAATTTGTAGAGGGCAAATGTAGGTGGGTTCAGGAAAGGGGAAAAATGGATGTGTAGGGAAATTGTCACCAGAGTGTGCACTCCATTGCAATTAAAATTAAATAAAAACTTTTCTTCTGGCAAAGAAGGAAACAGTCCAAAGTATTTTAGACCTGTTGCACTTTTATGTCACCTCTACAAACTGCTTGAAAGAATGATCTTAAACCGGCTGTTGTCTGTAGTTGATCCTTTGCTTATTCCTGAACAAGCTGGATTCCGGCCGGGTAAAAGTTGCACAGGACAACTACTAAATATCACGCAGTTTATAGAAGATGGATTTGAAGCTCGTAAGGTAACAGGGGTGGTATTTGTTGATTTGTCAGCAGCGTATGACACCGTCAACCATCAGCTACTACTAGTCAAGTTCTACAATCTGACCAGGAATTTCAGTTCATGGCTACTCTTCTGCAGAACTGCAGATTCTTTGTTGACTTCCAAGGACAGCATAACCATTGGATGTCACAGAAGAATGGTCTACCCCAAGGAAGTGTGCTAGCCCCATTATTGTTTAACATATATACCAATGATCAGCCTATACCACCCAAATGCAGGAGTTTCGTGTATGCTGGTAATCTTGCTCTGGTTTGAATCAGTGGAGAGTACCCTTACCAACGCTCTGGAAGATCTGTCAAGGTATTATAGCACGAACCAGCTTAAACCATATCCTACGAAGACACAAGTATGTGCTTTTCATTCAAGGAATAAAGAAGCAACTCGTAGGTTAAAGGTAACATGGTTGGGGGTCGAACTAGAACACTGTGACACCCCAAAATATCTAGGAGTGACTCTTGACAGATCAGTTACATTCAGGAAACATTGCATGAACTCCAAGCTGAAAGTTTCCAGTAAGAACAATCTCATAAGAAAACTGGCTGGATCGCAGTGGGGCAGCCAACCTGAAACAATTCGAACTCTGCCTTAGTACTATGTTATTCGGCTGCAGAGTATGCCTGTCCTCTATGGCACAGTTCAACCATGCCAAACAAGTAGACATTGCACTTAATGACACGTGCAGACTCATAACAGGCTGCTTAAAATCAACTCCAGTCGAATGGCTTCACCGTCTCGCAGGAATAGCACCACCTTCTGTTTGAAGGGAAATAGCAGTGACAAGGAAATGAGGAAAGTGAACCATGAAAAAATCTCATTCACTATATGGGCATATCCCTCACTGCCAAAGACTGAAGTCCAAGAAAAGTTTCCTAAGAATATCTCAGGAACTTAAACGACAACTGAAGAAGCCAGTGTTACAACTATGGGAAGCTAAAGGTTCCCCTTCCGCATAGCTGGGGAAGAGTGTCTGAATCTTTGCCACCTGGTTATGACAAGGGATGGTTGACATGGAAGTCGTTGAATAGGCTGAGATCAGGAGTGGGCAGATGAAAAGTGAACTTAGCAAGATCAATGATATCAAGTGCGACTGCGGTGAAGACCAGACTGTCCAGCACATGCTCCAGTGTCGACTGTGCCCAGCATCCTACTTGGCAGCTAACCTGTATGGGACCTCAGAAAATGCACTGGAAGTGGCCAAGTTCTGTTCCAATATAATTTGATGTTGTGATTATGTAACTGTATGTTTCTGATACGAAATAATAATAATTAATAATTTTGAAGTAATTTTGGAATGAATGCATGGATCTGCTGCATTCCTTCAATTAGCAACAAGGCAAAAGAGATTTGCAAATACCTTAATAAGGGAAGGTGGTTTTACACAAGTTATAGCGCAGAACACTAGCGGAAAAAAAGATGTTGGATATATTCCTAACAAGCTGGACGAAAACACTGTGAGGGTATCAAGTAAATGAAGGAATTTGTGATCACAACTATCACAGAACTGATGGGTATTAGGGGATTCAGTAAACCAATCACCAGAATTGAAGGGGAAATAAGTACAATTATAAAACTTGAACAGATATTTAAAAAAAAAAAAAAAACTTTCAGCAAATGGGAAGGATGGCAGAAGTACAGTAGAGTCAAGGTGGGAAAGAGTTCAAGGGATAGTAAGGACTGAAGAAATATTTATCCCAAAACAGAAAATAAAGAGAAGTTGAGAACCTATATACAATATAGGGAGATGAGGAGGTTAAATAGGTTGGTAAGAAGAGAAATAACAGAGTTACGAAACAGAAATGTAGTAAGGAATATTTGAAACCAACTAAACAAAAAATTAATAATAGCAAAGAAGGTGGTTAAAGATGGGTTTGTGAAGAGGTGGAACAGCTAGTAAAATGGAGCCAAAGCATATCTTGAGCTGTCATGGTCATCCACACTTGCACCATAATGTTAGAGTGGTAAACCTGAAGGCAGAGGTGCTTCCTGAGAGAAGCTTGTAGTAATTGTATCTGCTGTAGAATTGCTGCCTGTGGACATGATGGTAAGAGGAATTGCATTAGGCATTGACATACACCTAAGGGGAAATCTATTAGGAGTCAACTTCCAATTCTGATGAGGTTAGGGTAGTGTTAGAGGCTACTAGTGTGGTGATCAAAACAGGTGACCAAAAAAATGCTTATAGCAGAGGCACAAAGGAGATGTCAAAATCAGCAAAAAAGTAAATCAATTTGATAATAATAACAATGAAATTGCTATTAGACCTGGGGTCAGCATCTTGAAGATGATAACGAAGTCAAAACAGTTGTGATGCAGTGGTTAACAAGTCAGGCGGCAGACTTCTATGAGGAGGGTTTTCATAAACTGCTACTAAGTTATGACAAGTGTCTCAACATTGAAGGGAATTATGTAGAAAAGTAGAGTAAAGTACAGGTTTTCATGTAAAAATAAAATTATTGATATATATTTGCACGTCTTTTTTTTAATTTCAAAATAATATTTATTTAAAAAACATGCCTTGTATTTTGGATGAAATGAACAATGAATGCCAAAATGAAATTCTAGCCCTGGATTTTTTAAAAGCATTTGACAGAGTGAGCCATAAAAATAATGGAAAAGGAATTAAAAACCATCAGAATGGATGAAAAAGTGATTTTCATCCCAAGTAGAAGAATTCTTAAAAAGTAGAAGCAAAGAGTTAGAGTTGGAATTTTAGTAGCAAAAGAAGCGGAAGTGAAAATAGAAGTGTCACAGAGTAATGAACTGGGACCCTAATCATTCATCTAATGAATTATTGTGTTAACAGTTTACAGTCACAAGTTATGTTGTTTGCAGATGTTACATAATAGGATCAAAATGGTAGCTGACTACGAATAGGTGACCTGGACAGAATATCTAGCTGTGTAGGCCATTAGGGACAATAATTCAGGGGTTATATAAGAAAACAAGCCTATCTGCTTAGTGAGGTGAGCGATTGAAAATTTGTAATTTAATATGAAGATATCATGAAGGAACAAAGGAATCTAAAAAGCGTAAAGGGCCAGTGTTGATAATATTACTACAGAGTCTTAAAGATAGTAGGATGGGACATTGTACCTTACCTTGAAACATTATTTAAGTTGAGTCTGGATACTTATTGTTTACCATATGAGTGTGATAGTAGTACTGGTCCATAAAGGAGGGACATGACTAACAGGGGTCGAAAACTACAGGCCAATCAGCTTGATATAAGTGGTAGGAAAATTAATGGAGAGCTTAATATGCAACCACATTAGAAGTGTCTGTGAGAATGTAAGTGTCGTTGTTGTTATTAGGGCGCTTCAAGAATGTAAGTGGTTTTCAAGTTGGCAACATGGCTTTAGACAGGGATATTCATACGAATCTCAGTTAGTAGACTATATGCAAGATATTTCTAATGAAATAGATAGGGAGGTCAAGTTGATAGTGTAGCACTACATCTTTCAAAGGACTTTGACAGATTGAGCCATAAAATGGTGCTAAATAAGGTAAAAACTATCGGAGTTGATAAAAGAAATGGTTTGCAGGGTAGAAAAATTCCTAAAAGGTAGAAAGCAAACAGTTAGGTTAGGAAACACAGTATCAGAACAAGTAGGAGTGAACATGGGAGCAGGGGCGTAGCTACTATGGGGCTAGGCGGTGCAGTGCACCGGGGCCCTCACGCTCAGGGGGCCCCCAAGCATACCTCAAGGGGCCCCAAAGAGCATCTCTAGGGGCCCTCAAGCGCAGTTTAGAGGGCCCCACGAGCCTTCACGGCAAACTGGCGACCTTTTTTTTTTTTTTTTTTTAGCTCTACCGTCGTCTAAGGGGCCCCTGAGAGTACAAGAGCCCTCTCACTAACGGCCCTCGCTGTGCTCAGGGGGGCCCCAACCACTACTCAGGGGCCCTAAATAATAATTCAAGGGCCCTCATCCTCAGTTCAGGGGGCCCCTACCAGCACACAAAGCAAAAAAAAGGTCGCCCGTCTGTCCTGAGGGCCCAAAATAAATTTTTTGCACCAGGGCCCTTGTTGACCTAGCTACGCCACTGCATGGGAGTTGCACATGGTAGTGTTTGGGACCATTGTTATTCATTATTCTAATGAATCGTTGTATTAATGGTTTACTGTCAGAAGTTAGATTGTTTGCAGATGACATAACGTTATACAAAAGGGTCAAAACAATAAAAGACTGTAAACAGCTGCAGGGTGATCTAGATAAGATAACTAATAATAATAATAATAATAATAACAATATTTAATTAAATTGCAATGGAGCGCATGCTCCGGTGGCAATTTCCCTACCACCCATCTTCCCCCTTCCCTGCACCCACCTACATTTGCCCTCAGCAAATTTTAACTTTAGATTCTTTCAATGTTTTTAGTAAATTATTCATCATTTCTCTTGCTAACTTATTCCAATCCCTTACACCCTTACCCAAAAAAGAGAATCTTCCTACAGTAGTTCGAAGCTCTTACACGGATATGTAGTTGGAGGGAAAGCGTAAGTGCGATGTTGAAGGAGTTGGATTGGGTAGACCTGGAACAATGAAGACGTTGCGAAGACTAGCTGGGTGCGTCAACATGGGATGAAGATAAATGCAAGATACACAGGTATTAGGTACACAGATAAAAGCTAAGGTGATTATGATTATAAACTGGGGAAGGAGCTACTTATTGAAGACTTGAAATGTAAATACCTTGGCATAACACTTGATAACAGACTTAACTAGGACAGGGACACATTGGACAGGTAATAGAGAAAGAGTTCAAAATCCTTCACTTGTTGGAAAGAGTGATGAGGGGATGCACTAGAGAAGTAAGGGAATTGGGGTTCAAAACTTTGGTCAGACCACTGCTGGAATATGGTGTTATAGTTTGGGACCCACATTTTTGGTATCCAATAAAGGAGTTGGAGAGGGTGCAGAAGAGGGCTGCCAGATTTGTCTTTGGAAATTACCACAGAACACTATTGGTAATTAATATGATAAAGGAGCTGGATTGGGATTCATTGGAGGATAGAAGGAGGGTGAAGAGAGTCATGAGAGTGTACATGGCCTATACTGGTGATGAAGTATCGAAAGATATTGGTGGGAAAATTAAGAGAGGTGCTTGGATGGATAAGGTTGACCATGACCACAAGCTGGCACTTGATTTCAGGCATAAGGGTGTTGGAAAATTTTGTTTTGTAGGAAAGGGTGTAAGGGACTGGAATAAATTGCCAAGAGAAATGATGAATAATATACCAGAAACACTGAAGGAATTTAAAGTAAAAATTAGTAGAGGGCAAAGGTAGGTTGGAAGAGGAAAAGAGAAAGAGGTGTGTAGGAAGATTGCCACCAGAGTGGGCGCTCCATCGCAATTTTATCAATTATTATTATAACATGAGATGAAGAGAAATACAAAAAAGAATCACATTATTACGTACCCAGATAAAAAAAAAACCTGAAGATTGATTAAGATTATAGGGTGGAGAAGAAATTGCTTGTTGGTGACCTTAATGTAAATAACTAGGCATGACATTCGATAATAAACTGAACTGGACAGGATACATTTGACAGGTCATAGGAAAAGGTTTCAAAAGTTCTTCACTTTTTGGATAAAGTGAAGAGGGAATATACCAGAGAAGTGAGGGATCCAGGTTACTAAACTGGTCAGATCACTGCTTGAATTGGAGGTGCAGTATGGGACCTACATTTGGGATATCAAATACAGGAGTTGGAGGGTATTAGTGTTTGGATTTACTGGTTCCTTTGCATCATACATAGTACAAGTATAAATGATATGGGATAAGTAAAAAATAGTCTGTATGCACACACACACACATTCTCTCACACTTTATCCTTTCTGTGATTAGCTATAAGATACTAACTAACTGTACAAATCTGATAAAGACAAAACATTTATTATTACAAATATACAGTAACACCTGATTTATATCATTTTCCCTATATACATTTATGAAATCACCGTGACTTAAGACTAACTTTTGGTTTGTAAATACTCATCAACACTGTGGAAGCAGTGGTTGAGCAAGTACTCCTTCAGTCATGATGTGAATTTAGTATTTTGTCTTACATACTTCATCCTTTGTGGTAGTTTATTAAACTGATTCCCGTATGAAGCGGACATTTCTGACAGAAGGTAGTATTTGTTTGTGGTACCGGTATATGAAAGTTTAGTTTCTGTCTAGTATTGAATGTGTGTATATCTATATTTTTTTAAAATGAATTTTACAGTTTCCAGTATATATAAACAGGGCTGTAATAGAATTTGCAACTTTCTAATAAAAGTCTACATTTCGTACTCCTTGAATAATTCTGGTAATTTTTTCAGCATTTTGCAGCATTTTGAAGCATTTGATACTTGGTGGGGAGTTTCCCCTCAATATGATACCATGCCTCAATAATGAGTGAACATACCCAAAATAAATATTCCTAATTGTTTTTATAGAAATGCAACCAACTAATATTTTCATCATGTAGCAGATATTATATAGTTTTTTTACAAAGATGTTCAAGGTGTGTGTTCCATTTTAAATTCTCTTGTATGTATAAAAAAATTATGTTTTCTACATTTTTTAGTAGTTCACCCCTGAGTTTTATGGTAGGTAATTGGGTATTTAAATTACTATTATTTGTCCTGAAATGTATGGCATGCGTTTTTTTTCATTATTATTATTATTAGCTTGTTTTGAGAAAACTAGTTCACAATGTTTTTAGAAGAGGCTTCAATATTTTTAGTTAACTGTTCTTTAGTACATTCTTTCATTAATATGGTGGTAGGTATCATTTACAAATTTAATATATTTTTGTTTTGCAAAAAACTGCTAGATTTGTCGTCTGGATATTTCTGCAGAGCACAGTCAGTAACTGCCATGATAAAAGAGGTTGACTTTAGTGCGGGGAGTAGGCCCTGTACAAAGTGTGGAATGATATTGGTGCTTAGAAGGGGAAATGATCAAGCTGGCACTTGATTTCAGGCATAATCTTGTGCGAAAACTTACTTTCGTTGGTAAGGGAGTCAAGGAATGCAATAAATGACTATAAGGGAAGTGGCGACTAATTTACCAAAAACGCTGAAAGAATTCAAAATTAAAATTCGTAGGTAGAGAACAAAAGTAGGCAGGTACAAAAATGTAGAGAAATTGGTGTGTCGGGAAACTTTTTTTAATTGATCGAGTTATTTATGTAAACGTTTTCCATTAACTGCAATGGGGTTATGCAAATGAAATGTTCAACAATTAATATAATGGAAAAAAAAAACATTGTCAGGTATTTTTCAGGACGGTATGATAAAGTTATGAAGGTATGCTATTTTCAGTTCATCTTTTACTATTACCCATTATAATGCAGACCCTTCTACATTTCAGTCTGACGATAAAGGTAAGAAGCTGATTGTAAGAGACTTTTTCATACCACACAGGACACGCATTCAGAGACAAATAATCACGCACTCTACCAGCAGAGACAATGCAGAGCAGAGACTATTGAAGTACTATGTCTTGTTGTCGCTCGTAAACACACAAAATGGCAGTTGACTGGAGGTTGTAGTGTCTGATAGCATTTATAACTAAAGATTAATAAATTAAATTGTAATAAGTTTGTTCGTTGATAATGTCGAAGGGGAGATTAAATTTGTGAGCTGTACTGCTGAATAGCAGTTTTTCATGCAAATCAAACAGTATGCTCTTTAACGTATTGTGATTAAATGATGTGAATGTAAGCATCGTCAAAGAAAATATCTTTCAAAATGGGTACGTATATTTCACAAATTTCCATTAGAACGCCGCATTTCAAAATGCCATTAAGTGTTATCTGTAACTGAAGCTCTCTAATCTTATCATTAATTCTGTTAGCTAATAGTTCATCTTCGTCTGATATAGTTGAAAGATAAATATCAGTACCTATCCTCATGGGGCGTAGACTGAAAGCGAACACGGGATATGAAGAATCCCAAGCGATTCCACTTCGTCGAAGTTCTGCATTATCACACGATAGTTTAGGAAGATATTCAGAACATACTTTACATGGTAATGTTTCAGTCAGAGGATACAAAACTGCTAGTAAGTTGATAATTAGCTTACTTTGGTTTCGTACATTTTTGTCAGTAGTATTTTAGAGATGTCTAAATGGAAATTTTTAGGGCTTATATACTGCCAATTCTTTAAAAAGAAGTTTGAAAATTTTAATGTCAACAACAAAACATTTTAGTCTTACTTTGAGATCACTGCTACCTTTCTGTTCTTGAACCTTATATACGCTAAATCTTGGCTCCATTTGATCCCTTGATGCACACTAAAACTTAATCCAGTAGAAGAAATTGTGTGGGAATCATTTAGTTTCTGTTAGGCCATAAGTTTTCCATTATTTTGTTTTAAACATGCATGGGCAGTTCTGTCATTACCGTGACGCCAAAAATTGATGATGAATTCTTGTAGAACTTGACGAAACAAATCGAAAATAAAGAATAAAATTTTTTGATATTTCACTTGGTTTTCGAGATATAGCATGTTAAAAATCGGTTATAGGTATAGTTCCTTGTGCTTTTGGTGACTTTTCTTCTGGTCCAGGCCATATTTCAACCTAACAACAACCACTAGGAAGAAAATAAAACACCTATAGTGCATTTCCACTGTGTAGATATAGTGGTTTTGATGAATTTTGTTTCTGGTCCAGGCCGGACCTCGCCCTAACCTCTTCACTTTTGAGATACATTATCTGGGGAACTAAGCGAGATATCAAAAAAAAAAAAATTGCTCTTTAATTTTGATTTTTCTCGTCGCGTTACATACGAATTCATACAAATCAAATTTGGCTATGGCGAAATTTTTCTTCTGGTCCATACTGCATTTCAACCTAACCACCTCAATTTCGAGATACAATATATTGAGAAATAAGCAAAATATCAAAACAAATTATTCTTTATTTTCAATTTGTCTCGTTGAGCTACATAAGAATCAATGATGAAATTGTGGCACCACGGTTATTGTAGAATCCCCCATGCATGTAATGATCATTATAAAATGTGAACTAATCTTGTTTTATTGTAACCGAAGTATTTAGCTGTAAATGGAGAAACTGGAAGGCCTGTTAGGTTTAGCTGATAATATCATATCAATATCTGAACTAGTAGCTACAGATGATAATAAAGGCTTTGTTTTGTGGATTAGACATTTTATTTTAAAGCAGAGGTTATAATACTCTGGAACCAGGATGCCAACTGATACTGATGGCATAACTGTGATACACATTGTGGTAACAGACCAATAGGATCATATGCCTTTGGATTGAAATTTATCAAAACATCACCATCAAGAAAAACAACAAAGAGAAACGAACTTTAATTGTGATACAACATGAAAGCTACTGCATGCTAAAGCATTAGCAGTAGAGCTTATGCCATTTATAAATTCATGTTTGACACCAACGATAGTAGGCCTATCTACACTCTGCAGCAACGAATGAAAAAATTGCTGACAAATTTTTGTGATGCTATATGAATATTTTACTAGGTTGTTGTAAGGAGTGTAATGCAGCAGTCAAAGATGCATTACAACCTAATAACACCACCAGTATAATAATCGAATGAGCTTAAGTTATCAGTGAAATCCAAATTCCTCACTTTTGCTATACAAAGTATGTATTTTCATTCTGATCCTCCCTGTGATAAAAAATTCAAATGAACTTATAAATAAAACTAAATACCTTGTGCCTTATACTGCAACAGTTGTGAGCATTTGGAAACAATACTCTAATGATCTGTATCAACAAATGTACAAGGCGTATATTGGCGATGATGCAAGGAAAAATATTGATGTAAGAATGAAAAGTAATACATGGAAGAAAATATGACCATGACCACAAGATGGCACATGATTTCAGGCATAAGGGTGTATGAAGATTCTCTTTTTTAGGTAAGGGTGTCAGGGGTTGGAATAAGCTATCAAGAGAAATGAATAATTTACTAAAAACAATGAAAGAATTTAAAGTTGAAATGTATAGAGGGAATATTCAGGAAGGTGCAGGAAAAGGGGGGGGGGGGGAAGATGGTTGTGTAGGGAAATTGCCACCGGAGTGTGCACTCCATTGCAATTAAATTAAACCCCCGTTAACTGTAGAAGTTTGATCTATTTTTCTTCAAATATACATTTCATGATTTTAATAACCACATTGTTTTAACACTACTGCCTAAGGAGCCTTTGTGGCAAATTTCAGATCACAGAGCAATATTATTTAAGAAAATGTTGGGAACTGCACCACTTTCTGAACCTGCCAGAAACTGTTACTAACCTGTTGAAATTTACATCAGTCGCTTCGTCAACATGTCCTCTTCACGTTTTGCAATCATACATTTGCAGAAAAGTTGCTAGAAATTTAATTAAAAATGCCGAAATATGAATGGCTGAGCAACTGCTAAATGCTTTCAGCACTGCTAAAATAACATAAAAATTATAGGTACAGGGATCATTTCAACATAAACAGTTTAGTTTTATCATAGAAATCGTGGTTAGGTTGAAATACGGCCTGGACCAAGTGATAAAAAAATTGCGACATTATGGCTATGCGGCATCCAACAAGCAAAGGTGTATTGTTTACAATGGAAGCAATCGATTATCTCTGGTTGCTCGTTGCTATGTAAGATGGCGGTCATCACCGTATTACAACTAGGATAAATATTGTGTGTTTGTCAATTTTGTGTGACTTTTTACAAAGGAGTAGAGCTGAAAAGGCATGAAAACATTACAACAAAGGATTAAATCAACATTTTAAGATACTGTCACTGATTTTTGAACGTTGGCGGCATGTAACTGCTGTTCGTCATGTCATATTTTGTCATTTTTAATTAGATTTCTAGCGACTTTTCCGCAACGTACGATCGCAAAATGTGAAGAGGACATGTTGACGAAGCGACTGATGTAAATTTCAATAGGTTAGTACCAGTTTCTGGCAGGTTCCGAAAGTGGTACAGTTACCAAAATGTTTATGTGAAAGCCGTGAAATATTGACTGAAGGTGTAAAATAGCTCAAAATGTAGCTAGTAGCATACATGTTATTAATCAAAAAGTATACTTGAGCAGAACCAAGGAGATGTCCATCTGAATTGCGAGTTCATTTTGGTGATAACAGAAAGGAGACATCACGCTGAGAAACATATTTTTTTCTTTTCCATTAACCGTCTATAAAGAGAAGCAGCAGAAGTAATTTTTCTGATACTATTTAGCGATGCGAAGTACTATTCGCGGCTAATGCCCGCTTCTGCTTGGCCATGATTCATTAATGCCATTGTGTTATTCGCTGCGCATTAATTTTAAACCACTAATAAGTTTTGTATAAGCTACTACACTTAACGTTTAAAAACTTGATTCATAATATTTAATGCGAAAATCCTTTTTTCTTTATTGCGTTAGCAAATTGCTAAATGATCCGAGCATTAATTTTCCACTATTCGTCCATTACTATAATACGTCTCACACAGTGTTGTCCTAAATTTTGTTTCAGTAGTACAGGAATGAATTCATTAGCGTTTAGGTCTTAATGTAGCCTAGACCACAGTGAAACTTGACCATCACACGGTATATTGCGAACACCCAATTTCCATATTGTATCTATCACTATTACTATGGTCTGGTTGCACTACAACTTAAACATGAAAGGTTATAAACAAACTCATATTTTATAAATATTTCCCTGGGCGTTAAGGTCGTAATACGGCCTGAACCACAGTGAAATAACCATCGCACAGGATATTGCAAATACCAAATTTCCATGTCGTACCTATCGCTATTATTATGGTCCAGACTGCATTACAACATAAATTTGAATGACTATTGACAAAATCATATTTTATTTCATAAGCACAATTTTAGCCAAGCGAGGAAATTCAGAAGAACGGAATAAAATTTATCAATGGATGTTGGATTAACAGACTTAAGAACAGCTTCTACAACCTTTCTCGTTAAATCGAGTGCATTTACAAGGCAGTTTTATTACTTGGCAAGTGATTAGTAACTACAATACGTGGATTAATTCATAAAATACACATCCAATAAGCTGCTGACCACCACAAATCACGACCAGTCGCAAGTGGCCATTTGTCTCAAATTGTATGTACTGTGCACTGCTAAATAGTGCCAACAAAAACTACTTCATCTACATCTACATATATACTCTGCAATTCACAAAATTGTGGGTGGCAGAGGGTGCTCAGCACCAAAGCTAATCTCTTTGCTGTGCATTCCAATCCCTAATGGTACGAAGGAAAAAGGAATTCATATAAGAATCAGTCCGGCACCTTATTTCTCTAATTTTATCTTTCCTGTCCTTCCGACTCAAATAGGTTGGTGGAAGAAGTATTTCACTACACTCATGAGTGAAAGTTGGAGTACGCATGTTTTCCAATAAGTTTAAACGAAACGTGTGTCGTCTATCTACCAGAGACTCCCAACCTAATCTACTAATCAGTTCTGTGACGCTTTCATAAGGACTGTAGCAAGCGGTCACGAATCGAGCGGCTCTTCTCTGTACTTTCTCTATACTTTCGATCAATCCCTTACGAAACGGGTCCCAAATGGCACAACAATAATCCAAATGTGGACGCACAAGAGATTTGTACGCTATCTCCTTTGTTTGTTCATTACAATTTTTCAAGATTCTACCTATGAATCGCAGCCTAGAATTTGCTCTACCTACTAAAGAATTAATGTGTATGTCCCATTTCATGTTCCTTTGTACTGTTACTCCCAAATATTTAATAGAATCGACCATATCAATAACTGTATTGTTTAACTAGTATTTTTGAACAATCGGATTCTTTTTGTTAGTTATGCTCATTGTCTTGCACTTTTTACAGTTTAGAGTAAGTTGCCACTCAGCGCACCAAGCCAAAATAACATCCAGATCGCGCTGAATTTCTAAGCAATCGGCCAAAGTTCTTACTTCCCTATAAATAACCGCATCATCAGCAAACAATCTAAAAAGGCTTCTACTGCATTCCTTTAAGGATGGTTCATGCAAAAGAAAAAAAACACGTTTCTAGGCATGTTATCTGCTTTCCTTTGGTACCAAAATAAACTCAGTTCAAATGGACATCTCCTGGGTTCTACCCATATCCTTTACTACATACGGCATAGGAATATATTCATATTGCATTATGAAAACTTGCCAGTGATTTTACATTTGTTGCTGACGTGTGCAGATAGGTACTATTTTTGCCATAAAAAAATTAGTTCTTAAATGGCAACTGCTTTATTGCTTACGCATATAGTAACTTTTGTGAGCTATCACGTCTAAGATGCACTTTTTGCTTTCATGTAGGCCTACACTTTTCCTCAAAAGGTATGTCCTCAGAAATGTGTTTTACAAATTTTAAAGGCACAATTCCTTCCTCATACAAATTCTGAACTGCTGCCCACATTGTCGTAGGCAGCATATTTTCACATTATACATAACTATTTTCATTTGGAAAGTAGTTTTATGATTGTGTTGCTCATCTATGGTGTATTAGAACCTAATTACTGCAAAGTAAAATTTCTAATGCACAAAATAAACTAGCATTTAATAAAATCACTGGTTACAGGCTCGGCTAATGGTGTTTGTTTTTAGCTAATTCTGGGCTGTCGGGGGGTTCCAAAAACATGTTCAGTCATCACTGTAATTGTCAACACATCTTAGTGCTAAATATTATGTAATGATACTGTAGGTTCCCTAGGACATTTGTCTGAATTATTTTTGAAATAATAACAAAGGCAAATGAAACCTCAGTTCTTAAACAATAATTTTATGGATGGATATTAGTTAAAAGCTTAGGAGTTGTGCATGGAAGAGAATCAAGCTGGCACTTGAATTCATGTTAAAGGGAGTGGGAAAAAATTGTTTTGTATATAAGGAAGTCGGGGATTGGCATAAATTTCCAAGAGAAATAATGGTCAATTTATCAGATACAATGAAGGAGTTTAATGTTGTAATTATTAAAGGGCAGCGTTAGTTGGGTGGTGAAAAATCAAGACATGGGAAGGTTGAGGAGTAGGGACATGGTCATGAGAGCGTGTGGCCCCCATCACAATTAAAATTCAGAATGAACTGGATTTCAATCCTAATTTGGCTTTCCAGGAGACTAGTTGCAACTTTATCCGTTTACCAAAATGGTAGCCTACTAACATATTGAAATTTGAAATAACTACCTTGTCTTCTGCATATATTACAGAAAAGTTGCCTTCAATTAAATTTTTTTTGAAAATCTGAAATGTGTGCCTGCTGTGAAATCCTACACTGTAAAATTACTGCAAATATTTTCAGTAGGCTACAGCGCTAATATCATTCTACATTTTAGTTTTTTGTAGTAGCGGTTGTAAACTGATTGAAACGAGGCCTGTACCTGAAGAAAAAAAACTATCTTTTTGTGATGTCAACCTTGAAATGCCATATTTTTATGCAGTGATAACAACAGATTCCCTTTATTGGTACAACGGAGATACATGATGGCATTATTATTATTAAAGAATTCCTTGGAGGGATGCTAAAAAACCAAGAACTCTTTTGCAGTGAAGGAATTAACCAAAATTTCAAGATATTTGTATTAATATTGCAATGCTGGCTCCATCTATAGCTGCTAGACACTATCATATTTCAGAACTTTTCTATAAAATATGTGGGGGGTGGGCATGAACAAATCATTTTATAATTCCCTTGTGGTTATAATGACCTGGTAACAGGGATTCTATTAGCTGCACATTCCGCATTGTCGTAGCTGCCTTCACCTAACCAGTTAGTCCTACTGGATACGGGGAATCTACAGTTTAACGTGGAACCTGAACCACTGAAACATTCTGGTGTGCTTCACATTACACAGCATGCTGTGTCAGAGGAGAAGGTCGGATTAAGAGACTATGAAAATCTCTGCTTAGACCGGGATTCGAACTGGGACCTCGTTTTTCAGTCAGATGCCTTAGCCACTGAGTGACCAGATCTTATTTATGGTATGTTACTGTCATATGGTATCCTGTCTTCCGCTGCCCAGTCAGTCATGTGGTAAACTCAGCATGTGCACACCTCCCGAACCATATGACTCGGTCCCTAGCACATGGATAAAGTGTAAAACTGAAATATTGTATATGTTTTTGTTTGCCTCATATGTGTGTTACTCATCACAGTCTTCAACTTAAATAAGCGATAAGTCATCTTCCCTATCCTTTTTTATTTATATTGCCTAACTGTTTCCTTTTTCCTTTATATCATTAATGTAATACCTATGAAAGAAAAAGAGGAGAAAACTTAGTAGGAAAAGTGCTGGTTAAGTTATGGATTGTAAGGAGCAACGTTTTTGGAAATGACATACACTAACACCAGAATTATAAATCAAAGACGTGCAACAATTTTGGAACTTTTGTAGGTTAATTAGCTGTGAATCTGTGGGCCCCATAATTTTCAAACAGGACTATAAAATGAGAAAACCAGTATCAGTACATGAATAACTAATGGTTACTCTGATATTTTTTTTATATTTGATAAGTTTTGCTTGTTACATAAGACATTGTGTTCCTTTTCCAAAACTTTATTTATTAGACCATCTTGATGTAATTTTTAGGGGATTCGTATTCAAGCATCCAGTATCATTTTCAAACAACGGTTTATTCCATCGGCAAAATAGTAAAAGAAATAGCTCCAGCTATGTATGACAGTCTGAAAGGAAAATAATTGCAGATAAAAATATGAGGGTGATTCCAAAAGTAACGTCTCCAAAGGATTTAGTAATACAAAATTATTATTTTTTTTCTGTATATTGTTTACTGGCTAGCTGCCAGTCTTTTAGGAACTGTGACAGCTTCTCCAAAAAATCATTAGCCAAAATGGTGATTATGTGGAAAAATAGGTAATTGTTCAAACATTGATAAATATTTAATGTATCCACTTTTTAACACCTTTTGTTTCCTGTTGTTTTATATATATATATATATATATATATATGAGGGGGTACCCAAAAATAACTGGAATAGCATTGCCATGGGAGGAGCTTGTGTGGTACGTGTTTCTGCCGCTAGGTATTTATAGTGCAACTCATTGCCATTCAGTGCCACATGTGTTGTTGACCTGGTTTGTTCTGTTAATCTGTAGTGATTTTTTGTTAGTGCTGTTTTGTTATTGTTTTGTTTTTGATGATGGCAAGTTTAAGTGAACAATGTGCAAGTTGTGAAATTTTGTTGCCTACTCAGTAAAAATGCTGCTGAACCTATTTTAATGTTGAAAACAGCATGGGAAAAACACAAGTGTACAAGCGGTTTGCTCGGTTTAGAAATGGCGACATGTCGATTGATGACAAACCTCATTCTGGATGTCCATCAACTGCCTGAATTGATGAAAATGTTGAAAAAATTATGCTCTCAGACTTTCAACAGACAATTGATCAACTGTTGGAGATTAGGAGCTCAGTTCAGTGAATTTTAACTGAAGATTTGGGAATGAAAAGGGCTGCTGTCAAGTTTGTTTCTTAGGTTCCGACAGACAATCAAAAAGAACATTGAGTTGAAACATGTTGTGCTTTGAAACAACAGTTTGAAATTGATCCAGATTTTCTGTCATAGGTCATTACTGGTGATTAGTCATGGTGTTATGTCTCAGAAACAAAACAACAGTCAAGTCAATGGAAGATATCATTGTCACCCCATCCAAAAAAATGTCAAATCAAACATAAAAACAATGCTCATTTGCTTTTTTGATGCCAAGGGCTTAGTTCATTCAGAGTTTGTTCCCCCACATCAGACTGTCAATTAAACCTTTTATTTGGTAGTTTTAAGAAGATTACGCAATAGTGTTTGTCAAATAAGATCCGATTTGTGGTAGACAGGAGACTGGTTCTTCCACCAAGACAATGCACCTGCACACAAGGCTCTGTTAAGCAGTTTTTGGCTAAAAATGACATGATTGCGCTGCCCCACACACCTTACTCGCCTGACTTGGCTTCGTGCAACTTTTCCTTATTTCCTCAAAAGGGGCACGAAAGAACACCGATTTGACAACATTGAAGAGGTAAAATATAAAGCTTTTAAAAATAATTACCTTTATTTTTTTTTGGGGGGGGGGTTACTCCCTTGCATAGTAACCAGGAAATAATAGGTGCTAAGTAGCGAATAGGAATTACAAAATAGGATAGTGAAATGAACCACCACTTACCTTAGATGATGGTTGCATGGCATGAACACACAAAAAAAC
Source organism: Vandiemenella viatica (assembly GCA_031002005.1). Lineage (NCBI taxonomy): Eukaryota > Metazoa > Arthropoda > Insecta > Orthoptera > Morabidae > Vandiemenella > Vandiemenella viatica. Next base: position 342,895,470 of record CM061920.1, on the reverse strand, counting down.
ACAAGAACACGAATAATACTGAGGTCTCCTACAGCACTCACCCTCCTTAATGCTCTCCTGTTTACAAAGGGTCAAGACCTGAATTGTTCAATGTTATTTGTATTCTAGTGGGTTTTTTTTTGTGTGTGTGTTCACGCCATGCAACCATCATCTAAGGATTTCACTATCCTATTTTGTTATATATATTTAGCCACCAGTTACCATTAGATGATAGATGCTGAGCTTGAACATACATAAAGGACAAAAGCACACATGGTATAGACATTTTTGGGTCTAGCCCTTTGTGAACAGGAGAACATTATGGGCAGGAGGTGGTGTCGTGGGAGCCTGCCTCACAAAAAGCTGATGATTGTATAATAAACTGAAACGCGCATGCCTTAACAAAGTTTTATTTTGGAGCTGCAATAGACAGATAAGAAAACCCAGTATTAGTATAGCAGCTAAGAAAAATGGCCTAAATATTCAACAATTTTAAACATGCCTATTAAGGCATTTCCAACAAGTCTGTACAACAATTACAAATGGCTACACTTGAAGATACACTGGTTTATTCAACGTATTAGGTTTAACAAAATGTGTAAACATAACCATGTAAAACTGAACTGTGTAAACATTAAAGTCAGGAATAGTTCCATATCATCTGAAAAAGATACACATCAGTAAAATGAAAAGACTTTTTCTCAAACATCACAATAATTCATTGGAGCATACTAATTTTAATACCCCTGCAGTAACACAGACTTTCCATCCACGAGTAGTCATTTGACTAACACTCGGCTACCAGACAAAGAGAAAGGCCTGAAACACAATCTAAAATGCACAGATACAAATAAATTCTGGTTGAATACTGTAATCGAAGCAGAACGCATTCTTACACAAGAAGAAAACAGCAGTAAAAGCCAGGTCAACACAACCCTTGCAAGAGAGTTGATTGCAAAAGTCCGGGCATCCAGATTTGGGTTTTCCATGGTTTCCAAAATCACTCCAGGCATGCCAGGATGCTTCCTTAAAAAAAAAAAAAAAACAATTCAAACAATATTTTACACCTGTTGAAAAGAAAACTTAACCAGGATATTAGTATTACCAAAGCAGACAAAGGTAACATAGTAGTACTAATTCAAAATGCTGATTACATAAGTAAAATGGCAGATTTCATATGCATTAATGATATAGTCAAACTTGAGTCTGACCCCAACATCAAGATTACAAACAGAGATTAACAAAGTTTTATTTTGTAGTTGCAATAGATGGATAAGAAAACCCAGTATTAGTATAGCAGCTAAGGAAAATAGCCTAAATATTAAAAAATGTTGGCACTATGGTTTTACGGCTGCATGCCCTCATGCTAAGCATTTTACACATACTGCTAGGTTGTACAAATGGGGAAAATTGAAGTGTTGCCTTCTAGCTGTATGTTCAGCATATGATAAGAGAATTTTGTGTGTGTGAAATGTGTGATTTATAAGATGACCATTGGGGACATCCTGGCATTTGCCTTGTTGGCTGTGGAAAACTACCAAAAAAATGGCAGCCAGGACACTTGATATGAGGGAAACTGGGCTTGTGCCTTGTCCATCGTACCTCCCTGATCTAGTGTGCAATGCCTCAGCCCATTGAACCACACTGTTAGGTTGTTTCCAGATGTGAAGTGAAAGACTAATAATGTTTTGTTTTTCCATGTGTGAACTGTAGTTATCATCATCAAGGTTCTGGTCCAGTTTTTATTATTGAGGTTATTAGTAAAAATTATTTCCAGGTTAGATGAAACCATTCTTTTTCCTCTTGTAACCACAGGTACAGTATTCACTCATTAGCATAGATTAATTTAATTACTTCACAGAAACTGAATGCATAATGTGAGAATTAAGTTTTTCCCAACGTGTGGCAGCGATTCTCTGGTTCCGACCTCATGGCCAGTTTTGATGTTGTCTCTCCGTTTCCTGTCAAGGAAACTCTAGAACTAATACAACAACATTTCGACCAGGAGATTGCAGACCTATTCAAGAATGTGCTCACATCTAGGTATTTCACGTACAGTGGGCAGTTCTACGAGCAAACTGATGGTGTAGCCATGGGGTCGACACTTTCTACAGTGGTAGCCAACTTATATATGGAGGACTTTGAGGAAAGGGCTCTGGACATTGCTCCACTCAAGCCTAAATGCTTCTTCCGATACATTTGTAGTCTGGCCACACAGTTCCACGGCACTCAAAGAATTCCTGGAACACCTGAATCCAGTCTACCCAAACATACAATTCACCATGGAGGTGGAGAGAGACGGCACGCTACCATTCCTGGACGTACTAATTAAACACAAGCGAGATGGTACTCTGGCGCATAGCATTTACACGCAACACACAGATCGGTATTTGGGGGTTACCAGCTTTTATCACCCGGCCCAGCGAAAATCTGTTTTGACGTCGTGTGTGAGCCATCTAGGACAGTGATAGCCTGCAAGAAGAACTAAGGTACCTGCGGCACATCTTCAGACAAAACGGATATTCAGGAAAGCAAATTTAACAGGCAATTCTCCCCCAGAAACCGTGATTGACACCTGAACAAGAAGAGTCTCCAAAATCCATTGCAGTGTTACCTTGTGCCGGGAATACTTCTGGAAAGATCGGAAGGATTCTAACACCATATGACAAAAGGAGTATCTTCCATCAACCATTGAAGATTTGAGATATGTTGCGCACGGTGAAGGGCGACCTTCGAGTCCAGGCAGCTTATTCAACCCCATGTGAATGTTTCAAAATATACATCGGCCAAATTATTAGAACTATTGAGGAATGCCGCACCAAGCACCAGAGATATCTGTGGTTGCTACAGTTGGACAAATCCGCGTTAGCCGAACATGCCGTGGAAAACTTCCACAACATAAACTTAGACCAGATAGAAGTATTGGCTCAGATGCCGTATTTCTGGGATTCTGTAATTAGAGAATCGCTGGAGATTTGATTAAGCACCAACAACATAAACAGAGATAGTGATCTCTTCTAGCAAAGCTTGGAAGCCAATCATCCAAAATCTGAAACAGCAGTGGGTTAGACATTCGTTCCAGAAGAGAGCCGGCACACAGCCGTCCGGGAGGATCCCGTCTGAGCTCGATTGACTTGTCAACCAATGGTAGAGCAGCGGAAAGCCTCTCCGGCAGCGGGATACTTACAGGAGCCAGGATTTCGGGGCACTCACAGTCGGTGCTGCGTTGTTGCTGTAGCAGCTTCGATATGACATCTCACCCGATGAAGGCAACAGAGGTTGCTGGTGAATCGTAGTGGAAAGAAGGAATTATCTGGCAGAAAAGAATTCTTGTGTACACAGGAATCCTACAAATCCCCGTTTATCCATCCATATTTCGTTTTTCATGGTTTCCCGAGATAACTCTGGCAGAATGCCAGGGTGGTTCCTTCAAAAGGCAATGGCCAGATTCCTTCCAGGTCTTTCTCTTTTCTGAGTGATGTCAATATGGCACATTTCATAGAGCATGTAAGTTTATTCCCTTTCATAACATCAGTGCAGCTGATCAGACAGTGGTTTGTGATAATCAAATTTGTTGTAGGTTTGAGGTATCATTCTAAGGTTCCCAAAACATTCTTGTTGTGTTGGTGTATATAATTGTAACTTTCTTATTAAAGATGGTCCGTTGTTAAAATAAAGAGATCTGCACTGTCACAGACGATCATGCAGGATCGTGCATGAAATTGTCAGAAGTAGACCTCTGCATTCTATTCCCTTTTCTCTACTTGGTTCCACCAGGAATGCTCGATTTGTAGACATCTAACATAACATTTGAGATATGTGGGTCATTGGACTATATAAAGTAATTGTCAAGAAATGACAGTCTTTCAGATATCATCTTACAGGGATCATAGTGTACAACAGTGAGTGTATGAAATCGAGGCATCAATGCGATTCAGGCCATTTTTGTGCCTTTGGTCCGAATGATGATACTTTCCACAAATTTCTGTAATGCATAAATGTCTGCAGGCTTAGGAAACACATTAAATTTTGTTTCATACCTGTTCTTAATTTTTATAAGTTATTGATATACAAATTTCACTGATTTTATCATTCACTGACTATTATCAAAGCAGTAGAGTGTTTTCTGTAGCTGTAGAAGGTTGGTGTTTTTCTCTGTATCTATTTCTTGACAACCCTAAACTTGAAATATATTTGCATGTTAATTACTTTCGTCTGGCCGATGTTATATACCTTGAATTTCTGTTGTACTAGAGATCAGCAAGCTGAGCTGACACAGTAAATTTTATTTTGATCTTGTCCTTGTGTGGAAGTTAAATCCTTAAGATATATTAAAAAAAAAAGTAAATTGTTTTAAGAACAAAAACTGTAGAAACTAAGGGCCTACTTCAAGTACCAAGGTAGTATACTATGTAAAATCAGGAAATAAAATAAATAAATTTGGAAGTTATTGGTACACCTTTTATTTAGATGATGGCAGGCACACACTCACTGTCTAGAGTGATCTGATGGCTCAGTGGTTAAGTCATTTGACTGGAGATCAAAAGATCTTCAGTTTGAATCCCTGACTCAGCGAGGATTTTTGAGGCCGTCAACTCTACCTTCACCTCTGACAACAGCAGGCTATGTAATGCGAACTATTCCAAAATGCTTTTATGGTTTGGATTCTGCGTTAAATTGTAGAGCTCTGTAACTTATTAGTTGATTTCTTTTTGTCACCATGCAAAGTGTAGTATTGTTATCTTCTGGTTGACCACTGTGCGTTTGTTTTCGTTTGAGATGCAGTCTATGTACAGGAATTTAACAGTTAAAAAGCTGAAGTAATTACTTTTTAAAGCTGGAGCGCCTAATCTGTAATTCAAACCATCAACACCAATTAAACTTTGAATTTACCTTTTAATTTGGGCCTCTTGCCGGCGTTCCACTCCTCGCTTTTAACTGCTTGAAATCATTTTAAAATTATAAATGTCTGATTTTAGGGCAAATTTTTTTTTAATTGCTGTTTTTAGAATAATTTTTGCATCATGTTTACAAGTAATGTAGGAGAGAAGAACTTCTGAACATCAGTCAAATATTGTTTGTAGTTGAACTTGTTCTTCTGTATGCTATTTTCCCAAAGATTGGTTAAACGAATTTCGTGCCAACCCCAAAAATTCATTTTTGATCTTTCATGAAAATATGTAATTTTAGGCCCATTAGTTTTTTTTATTTTTTTTTATTTCTTTTGTTGAGTTTAAAAGATCAGTCCATGCTGCTGGTCGTCCGCAAAAAGTGCGTGGACCGACAGCAAATTTAGTCTTGAGGTTTTAACTACTGTTTTTTTATCACGTGGGTTGTAAGGGATATGTTGGGATGAAAAGGCTAGTGCAAGATAGGAAGGCATGAAGGATTGCATCAAACCAGTCAAGATACTGATGACAGCAAAAAAAAAAGATAGAAAGAAAGAAAAAAAGGTGCTTTTTACATTATGGATTGTTCAGCTTCTGAGTAAAATCTTAACTGCAATATATTTTTGTCATCTCTTACATATTAAAGAAAAAAAATTGCGTGAGAACAAATACTTTTTTCTCAGTTAAATAGATTTTCAGTCGATCTAAAAGTATTTGTAAAGTTAATTTTCTCATAAACCGTAGCGGAAAAAGGTAATCAATCCACAGTAAATCAAGGCTATGTTGCTGTAATTGAAGCACAACTACAACATAAATAATTGATTTCCAGCAAAGGCACATATGAGGTTCATACAGTCACTTCATACTCTTAATTCAAAGCTTGAAAATCAAGCTGTCACAGCTGTCAAGTGATGAATTAAAAACCGATTTAACAAAATGGCAACTACACACTAGGGTCCACATCACTGGAGTTTTTCCATGCCGCAGTTGTATAACCCACCGCTGTAACCGGTCTTTATCTTTGGAAAAAACATGATAACTATTACTCTTATTTTCCACCGAAATTGCCAAACACCAGTAGATGCAACTATTAACCGGTGTAATTCTGTTTTTAATAAGCCTTGTAGCGACAATAGTATATGTAAACACAGTTCTAGAGCGCAACCAGAAGTTTAGTATACCACATTTTGGTGGCCATAATGAAGTTACGAAGTCCCCTCCAACTCTTCAAATTTTAAATGTGCTTCTTTTCAACAGCCATTTTGTTTAAAATAAACTACCTACTATCCTTGTTAAATCAATTTAAAGCCAGGACCACATGCTTGCCAAACCTCATCAAACTGTCACAAATTGAAACGTGTGGATACGGTGCTTGGCTTGGCTTGAGTAGGCTTGCAGTCACTTGTGGCTGATCTGACCGAGTGTTGGTTTTTCGGCACAAATCAAAGGCGTTTGCGTCAAGTGCTTGCGAAGCGGCTACACGTTTGTGCGAACTTAGTATTGTTTGTGCCCTGACGGCGGACAGAACGAGCATTTCTTTTTGTTGTAGAAAAATGAATAACTGGTCCAACGAGGATATTTTAAAATTCCCCGAATGCTACCAAGTAGATCTCTGCAAATACCATAAAAAAGTAGCTCATGTTTGGAGTCGTCTTAGTGAAGTTTTAAATAAAACTGCCATGCAGATTAAAAAAAAAATAGAATTTCTTTGTCACATTTCGTAAACATTTAAAGAAAAAAACAAGATTCTATTCGCTCTGGCTCAGGTCTAAATTTATTAATTTAGCTGGTATAGTACAGCTTCTGTGAAGTTGAATTTTCTTTAGAAGTCATAGGTGAAATTTCATTCAGCGAATATTCAGAATTGGCATATCTCATCAGGCAGAAGTTATCAAACTGCCCAGATGGCTTAAAAAGAAGCTCATTAAATATTTCTTCTATAAATTCTCTGCAGTCAAAAATTAATGGACAAAGACATTATAATGCCGATAAAACCATAATTATTACAGAATTCTAATTATAAAACAATACATTTATATTAAATGAAATACATACATGAAACTACATAGTAATCATAGTTGCGTGAATGAAATTACAATAATTAAAAGGTACTGTTTCTGTGGATTTTTAACATCCGCAATCTTCTTTGCCATCTTTCTCATTTTTTAATTTTTTAAAAATAAAAATAGGTTAGGCTGAAATTTATGGCCGACACAACCTAGACATCCGTCATGCTTGCTTCCCCAAACCATACAAGCCCACACGTAAGCGTGTGGATGACTATGTTTGGCTCCCCAAAATTAACCAAGCGTTTGTAGAGGCTTGGAGTTTGTGACAAGTGCCAACTTGTGGTCCCGGGTTAACAATTACAACAGATAAGTGGACTGAAATAGTATCACATTTGACTTGAAAAGAATTAACTAAATTTGTTGTTTCTCTGTCATGATTATTGTGCTCTTTTGGTACTGTTCAAGGTTATTACACATATACCTCTATCTTTTCTACCTGAATAATTTTTTGTAAACATTGTAAGCTTACATAATTTTTGGATGGCTGGGTGATTAACTTCTCTCTCGCTCTCTATTACACAACTTTCAATGACACCAACAAAACTTTAAAGATCCTTTCAAACCCAAATTAGTTTTTTCAGTATTTGTTTTTAAAGGTGGGCAAATAATTTCATCGGTGGAATATGCTGATAATGCTATTTCAATAAATTCTGTTCTGCAGCATTGGTATGGACTGAGGCAAACAATCAGGAAAAGAGATGCAAGGCCAGAAATTTTTAATAGCATCTAACTGAAATTAGTCTTTGGATCAAAAATGTCCTAGAAAATAGCAGATACATCAATGCTAGAAACGAACAGGGCAACTGAGGTCATATTTTTTTTAAAAATCTTTTAGAGGACAACCACATTGAGATACAATGGGCTTCCTTAGTTGGACAAAGAAAAGGTGGCATATGGACGAAACTGGTGTTCGAGTGGAGCCCAACGGACTGAGACCAAAAATCATACTGTCAGACCAATGAGACAAAGACATATGGTCATCTCCTTGAGTATGGTGTTAGAAAATTGCCTAAGACTGTTCCATGGAGAGAATGCTGTTGGAACTCTTCCTTGATTTAATATTTCGAGAAGCCTTATTGTTGCATAATTGATTTGGTTGATGGTAATGAATATTTTTATTAAAATGTTATGATAATAGCAGCAAAAAAAAAAAAAAAAAAAAATTGCTGTTAGGCAATGAAACAAAGAACACAAACCTCTCTGGCCTTCCATTTGGGAGGATGCTAGCTCAAATCCCTGTCCAGCCTGTAGTGATTCCACCTGGATATCAGTAAACCTGTAATGACCTGTGTTGAATCTGAGCAGACACGTGGCCAAGATTTGATGAGAGTACTGAGCGAGAGGGTAAGGATCAAGCATAAAAGTCAATCTGGGATCAGATTGAGACATTCTTGGTGGGATCATCAGGGTTAAATGACTTTGTAAACACATCATATGTACACTATTTACTATCACGACACAGTGTGAATGTACAAAATATACAAGTTAAATACATTATAATGACTGCTGAAGACTGATTACAATGTAAGGTACTCTTGTGCTATCTTTCGACCACAGTGCTATGATTTACTGGAATACTGACAAATGATTGATTATTTTACAACAGCACAAGTATGACTTCTACTGTGAGAATGGTAAGCATGGCTGTGGACGATTAACTAGCCCCAGTTAACCCCTGCTATATACAATGTGGAGGAATCCAGTTTCCTAACTATGATACAATGATGGCTTTCCACGTCCAACGATATAACCCCACAGTAATCCTGTTAAACACTGTCCATCTTCTTCATATGTGGCACCACCTCGCGGTCACGGCCGCGAGAGGGCAACTAGGCGTCTGCATTCTTTCTGCTCCGACTGAATGAAGAAGACAAGACACTACTGTGATGCCCATGCCAGAGATTTGAAATACAACCTCTCACTACAGATCTAAAGTGGAGGGGCAAACAATAGACAAATGATGAGTCCTATCAATGTGGTCATCTGCCCTACATAGCTCGACCATTGTGCACTGTTTACCAGCTGTTAGCGCTCCGAATCCCCAGTTGATGCCTCTGTCTGGTTTCTTAACATGCAAACTTGCAGTCCTCATTTCATAATTGAAAAATATGTAGCTTTTAACCAAGTGAACAACTCCGTTCACTACAGACCATCCAGATTTTGGTTTTCCATGGTTTGCCAAAATCACTTCAAGTGAATGGTGGGATAGTTCCTTTAAAAGGCTATGGCTGAATACCTTCCTAATCCTTTTCTTTGGGAATTTTCAGCTTCTAATGACATCATCAACGAGGTGTAAAGCCATAAGCAAACCCATCACTCACTGCAGATTTGGGCAGGGGGACTGCGACAAACAAACATGGTAATACTTTAGAGTGTTAGGTATAGGTTTAGAAGGGGTAAGGTATGTACATACTGAGACTCTCCACATGACTCGTGGACTTTATTAATTTGTGATTAAATGTCTTGCCAACTGGTTTTCATATTTTTATGTTATAAATGTTGTATCCCTTCCCTGTAGCATGCTCATCAAAAGTTTGTTTTGCTTAAATATTTTCATATTTCTCTAAAATAAACTTAATTTACTGAGAGAGAGAGACAAAACATAAAAAAGTTAAATTAAGGTAAACTCATCACTTACCAAAGTTGGCATGAAGGCTGCAAAGAGACATAAAAATATAAAATAAACACAGCTTAAAAATGCAAGAGTCATTAAGTATGTGGCAATTCATTGCATGTGCACATGTCAAGATTCACCAAGTGAATAGCAGATGATGATTGGGGGGACATGAAGAAAGGTGATATAATAAAAATAATAGTAAGTGGATAGTTGGCATATGCACAACCATTGTTTTGCTGCTTGTTTTATCACTTCTGCCTGATTTTGGATTCTTTTCAAATATTGTAAATTGTTTTAAGATGTTTTTGTGTGTCCACAGTTCTCTAACTTTAGTGATGGGTTTAATGTTGTTTTGCTTTCATATTACCTTAAAATCATTTTCTATTCTTTACAAATGTCATTGTGTATGTTTACCATCATTATCGAAAATTTCTTTTATGTGAAGTTGTTTTTATATGTTAAGCCTCTACAACAGTGGTGACCAATCTTTTCAGCAGCAGAGCCAAATTTTAGAAATAGAATAGAATAGAGAAAACATGCCTGCCACTCAACAAGATGGAGGCAGGAGAGTCAGGATAAACACGAATACACTGTTAAACCTTATTCATGAATAAGGATATCACGTTGTACACACTGATACTTACCACATGACTATAAGACAATCAGCTGAATGACAGTTGTGAGTTTGGATTCAATAGTTTCTCGTTTATATCGAGTTAATTCTAAGTTAGTGTGAAAATTTATATTTTAATGTTCCTGACCTATAAAACAGACAAAATTTAAAGCTGTTGAGTTCATTTCATTGAATGTCCAAACCTTGATTGAAATTTGTTCTTTATTTGTACCAATTTTATTTATCTAATATTTAATTTTGGTTTTAATACAGGTGATAAATGTCGTGACTGCATGACACGGATTCCGTATGCCACTCTCATCGCCACAATTATGTGTGTCGTGGGAGTGGGCGTTTTCTGTGGCACAATGTACCGTGGTGCAACTCTTAGTATACTGATGTTTGATGATGTCTTCCACCTGCGCCTTGGCTGGTACTGTCGTAAATCATTACATTATTTGTATTAGATTTATTTGGTCCAGTTTAAAAAATAAGTACTTGTTAGAAGGAATGAAGTCAAAGTGTTATAAGAACCAGTTTCACTCAGTTTCATTCTGAAGTATTACTGATTGAACGTAGATCAGATATTTCTTTAATATAATCTCTAATCACAATATGTAGGTAGTGAACCATATACTTTACTGGCAGGATTTATTTATCAAGCCTGGCATTCAATAGTATATAGGTCTTTTCCAGATTTTGCTTTTGGCTTTCAAAGTTCCTTCAGATTAAAGTCATTGCTAATTTCCTTCCCATTCCTAACTCACGATGTTTCTGTCAGCTCTGATGAGCAAGTCAGCAACAGACTGTAAACCTCTGAAAATATGAATTATGCAAGTTCTGAAAGAAAAGTAGTAGTATTTAATATGTTTTTGTGGTTTCCGATTATTTTCTGGATTCTTACCTTGCACCCTCAGTCTTTACAAGATGCTTTATTGTTTGATATTTCTCAAAGAATCTATAAATTATTATTAAATGAGGCTCTGTTTGCAGTCCAAGTTTTGAATCTGGATTTTCACTTAACGTTTATAGCCTTATAAAGATTTTTCTTCTTTGCACTTAAAAACTGCAACAGAAAGGAAGAATAATAATATTTTAATAATGCATAAACTGATTCACATCTCAAAAATTGCTTAATTCAAATTTAATTATGGCAGTTCCCTACCACACCTATTTTTTTGTTTTTGACCTTAAATTCCTATGGATCCTGGCACTTTAGGTATTTTAATTCTTTCAGTTTGTTTGGTTACTTAGTTCTTCTCTTACCTCAAAAAGACAATTTTTCTTTCCTGTTATGCCTGAAATTGAGTGCTAGCTGGTCGCCATGATCAGCATATCCATTCCATGCATTACTTGTGATCTTCGACCATTATTCTTCCAAGCCTTATCACCTGTATACACTTGTAAACTCCCAGCACTCTTCATCCTTCTCCAGTCTCCCAGTGACTCCCAATCCAGATCCTTTATCATGTAAGTTCTGATTGTGTTCTGCGATAATTTCCACAAACAAATCTAGCTGTATTTCCTTGCACTGCCTCCATCTTCTATATTTGATACCCAAAATTTGAGTCAAATACTGCATTTCCATGTTCAAACAATGGTGTGGCCAATTTTGTAACCTAATTCCTTCATCTCTTTGGTACAACCCCTCATCACCTCCAATAATTGAGGAATTTTGAACTCTCTTCCCACCATCTGCCCAATATATCCTACCAATTGAATTTATTGTCATATTTTATGCAGAGATATTTATACTTAGGATCTTCAACACCAAATAAAAATATGTAAAAGAAACTTTTTTTTTTTTTTTGTGAGATAATAAGGTGAAACTTCTTGGCATTTATACTCATTCCACATTGACTTATGTAGTGGGAAACCTCGTTCAAGTTCCCAGCAACTGTTCAGTCCTCTTCCATTTTGATCCTGTTATGTACCAGCATGCCATCTGCAAACAGCATAACATCTGCCTGTAAACCATTAACACAATTCATTAGAATAATAAATACAAGTTATTCATATTTAATATTCTACTTTCTGGCCCTCCCATTATTACTTTCAACACCTGTGATAGTGGTTTCTTTACATTATCTCTTTAGTTTACAAATTTGAAGAATTTCTGTACCTTACAAGTTATTTTTTCATCTCACTCAAATAGTGTTTACTTGTCACAATTTTATGGCACATATCTTCAAATACCTTGCAAAAAGCTATACGCTGTCAACTAGGCCTCCCTTGTCCATTCAGCTGAAATATCTTGCATACAGTCCACTGAGATCCTTCCCTAGAGCTATGTTGGCCATTTCTTCAGATATTTCTGATGTGGTTACAATTCAATTTCCCAGTCAGTTCAATTATCACTTATGTCAATCCAATCAGCTTGTAAATTCCGACGTCCCAGCTTCATGGATTAGTACTGTCATTGTCCTTTTCCAGTCATCTAAATAATATTGAAAGTCCAAGTACAGTATTGATTCCACCTATCTTTAACAATTCTGTTGTCACATGAGGGCAATTCCAAAAGTAAGGTCTCCAAAGCATTAATAGATGCAAAATCAATTTATTTTATTTAATATGTAGCCTACATCATTTTATAGGTCGAATAATTATCTATTTTTGTACATAATCACCATCATTAAATGCATTTTTGTAGATGTGACAGTTTTTGTATGCCCATATTGTATCAGCACACTGCCTGGTCTTTCAGGAAGCATTGAAAATCGTCTTTCACCTCGTCGTTGGTGTCGAATGACCTTTCAGCCAAATGTTCTTTCACCTTAGGGAAAAGGTGGTAATCACTGTGTGTTATTTTTCTTTGTGCATCGTTCCTGCCTGATGCCTCTGATTTATATTATGTTTTCGTAATTGTTAGTAGAAAATAGCTTTTATCCTCTTCAAAGCATGGTCGCCTTTCTTTTTCCGATTATTTTATATGAAACATCTAATTATTGAATGATAAATAAACAGTTCTTTGTTCTTATAACTTTAATTCAATTTGATAATTTTTTTACATCAGCCGAAACTAAACACAGATAACTTCTATATCGGACTTCCTTGCACGATTCATAAATGAAGTTTTCAATGATTTAGTTCAGTATAACGATCCAGCCATATATATCTTAGCAACGAACACTTAAAACAACAACCGCACGAAACAAAACTTCAAAGAATATATATAAGTACACTTGCGTAAAATAGAGTAACTTATAAATACATGATCGCCATAATTGTGTTGCAAGTCCGGACTTTGATGTGGGTGTGCGATGAAATTCCAACAAAAGAATTACAGAAGAGTGTTTTACAGTACCAGCCAGCATTTACTGTGGTCCCTGCTGGCATGAAGTCGTATAACAACACCCTCTTCTGGTCCCAAAACACTGTCGACATGACTTTACCGGCAGATTGTGTTTGTTTGAATTTCCACAGCTTAGGTGAAGAGGAATGCCACCACTCATGTGATTGTTGTTTGGACTCAGATGTAAAGTGGAACAGCCATATTTTATCAATCATGACAATTGTGTCAAAAATCACCTAAGGGATTGCCCTTGTATTATCCAGACTGGCCCCTTTACGCCTTCTTAATTCCTTCATAATAGCTTCAAAAACCGTTTAAATTTTTATTATTTTGCTCATTTACGCATTTTGGAGAAGCCCCTCCTTAGATTTACACACCCCATTGCTGGATGGCAGTTCCCAATGGTCTCATTATAACAATTACTTAATGTTTCTTCATTTCTCAAATCCTTATCAACTTCTTTTTCATCCCTATCTACAATTTTCTAAATACCTCCCCTTCCCATCAGTTTTCTAATGTGGCATTAGAAATCCCTAGATGCATCATTCAGTGTAATTTTCATAAACCCCGTCTTCAGCTTTCCCCTTTTCTGTTACTATTTCCTTCTTTGTTTCAAATGTTTGCTATTGCCTTATTGTCATGCAACACTGTTCTGTTCACTTGTTACCAATCTTCTTACATCTTATTATAGCATGTAGGTTGTGTACTTATTATATTTTGCAATAAACTGAACCTTTCCCTGAAATATGTGCCTTTTTGTAATAGCACCTATAACCACCTTCAGTTTTGTTCACTTATTTACAGACCCTTTTAATATCCATCAGAACCACTTCATGATGACTTATTTCTTCAGTTAATTGAGACTGCACAAGGTTATCATTAAACTTTAATAGGAATATATCCAGCATGTTAGTTAACCTTGTGATCGGCTCTATCACTTTTTTCCTTACTTTAAGTATTTGCAAATCTCTCTTCCCTTGTGTTATTAATCCTATAATCTTCTCAGACAATTCCTGGCAAATTACCACCAGAAATAATGATTCTAAACTCACCTCTGAACTCTGCAAATGAATTTAGCTTCTTACCATTCATTCTTCCACTTTGATAAGCAGCCAAGACCCTAATTTTTTCTTCATCACCATAGAAATCTACCCCTATCAACTCATGGCTAAGATCTATCATCAACAGTGAACTATTGTAGTTTTTACTAACCAATATGAACACCCTTCCACATTGTATACATTCTTTCCTTTAGTAAAGACTCTACCTGTATAACTACTTTTGATTTTTGAGTGTCTCTGAATATATCCAACTATTATTACTTTGCTTATAGTACTCCTACAGTTTATTGGAAACAGGCTTGTAATAGGTTTTGTAATATTATCAGTATTACATTTCAACTTCCATGTTGCGATATTTCACATCGTGTATCTGTACTCAGTATTCCTATTTTTATCCCTTTGCGAGGAGCCTTTGAAGTAAAAATAGAGGCACATTATTGACCCATGATAACTGGAGGCAGTATCCCTTACCATTTTAGCGAATAACCAGGCCCCGTTATATTTAAATGTAGGACATACCAGATGATACGTGGCTACTACATAGGAGCAGAAGTTCCTATTTTTTTTTTATTTACATCTTTCTTTTCCTACTCCTCCATCAAATGATGCTCTCTCCCCCTTGACTTCGTTAACAAGTCAAAGCTTACTGTAATTTCTGAAACGCCTGCCGCCATTGTTTCCCCTATGTCCCCTATTTACCACCATATTATCACATGGTATCCAGTATGTACACTTATAATCATCACATAGTAGCTACCATTATTTTTAAGATGTGGAGAAATTAAAAAATTCTTCCTTATTTACAGTTTCTCTTTCAGGAAGATTTTTTTTCAGAAATATTTTAAAATGTCAAAAATCACCAAAGCTTCAATAATTTTCTAAAGATTTATTGTGATAACATTTGAATTAGGCTTTAACAATCTCAAATTCTTGCATTTACTTCACCAATTTTTTTTGTCATGTAGAATCCAAAAGTTCATAATTTAAAACTATGATAGTGGTATAGAGTAATGTTTCATTTCTGCAACATGATTACAAATTTACATTGATAAATATGATCTTGATTGGTTAAAGAATGGAAATGTCTTTATCAGAACATGAAATTTGGGTTTTGAGGATACTAGAAGAAAGTTTTGAGGACCAGGAGTTAGCCAGTTAGGAGGTTCACTTGAGTTTAATCTTTGAGGTGCTGGGAGGATTACAAGGGGAGGACCGAGCATGGTGGTGTAACGGCTAGCGTTCTGGCCTCGAATTCAGGAGGACGGCGGTTCGAATCCCCGTCCGGGCATCCAGATTTGGGTTTTCCATGGTTTCCCAAATCATTCCAGGAAAATGCCGGGATGCTTCCTTCAAAAGGCCATGGCCGAATTCCTTCCCATTCCTTGCCCCCCCCCCCCCAATCCTTTCCCGTCTCTAAAGACCTCGCTGTTAGAGAGACCTAAAGCAGATAAAAAAAAATACAAGGGGAGGAATCTCATTTAAGAAGGGAGAGTCTGATATTAAAAGATTGGCAGGTTCATTTTTTTTACCAAACGTGATGGGTTAACGGTGTTAATGTTCTGGCCCTGTATTTGGGAGGACGCAGGTTTGAATCCCCGTCCGGGTATCCAGATTTGGGTTTTGCATGGTTTCCCCAAATCACTCCAGGTGAATGCCGGGATGCTTCCTTCAAAAAGGCCATGGCCAAATTCCTTCCCATTCCTTGTCCTCAGTCCCATCCCGCCTCTAATGACATAGGCCATCGACGAGGCGTAAAACAATAAGTGAAAAATAGTTTGTTTTATAAAGGTGGTCAGATAGTCATTGTGGAGAAATGGCTCCAGTAATTAAAGCATCATCTATAAATATTACAAGCAGAGCTTTAGTTTGAGCTTGGCGAAAGAATTCCATTAATTGAAAGTAAGGAAAAGTTTAAAGTAGTGTGGAGTCTTTGAAAACACCAATGCTATAGTTTTGACAGTAAATTTGCACACATCAGAATCAGTATTAATTGCGTAGAAACAGATGGGGCTATGGAGAAGATTATTGAGAGCTAAGAAGTTTTTCTTTGCACTCTGTCCGTAAGGGAGTGTCCATAAACCATGTAGCCCAGCGTAGCTTTCCAGCTAATCCCCCCTCCCCCCAAACTGAGCCATGTAGTTTATGGATGTTCCCTAACAGATTGGAACATTGGTGCAAAGGGATGTGGCATAATTGGTGACGAGGATAGAGTTGGCAAAAAGTGACACAAGACCTGTGGTCTGATATTTTTGGAATTATTGGGTTTACTTAATAAAAGAAAAAATAATGCTAAATAGAAATTTCAAAAGCTTTCTGATGAAATAAAAAAAACGTATATTCAGGAATTATAAGATGACATTCTTTGTCATCAGAGTATTGATATTTTTGGGAGTTGGTAAAGGATTCGAGTACATGGCTTCGCAGGAGTAATGGACGAGAAGGTGAGATCTTGAAGAGGGCATATTTACCTATATGTTACTGACAACCTCAGGAAAGAAGTATAGGATCCATCAAGTGAAGTCAGATAATCATACAAAGGTCTTTGGACAAAAAGCCACTCTAGGATGATGATATAAGTGCTGTTGGTGATCATGCCTAATGGTGATTTCTGAAAACTGATGTTCCTAGTTTCGGTAAGGAATAAGGGGCTGGATGATTCAGTACTGGATTTAAGTAAATTTTGAAACAGTTGAAGATGGAACTGGTTGTGGAGTGACAGATTGGACTAGGAAGGCTGCTGAAAAATATGGAGACTTGGCTGTGTGCCATTCCAAAGTACTGTTCCTTGTGATAATACCTCCAGTGTTTGGTAGAATGGAAGACATTTTCAGTTAAGGATGTTATAGTTACATTTTTATGTTGGAGAAAAGGAGAGACCTTTTGAAAGAACAGTTGGGATTATGAATTACGTGTATTGTATGCATCATTTAACATTTGGTTCTGACCAGGGCCGGCGCTAGGAATTTCGGGCCTGGGGTAAGATGGGCGACTTTTTTTAGCTCTACAAACTGGCCGGCCGACAATGGCGGATTCTTCGCTTCTGGACTGAGGGTTCCTATAGCCTGTGATTGGGGCTCCCCATCAGCCGGCAGGCCTGGGTACATTTGACCCATTTCCCTCCCCCCACCCCCAACGCCTGCCCTAATTCTAACCAAGATATTAACACTAAATATTCTGACTATAAAGAAACAACCACCAACTGAAGTTTTTATCATGGCAGAAAACAATGCTTAATGTTTCAGCTCATCACCTTATGAAATTTGTCCTGGTGGTGGAAGGATCTGCCATTAGGATTATTCCTAATGTTGCCCAGGGTACGCCCGATTGTATTAGTTTTCATTATTCACTATTCTGCACAATCTTCGAGGAGGCTCCTTCACAGAACCACCTAACTTCCACTCCCATCAAACAAAGATTGTTATGGGTTACTTCAATTGCCACAGTACATCCTGGGGCTACAGGGAAACTGATAAAAATGGAGAGGACCTTGAAGAATGGGTTGAACGTATGGGCCTAATGCTAATATATGACCCAAAGTTGCCACCATCTTTTAGTAGTGGAAGATGGCAGGGTGGATACAACCCAGATAACATCTTTGTCAGTGAACACATTGCCCAACAGTCAAAGAAGAATGTTATGGAGCCAATCCCATGTACCCAACATAGACCAATTATCTGCACTGTTGAAGCAGTAGTGAAGCCAGAGTCTGTTCAGTTTAAAAGAAGATTCAATTTCAAACAAGCACAATGGGGAAAGTTCTCTCAAGAACTAGATGAGGAAGTGCTAAACCTCAACCCATCTCTAAATGCATACGACAAATTTATTGAAATAGTTAAAGCCATCTCACGAAAACATATTCCTCGAGGCTGTAGAACAACTTATGTCGCTGGACTGGATAATGACTCCAAGTTTCTTCTTGAGAGATACGGGGACCTTTACGAAGAAGATCCTTTCTCTGAAGAAACCATACAGACAGGTGAAGATCTCCTACACGCTGTGTCTACTGCTAGAAGAGATAAATGGTGCAATTTAATGTCAGATTTAAACATGAAACAGAATAGTCGTAAGGCTTGGAAATTACTGAAAAACCTCAATAGTGATCCAAGTAGCACTCCACCTAGTCTCCTTAAAATTAGCTAAATCAAATAGCACGCCAACTGCTACTGAATGGAAAGACTAGAAGAAGACCTGAAAAAAGAAAGTTCCAAAGGCACTCTGACGAGCAAGACCATCTTCGGAATCCGTTCACACTGATAGAACTGGAAGCCGCCTTGCAGTCTTTGAAGATTAACAAAGCTGCAGGCTTAGATGACCTGAGAACAGAGCAAATTAAAATGTTTGGCCCAGCTGCAAAGCAGTGGATCTTGAATTTAATGAATGCCTGCACCTCCAACTTACAGATCCCCAAGATCTGGCGGAAAGCCAAAGTTGTGGCACTGCTAAAGCCTGGAAAGAAACCAACAGATCCAAAAAACTTCCGACCAGTTTCACTCCTTTGCCATTTACACAAAGTCTTGGAGAGATTGATCCTCAATCGTATCTCAGAGTGCATTGACAAAATGCTTCTAAAGGAACAGGCTGGTTTTCGACCTGGTAGGTCATGCTGCGGCCAAATTCTTAACCTCACACAGTATATAGAGGATGGGTATGAAAGAGGACAAGTTACAGGTGTGGCATTCATCGATCTCACAGCGGCGTATGATACAGTCAACCACAAAATTTTGATAAGTAAGGTATATTCCATCACAAAAGACTACCATCTTATACAAGTCATCCAGTGTTTACTACAAAACAGAAGAAGGTTTTACGTCACCCTCCACAATAAGAAGACCCCGCAGGGTCCTGGTACGCAAGTGCCAGATACGGGTTTAGCGAACCCGCGGTGCCCGAGCTGGAAACTTGTGAACGCCGCAAGTTTCCCACACTGTAAACTCCTACCATGCTTCAACGACCACCGTAGGGCGTGGCGGTGGAACGTTGTGTGCCTAGGAGAACAGGGATCTTGGCTTCATCGCCCGGATCGCGAGGACGGTACAAACCTCTATAACAAACCCCTCAACCTCAAGGTCAGCCACGTGCTGAGGAGGTGAATGGGTGGAGAGGGAATTCACTCGCTAACGTGCAACCTCAGGGGCACCTGCGCACCCCTGTTGTATCAGCATTTCCTCATAACTTGTTTTTACTCATGGGACCAAAATTCCTTCTCACAAGCAAAAACAAAACCCTTGCGGTCCGGGTGTGCCGCAGGAAATTAAAAATACACCCAATACGAAGAAGCGGGCCAGGGTTGATAGCCCTCCCGCTTTGGAAGGCCAACGTAACTGGAAAGAATGTTCGATTTCGAACGCTTTTGTTGTCATGCAGAGGGTGGAGGGGACATTTGAAAAGGTGTCCCCGTTTTATATTAATAAGGGGTTAGAAGGGTTAGTTGGTACCCTGAAATCAATTAAATAGCTGAGGAACGGGACGCTGCTGCTGGAAACATCCACCAGTAGGCAGGCTTCCCAGCTCCTTAACTGCGAGAAGCTCGGGGAGTTCGCCGTTAAAAGCGAACTCCACAAATCCTTGAATCGTTCAAAAGGCGTAGTGACCTGCCGGGAAATTATGGATTTAGCAACCGAGGAACTCGTTAAGGAGTGGGAAGATCAGCAAGTGGTCGAGGTGCGTCAGATTACATGGAGGGTAAATGGCAGTCTTTTCAAGACTGCCACCTTCGTCCTGACGTTTGACACTCCAGTGTTGCCCAAGTGTATAAAAGCTGGCTACATCAACCTGAACGTCCGTCTGTATGTTCCGGACCCAATGCGCTGCTTCCAGTGCCAAAGGTTCGGACATACGACGTCGTCATGCGAGGGCAACCCCACCTGTGGTAGATGCGGCTAGGGGGTACATGAGCCGAGTGTCAGCTGCACGCTCCCACAGGTGTGCGTTAACTGATCCGGGTCGCACCCTGCCTGGAGTAGAGAGTGTCAAGTGTATCTTGAAGAGCGCAAGATATAGTAGTTGAAGACCAAAGAGCGGATACCTTACATAGAGGCAAAGAAGGCGAAAGTGCTCGCCGCTCCAATATTTGGAACAAGCTTTGCCAAGATGGTCTCGACTCCCGTCAGGAAAGAAAGTGTTTCTACGCAGACATCCTTTGCAGACATGGGCACAAGAACTATGTGCTCATGTCAATGCAAGTGTGGTGCAAAATCCACCAAGGTCATCACACCTAAGACCGCGGATGTCGCTAGCAACACATCTGCAACCTTGACCAATCCAGCAGCAGTAACAAAGACTCCACCAGCAATGAAGTTAACAGCACCTCCTATTCCACCGCGTGCTATTGAAATGGTAGCGATACCATTAGCTACCGGTAGAAATAGAGGTGACCAGAAGATCAGAGGTCCCAAGTTTAGACAGACTGATCCTACCCAGTTTGACAAGTCCCCTTCTTTGTCCCCTCCCAAACTGTCCAGCAGTAGGGAGAGTAAGGGGAAGAGGAAGAAGAAGAAAAAGAATGAAGAGGAATTTGAAGAGTCCTCTGGGTCGGAGATGTCTGTCTCTGCTTCTGGGCAGGAAGAAACGGAGATGCTGGTGGACGAATCTAGTCCCGTTCCTCAGCAGGAAGTGACCGAAGACCCACCCGATCCGGGGCGGGTGAGGTTAAATAGGTAAGGATGGCTCCCACACTCCAGTGGAACATCAACGGTTTTACAGCTCACAAAGAGGAGTTACATCTCTTAGAACGGTCTGATCCTTTGTGTCTCTGTCTACAAGAGAAACATTTCAGACCATCACATCAACCTGTGCTAACAGGATATGATGTGTACTGTAAGGACGATACCGAGGGTGATCGAGTGAAGGGTGGAGTGGCAGTGCTTGTCCGAAACACTGTCTACTTCGAACCTGTTGCTCTCACCTCACATCTACAAGCAGTGGTGTTGCGTCGCTTTAGGTTGTGTCCAACATCTGACAACCTAGCAGCGTTCCATATTGCCAGAGCTAAGGCACATCGTGTTGTTAAGGATGGCAGAACTTTGTGAGCACTATAAATCGTTCCACACCTTCGTCAAAAGTATGGGAGTCCATCCGCCGTATATCCGGAAGGTACTCCCGCCCACCAGTATCTGGACTACTGGATCGTGGACGCCTAGTCACCGACGAATGAAGCATAGCGCAGCTGATGGCGGAGAACTTTGCCGCTATCACTTCGTCCGCCAACTTTGACCCTCGGTTCCAGCGACGAAGAGTCGCTGCCAAGAGGCGCATGCTGTGCTTCGATTCGTCGAATACAGAGGCCTACGACTGCCCATTCACATTTTGGGAGCTGGAGTCAGCGTTGAATAGCGCCAACGACACTGCTCCAGGGCCTGATTTGATCCAGTACCAGATGCTGAGGCATCTAAGTAAAGATGCTAAGGAGTACCTTATGGATATTTTTAACGATATATGGACCGGAGGACACTTCCCCGACTCGTGGAAAGAAGCAACATTAATTCCCATTTTAACACCAGGTAAAGACAAATTGTTGCCAGGTAGCTATCGTAGTATTGTCCTAACAAGCTGCTGGGGAAGACACTGGAGAGGATGGTCAGTCACCGCCTCGTCTGGTGTCTTGAATCCTGTAATCTGCTGAGCCGCTTTCAGTGTGGATTCGGGAAGTTCCGTTCCACCTTGCACAACCTCATCCTCCTGGAGGCGGCAATACAGGATGCGTTTATCCGCAGCCAACACTTTGTGGGTGTCTTTTTCGATATTGAAAAGGCCTACGATACTACCTGGCGGCATGTTATTTTAAAACAATTACATGAATGGGGTTTTAGGGGAAACCTACCCCGTTTTTTTAAATCATTTTTATCTGGTCGTTGCTTCTGGTACCGAGTCGGTAGGGAATGTCCGATCTTTTTATTCAGGAAAACGGTGTTCCTCAAGGGTCAGTTTTAAGCGTTACCTTATTTGCTATCGCTATTAACAGTATATCTATTATTATAAGGAGTCCCATTCGGTACTCCTTATATGTGGACGATTTTTTAATTTTTATTGCATCGTCCAGCCTGAGAAGTGCAGAGCGGCAGCTGCAACTCGCGCTGAACAAGCTGGATGAATGTTCAGTGCACACCGGTTTTCGATTCTCAGCCGAGAAAACCCAGTGTGTACTTTTTACCCGTCGCAGAAGCCTTTTAGCTGAGCCTCACCTTACCTTGAGGAACACTGTTTTAACTTTTACTGAATTTGTTCGTTTTCTGGGCCTCATTTTAGACACAAGGCTCAGCTGGCTGCCTCATCTTAATGATGTGAAAGCCAGAGCCCTAAAAGCTTTAAATGTTCTAAAATGTTTATGTGGCAAGTCATGGGGTGCTGATCGCTCCTGCCTGCTGCAATTTTATAGAGCCTTTGTACTGTCGCGTTTGGAGTACGGTTGCATAGTATACGGTTCGGCATGGGACAGTTACCTATGGATACTGGATAGTGTCCACCATGCAGGAATTCGGCTTGCCACGGGTGCTTATCGCACCAGCCCGATACCCAGCATCTGTGCTGAGTCTGGCGAGCTGCCACTTTCCATCCGCCGGCATCTCCTCATGGTGCGACACTATACGCATATTGCCTCAACACCTGGCAGTCCCGTGTACGACGTAGTAATGCACCCAAATTACGAGCGGCTTTATAGCAATCGGCATAGAGCGACCAGACTGTTTAGTTACCGTACAAAGGCAATTTTAGAAGAAAATGGGTTCGAAACACCCTCTTTTTATCACCAGGGTTGGAGTAAATCTTCTCCCTGGCTTTTAAAGAGGCCCAGAACGATTTTAGATCTTTCACGGTACAACAAACTGTTTACTGCTGACAACCTTTTTATAAGAGTCTTTACTGATGCTTTAAATTCGCATCACGATTTTACCGCGGTATTTACGGATGGGTATAAGCAGGCTAACAGTGTAACTTGTTCAGTAGTGTTCCCTCGAGCGACTTACAAATACAAGCTGGATAGCAGGTGCAGCGTGTACACTGCCGAGTGCTACGCCATACTAAAGTCGCTCCAGCATATGAAGGTAAGTTGTTATATGAAATACATCATATGCTGTGATTCCCTCAGCTGCATTCAGTTATTAGGAAACATGTACCAACAGACCGCTTAGTCCAGGACATCCAGGACGCCCTCCTTTCCCTTCAATCATCTGGAAAAGGGGTTTTATTCTGTTGGGTACTGGGCCATGTGGGAATCGGGGAACGAGGCAGCTGATGAAGCTGCCAAGTTAGCCTGTGACAGGGTCCGAATCGACTTTGCACCGGTCCCAAAGCCAGACCTTGCCTCGGCGGTGAAGAGATTTGTCTTTGATATTTGGCAGAGGCAGTGGCTGAAAGTCGAGCATAATAAGCTCCGGCAGGTCAAGCCAACCGTTCAGCGGTGGAGCAGCTCCTTCCAGCGGGCGAGGAGGGATGAGGTTCTCCTTACTCGCCTCCGAATAGGGCACTGTTCTCCGACACACGGTTTTCTTCTCCGCCGAGAGGACCCTCCGGTATGTGATGCTTGTGGCGTACCTTTGACGGTACGCCACATTTTAATCGAATGTGTACTGTTTTTAGATTTAAGGGCAGACGTTGGCTTAGCCAAACGATCTGTCCCTTATTTTAAACGATGACCGTGACAACGTGGCTAAGGTTTTAAAGTTTTCTTGCTTGGCCGGTCTTGTCCCAAAAATTTTGGGCAGATCAGCCTAGGTTTTAGTACTGTTTTTACTTATAACACTGCTTATGTGGCTGGCCCTTTTACAGCCAGCCAGCTAACTTAATTTTTAAACTGGTTGATCCTTTTACAGCCAACCAGTTAATGTATGTATTTTTATATTTAATTGCCTAGTCTCAGTTTTATATCTTATGTTGCCGTCTGTGTGGCCGATCTCTTTACAGTCGGCCACATAGGCGGTATTTTAGTTAGTATGTTAGTATTTTATTGTGCTGTCTCTGTGGCCGACCCCTTTACAGTCGGCCATACAGACGGCAATTTTGCCACGTTGTCACGCCTGGTTTTTGTTAGGGCGCTAATGACCCCGCTGGCGATGCGCCCTAAAGCCACAAAAACAACAACAACAACAAGAAGAAGAAGAGTCGATGGAGAACTCAGAAGAATGGCCTCCTTCAGGGTAGTGTGCTGGCCCCGCTCTTGTACAACATATATACAAATGATCAACCAATTATTCCTGGAACAAGAGCATTCATTTATGCTGATGACACAGCAGTTGCAGCTCAAGGCACAACCTTTCAGGCGGTGGAGGTGAAGCTGACAACAGCTCTTGAAGATATGGCCAAGTATTATGATGCTAATCACTTGAAGCACAACCCTGGAAAAACACAGGTCTGTGCATTCCATCTGAGAAACAGAGAAGCCAGAAGGAAGTTGAACATCAACTGGAGGGGGCAACAACTTCTACACTGCGATACTCCAAAATTTCTAGGAGTAAAGCTTGATCGATCTCTCACATTCAAAACCCATTGTGAGGATCTAAAACTTAAAGTATCTGCCCGGAACAACATCATCCGGAAACTTACAAGTACCTCCTGGGGAGCACATCCAAATGTGCTTCGTACATCTGCCCTGGCACTTAGTTTCTCTGCAGCAGAATACTCAGCACCAGTTTGGTAAAACTCTGCACATGCTACGCAGGTTGATATAGCATTGAATGATACTGGTTGCATTGTAACAGGTTGCCTAAAACCAACTCCTATTAGTAAAATATACCAAATCATGGGTATAGCACCACCTGACATTCGTAGGAAAACAGCTGAAGAGAGGGAGAAGAGGAAACAAGAAACATACCCCAGACACCCTTTGTTTGGACACGAACCTCTATCCACAAGGCTGAAGTCAAGGAAGAGCTTCGTACAATCAACTACAGCCATAACATCTTCTACTGGAGCACGCCGTCTACAACTATGGCGAAATTCGTTGCCTGAAGAACAGTGGAGGAACATCAAAGAGGCACCGGCTGTGGGGTGTAATCAGCCATATGCTATATGGAAGGCTCTAAACAGATTAAGAACTGAAGTGTCCCGATGTAGATATAATATTAAAAAATGGGGGTACACTAATGACAACGATCTATGTGAATGTGGTGAGCTTCAGAACCCACAACATCTTCTGATATGCAGGAATCTCCCTGAAACCTGCAATATCGACGACTTTTATAGGGCAAACAAGAAGGCCATCAAGATTGCGGAATTCTGGTCACATTCCATTTAATTGTGTTTATAGTTTAATATTAATTAATTAATGTTATTTTTTTTTCCAACTTGTAATGTTATGTCCTGGACACGAGAAATAAATCACCTTATGAATCCAGAATTTAGTAACACACCATTAATTTTATTCAGTTGTGGTTCTTAATGCTTTTATTTGTAGGTTGGAGCCAGTTCAAATGGTATTTGTGATAGTTGGAGCTAGCATGGGAGCACTTGGGTTAATGATATTATTTGTTGGTTGCCTAGCTACTGGAGCAACTAGACAAAAGGTATATCGTGCATGGGGAGCACGAGTTGGAGGAAGAATTTCATGTGCTGTGGTGAGTATTGATCTTACTGCTAATTGTTCATATCATTTAGAAAATGTTTATTACTTTTTGAAACATTAGTCATTATTCAGTCAGTGAGGCAGTCATTATTTCAATTCCTAGTTGTCAGGCGGAAAGGTTGGTTGGGCGATAAACAACACTTTCACCTGAACTGTGAACAGCTAAGTTCATGACGATGTGTAGCCTTCTGGTACCAAAAATATTAAATAGATTGGCCGCCACGCATTCGTATTAAACCCCAAATGCGAAGGGTAATCACTTAACACAGTTTCAGAATAACACAATACTTATATTCTTGATAATAGTTCACTCGTACATTGTCGGTACCAGATACGTGAATAAAGCATCAAACAACAGTTTCTTTGAAGATTACAGATTAAGTACATCATTCACATGAGAAGACAAAAACTCACAAAGTCCCCCTAACATTAGTGAGCACTACAGCATGTTGGAATTTGCCTAAACCGCTACCGCGGGGAACAATTTGCTCCTCTAACTAGCGTGGAGTTGCGTGATCACTTCCCGGCGTAAGACAGTCTGTTCTTGCTGCCAGATGTTTTATAGACTTCTCAGAGTCTATGATGTCAGCAACTTTTCTTTAATTAATATCTCCAAATGTACTAAATGGTTTAACTTGAATTTTTTACAGGGACTTTCTATTATCATGTTCTATCTGTTTTAATTTAATTTAACATTCAAAAGGGTCTCTGTAATCTTAAAATTGAAGTCATCATGTGACCAACTTGGCGGAATTTTTACGCGCTTCAGCAACAATCCGCGACAGTCTATCTTTAAAAACTTAATTATTCTGACGAATGCTTAAACTTTTTACCAAAACCATTATATATTCATAATCGTCTTAATTTGGGCTATCTACTGATATAAATTTCAAATTAATATTCCTTTTAGTTAAAAAGTTCATTTTTTCTCTTAATTAAAACTGCTAATTAAACTTTGCCAAATTATTTAATTTTACTACCAAAATATCAGGAACAAAGCTGACTATAGCTGGTGATAAAAGTTCAGCTGTAGCTTTACTCGATTCACGAATCTCGAATCTTAGATTTTTACTTTTCTGATCGCGTATTTCAAAACGTGAACAAACCAGAATATCTCTTAAAATAAATGTTTTCCCGATATAATAAATACACTTTAAAATGATTTTTATGGTGATTTTTATGGGAAAGATTACAGGAAAATTCCTTCAAGTTGACAATTACTCTTCTCAAAAATTCTAAGTCCAACATCAGCAACATTACAATTGATCTATAGAATATTTTACTACTGGGGATAGCTAGTGGGAGTGCTTTTGGTGAACTAAAGGGTACCTAACATAGTGTATTTACATTTAGTTGAAGCTTTGTTATTTTGTTTATATTAGTATACTTTATTCCAATAACAACTGAACTTTGAGGTGTGGCCAAAATGTGACTTACAAAGGGGTATTAAAAAAAACTATTAAAAATTGTACTTTTCTTTATAATTTGATATATCCTTATATTTGTGAATAGGAATGATTTGTGATGATTGGTAGTATATCAGATTTTGTAAATATGTTTTGTGTATAGTAACTTTTTTTTCTTCTTTTGCAGTTCATGAGCATTACATATATTCTTCAACTTGCTTGGGTTTTAATGCTCTGTTTCCTTGTGATTGTCACTGTGATTTATACCATATTTTGGGCTCTTTGCTCTAGTTCTCGTGTTCAGACAAACCATCAGTGTATTGACTTCAAACAGTTTGGTAAGCATTGTTTCAGAACTTTTGAAGCTACTGTGTCTTGTGACTAATTTCATGCCATATATTATTTATATTAATTTGAAGTATGTTTAATATGTGTATATTAGTTCTTACTTTAAAATTTGGTAAACAATTTCATATATTTACTCAGTTTCAATAGAAGTAATAAAGTCCTTATAAAATCTGACACTTTTGTAAAACAGTTTTTTTTTGGTATCGTCTCAAAATATTTTAATGTAATGTTGATTTTGCTCCGAACCCATTTCTCTTGCATTAGTAATAGGTGTGATTGTGAAACAGTTGTCTATCAAAATTGTTTAATTCATGTATGTGCATTAACTTAAGTTTTATTTATTTATTCATGTCCAGGACACCACATTAATACAATCTTTTGGGTGTCTGCGTAGTGAAAGAATTGGTCATTCACTTCCATCTTGTTTGTAATCATTCGTGGAGGCTCCTTTTATGTGCTACAGCTTCATGTTGTCCATTATGCATTGCCACAGTTTTGAAAATTTATTGTAT
Organism: Vandiemenella viatica; assembly: GCA_031002005.1. NCBI lineage: Eukaryota > Metazoa > Arthropoda > Insecta > Orthoptera > Morabidae > Vandiemenella > Vandiemenella viatica. The sequence continues at coordinate 342,867,130 of CM061920.1, read as the reverse complement.
AGAGAATGGAGGCTTTCAAGGTATATCAACTGTACAAAAAGTTCTTGGGCCTCCATAGTGGGAGGATATCAATCTGATGCAACATTTCTAAGCCACACATTTCGGAGAGTGGCTTCAAAATGTCACATCAAACTGATGCACTACCACCTTGGGATGCCCTAGAACTTATACAAATCCAATGTTGTTTGCCTTTGCATGAAATTGAATCAAGTAAAGTGACATAATAAATGATTCGGTCAGTTGCGAGGTTGTTTCTAAATGCAAGAAAATATAATGTATCTGATATTCACTGCCACTGTTGTAATGACCCACATGGGTCCTACTGAATTGAATAAAGGGAAAGTGAGCTGTGGTATTGGAAATTCAGATACTGCTGTTCAGATGTCCATGATGAAAAAGACTAGCAGGCCTCATTTGATCATATAATGCAAAAGTGTGAGAAAATAGTCACTTTACAATTTGTAAACTTTTGAGACATTTTGTTATGTTTACAATTATGATTGACAGTTTAGATTGTTGTAAATGTTAAGAAATTCGCAGGAGAATGATGATGCATGTTCTTTCTTTGATCATTTTCGTATAGAGCAGGTAAGTTTTTGCCTTCATCTCTCCACTGCTGATGAACTGTTGATTTCATACATCAGCAATAAATCAAAACAACAATCCATGCAATGATGTCATTTTGGTTCTCTCAAAAAAAAGCAAACCTATTTTCAAATGGCTGTGTTCCGGGACCTAAAGGATGTGGTTTTGGTTGATTTCAGTAAGTGTGGAACAACAATCACATTGCTAGTCTATTATGAAACACTTGCTAAAATGTGCTGTTCCTTTTAGAATCAATGGTGGGTACTCCTGAGATCAGTAATTGTTATTAGTCACAATAATGCATTTCTGTCAACAGCTGCTTTTTAAAATTCTGCTGAGAATTTAATTACTCCCTCCTTTAATGTGATGCCCTTCCAGTGGTAAAATTTGATTAGGAAACAAAATAATTAAAGGTGACCAAATTAGGGCTGTAGACAGATTCAGCATAAATACATATTTGCTAGCCAAACATTTAATTTAACTCCTGCTTCATACCAATAAATTATATATGTTCATGGGGAGATAAATACCAGTAAAACAATGTAGGAAGTTCTTCACATTAGTCAGCTAAATGTGTCCTAATATCGTGCTCATTTAAAGGTTACCTCTAGTCTTGTTTGTGAAAACTATTGGTGTTTTCATCATGAAATGGATGAATAAAGAAAAACTGCATCATTCTTATGGTATTATTAAAAATGAAAGGAGACATCTTCATGACTTTCTAAAGATTGAGATGTTAGTTTTTTCAGTGTATTAAGTTGTCTGAGGATAAAGACTATCAGATAACTGGATGCTTACATGTGGTACGTAACAGCTGTTGAGACCAGAGTTTGAAGAAATCTGTTCTAGAAACAGAAAATAGAGGCTTGTGAAATGAAACTGACGCAAATGTCAGTGACTTTTTCCCATCAAAAAAGACTTGGGTCTTGGGACCTTCAAACAACCGACCAGACATGTAATCATTGGCTTCTGCAGCCAGAGCCAGTTGATTCTTGGCTATCCGGGTAGCGTCGCATCAATATTTCTTGTAGCTGACATTTCAACCCTCATTCTGTGGTCTTCTTCCAGGGCAGAACTGCATCTTCAATCAGTGTGTGGTGTTGTTTCATAGCGGAGGCCCGTGCCCTTCTAGAGGATTCGATTTACCCGACCAATCATAAGGTCCGAACCGTGATGTGTTTCGTTGGCCTGGTGGAAGGTGACACGTGACATGCTTTGTCCACGCTAGCGAGAGCCAGGCGTCGTGTAATTTGAGCTCGTTGTCTTCGTTTATATTGCTTGGGTGTTTAAAGGCAATTTCCAACACCTCCTTGATCCTCCTTAGCCACCATTTATCTTAGAGCACTATAAGGGTGGTGTTTTTGAAGTTTATGGCGTGATTAGTTTTGGCTGCCTGCCATGCAGTGGCGGATTTATCGGTGTTGTTAGACCTATAATTGCGGATGTGCTCATGCAGCCTGTCCCCTAAAGTGCGTCTCTCCTATTTACACCCAACCACAGGTGCACGGAATCTCATAGACCCCGGCAATTCGTAGTGGAGGCAGCCTGTCCTTAACCTTGACGAGCTGGTTACTGACCTTGCTGTGCACACTGTAGACGGGTTTTATGTCAACTTTGTTATATAGATTTCTGATTCGGTCTGTAATGCCACTTATGTAAGGTAAAACAACTATTTTGCGTTCCTGAGAGGTTCGAAAAGCTGAAAATTCTACAACACCCGGATACAGCAAAGAGGGTGACAAAGAACACAGTTGTAAACTTAACTGGGGAAGAACTGGATGCTGCCACCAATGCTGTGCTGGCTAAAGGACTAAACTTCGCACCAGTACCAACGAAACTGCCGACATTGGACATCGTTGCAGGGGTAGAGTGTGCCGTTGGAAATTTAAACACGTAACAGGCAGACCAAATTCGACGCAAGATGGCGCAAATCCTCAGTCGAGCCAAACTCCCCCGCGATAATCTACCTCAAGAGGAAAATCTAGCATTAAACAAATTACGCCAGTGTGACGATATTGTGGTACTCCCAGCAGATAAAGGAAACACAACAGTACGGATGAAATTGGAAGACTACCACATAAAGGTTTGTGAGCCTTTTAGAAGACAAGATGTGTGCTCCACTAGATAAGAACCCTATGCGTATACTGAGGTCTGAAGTAGCATCTCTTATCAATAACTCCTCAGAAATTGAACAAGAAATCAAGGCTAGACCGAAGAGAAACAACACCTCTACTCCTCGATTCTATGGCTTGCCAAAATACATAAATGAGAAGTTCCTTTACGGCCTATCGTCAGTTCAATTAACTCTCTGACTCATCCACTAGCCCGCTATTTTGCTGAAAAACTAAAACCCTTGTCAGAAGGCATCGCTTCGACTGTCAGAAATAGCTCGCACTTCGTTGAAATCATTTCATCACTCAATATTAAAGAAACTGGCATCCTAGTGTAGTGGACTGTTTTAGAGACTTAAGCATGCTGGGAATGCTTCAGGATGGCCAGGTTCTGGCAGTGGTTGTGAACGTTTACTAGACACATACTTGGTGACGAATTTGACTGCTCTTCCCGTCTCTGGTACTCTGGGCTTGGCTTTAGGCTAGCTTAACAGTCTATTTACATTGAGCTTAATATCTCGGGCTTGGCTTCCAGAAAAGAGGTTAAGTGCATAACAGTTTATTCTCTCCTTGGTCGGCTGATACAATAATCAAACTGCCACGAGCATGGATCCAAGCACTTTAACAACATGAAAATAGTGGTGGACTTACAATGGTTTCGGCTGGCTGGCTAGCGAGGGTGCGGCTGGTCTTCAACTCCAAAGGGATCTTCAATACAGCATAGCGACGGCATGATTATTAACACTTTAACTCGAGTCCAGGTGGACCCACGCTTATATGTCACCAGTCGCGTAGACTGTCCCCATTCTGCGTGCAATAACCAGACAGCTTGCATGTTCGATGGCCATTCTAGAAGCTTATCCACGAGCCTGGCTTACAGAACTTCGCTCGCCAACCTCGATTTCTTGCTGACGCGCTTGCGACACATTACGCTTGGCACTTGCTAGTGCTGCCACTAATTCACCATCTTTACTTATATTTTATTATTCCTTAAAATAATCTGGTTTTATTAAAATGACCTGTTACACTAGTGAGCTTTGATGTCGTGTCGCTCTACACCAATGTACCTGTGGAAGAAGCAGTGGCAATAATACGTACCAAGCTATTGGCCCTTAACATCTCAGAAGACTGGGCGGACTTGGCCGAGTTTTGTCTCAAATCAATGTTCTTCCAATATGATGGGAAATTTTATGCCCAAGTGGAAGGAGCGGCCTTGGGTTAAGAAAGTTGACATAAAACCTATCTACAAAGCTCACAGCAAGGTCAGTAACCAGTTCGTCAAGGTTAAGGACAGGCTGCCTCCACTACAGGTTGCTGGGGTCTATGTGATTCTGTGTACCTATGGTCGGGTGTACAGAGGAGAGACGGGGCACACTATAGGGGACAGGATAGGTTTAACAACATCGATAAACCCGCCATTGCACGGGATGCAGCCGAAATAAATCATGCCATAAACTTCGAAAACACCACCCTTATAGTGCTCTAAGATAAATGGTGGCTAAGGAGGGTCAAGGAGGTGTTGGAAATTGCCAAACGCCCAAGCAATATAAACGAAGACAATGGGCACAAATTACACGACGCCTGGCTATCGCTAGTGCGGAAAGAGATGGTCACGTGTCACCTCCCACCAAACTGCACTGCGCCCCACCAGGCCAACGAAACACATGACGGTTTGGACCTTCTGATTGGCCGGGTAAATCGAACCCTCTAGACGGGCACGGACCTCGGCTATAAAACAACACCGCACACTGATTGAAGACTCAGTTCTGCCCTGGAAGAAGACCACAGAATGAGGGTTGAAACGTCGGCTACAAGAAATATGATGCGGCGCCACCCGGTTAGCCATTAATCAACCAATCAGACAGTTGTTGACAGTGATTCTTGTTGTAATAAATATCAAAACCGCTTTTGGCAATGTATACAGGAAAATACTTTTGACCAATGGAAAAAATTTCCCTTTTCATTTTGTGGACCAAACTTCATAATGTTGTTTCAATATGGCAATATTGAATAAACGAATTATATGAATGAGAAATGATTTTACCACTCCACATCAGAATTTAAATGGATAAAACATTAACTGATTAATAAAATACAATTCTCGTGGATTCTGCAAGAGATCTGGATTACAGAAGGGGAAAAAATCATCAGGACAGTGCCCACAAACATAGTTGGCAAAGGGAAAACTGGGATCTAAAGTACAGTTGCTGGAACATCAACGCTCCACCTACTTCAAAGTCTAAAGAAATGTTTGGTTGGGAAATTCAAATGAATGGTTTATAGCAGCTGTGGATGATTATTTTTCAGAATCACACATCAGGGTTGGTGAAATGTTGGACAAGTTGCTTTGAACTGAAGGGAACATCATAGAAAAATAAGTGCATTTTTAAACTAAAAACACATCAAGCTGTCAAGCTGAGAATTTTTCACCTTACCTTCCCACTTAACAACTCAAAGTCATTATCTTATTGGATTAATGTTGGTGTTTCTAAAGTAAGATTGTTTTCTTATTTTTTTTTTTTTTTTTATAGATTTTATGTTTCCATTAAATACCCCTCCAGCTGATATGGAAGTTTGTGAAGATGAACTGAAATTATTTTGTAAGGACTATGTTGAGAGAGCAGAAGTTATGTTCATACTGGCATCTGTTTCTTGTCTGCTGGTGATTCTGAGTCTTGTAAGTACTTAAGTATTAATAAATAATTTTTGGATTTGATAACAAAAGTATGTAATACTTATAATACCTTTAATACACATTTACTGCATAGTTGAGTTTAATAAGACAGAGAGTGCGAGCACAAAAATATATATATATATATATATATATATATATATATATAATAACAATGAGCAGGAAAAAGCTTTAAGGCAATAAAATTAAGGAAGGATAGGGAAATATGACCCAGCACTTACCACAGATGAAGGCGGCTGGGACGACGAACAAAAAACAAACACAAGAGAAGTGCAATATTTCGGCCTACAGCAGCCTTAAACGTGCAGAAGGTGAAGCCCCAGGCGGCGTCACATGTGTACACATAGACGGCCGACTGGTGAATGGCGTCTCAGGCGCGAATGGTAGTTTAGGTGGTGGGAGGGGGGGGGGGGGGGAGTAAGCTCAAATATTAGATCGATAATCCGATAATCGATACTGATGACGATATGTTGTTATTGAAAGAGATGAAAAATAACTGGGTGGGGATATATATAACTATAAGTGAAAAGTAAAATAAATGTAAGTAGCATGGAAAATAGTAAATACAGAACTAAAAAAATTTAAAATAAATAAATATAAATGGTATAGATAATAAGTGCTGGGTCTAGTGGGCAGAAATTATTGGAGATTGAGGCCAGGAGGATGTCTGGTGTCAAGGATATTCTTGTAGGACAGTTCCCATCTACGAAGTTCAGAGGGGGTCGTATTGTTAGGGAAAACTCTGATTGCTCTAACTGAAAAACAGATGTTCAAATTATTGATTTTGTGGGAACTGGCATGTTTTGCAACTGGATGGGCCTCATTGTTAGTATAGACTGTCTGCCTGTGGCCATTCATTCTGATAGCTAGGGGATTGGTTGTGAGGCCTATATATGAGCTGGAGCAATGGAGGCATGTCAGTTGGTATATGAGGTGTGTTGTCATGCAAGTAGCATGACCAATGATAGGGAATGTTTCACCTGTTGTAGGATTGGAGTAAGTGGTAGTGGCTGGGTGCATGCTGCATGTTTTACAACGGGGTCTATTGCATGGGAATGAACCCTGTGGCAGTCTGGGCGAATTACTTGGTGAGTACTTGTGGACCAAGATATTACTTAAATTCGGTGGTCTGCTAAAACATGTGCGAGGGGCAGTGGGTAGAATTTTATGGAGGATGGTGCGCATCCCGGGGAAGGAACGTAGAAAATCATGTCCACGGCGAAGGATTAGGTTAATGGACTCGAGACCAGGGAAGTACTGAGTGATGAAGGCGGGGCTGTGGTTAGTATCAAGGGGTACTGACTTGGAGTGACTGTGTGAAGGAAGGGCTATGGCACGGGAGATTTGTTTGTGTACTAAGTCAGGAGGGTAGCTCCGGGAGATGAGAGCTCCAGACAGGTTTTCTGTGTATTGGGAAAGAGATTGTTCATCAGAGCAGATTCGCCTGCCACGGAGGGCCAGACTGTAAGGAAGGGAACGTTTGATGTGCAAGGGATGACAACTGTTGAAATGAAGATATTGCTGCAGATTGGTCGGTTTGATATGAACAGAAGTATGTAGGCGCCCGTTATGCAAGGAAACGTCAACATCAAGAAAGGTAACATGAGTATGGGAGTACGTCCAAGTAAAGTTGATGGATTCAGCATGATGAGATTGAGCCCTGCCTAGAGCGTTTCAAACCTCCATCCAAACTAGATCCACCTCTCCTTCCTCAACACCATCCACCCAACATTTTCTCTTCCAGCTTTCTACCATACCTACCCCCCTTCCTTCTAATTCCTTACTGGTTACCATTGACGTCACGTCCTTGTACACAAACATTCCACACTGGCTTGGCCTCAGGATTATGGAACTTTTTCTGGAGCAGCGCCCTTCTAACAGCCTCCCTATGAAATCCTTCCTCATCAAATGGACACACCTGGTTCTCAATAACAACTACTTCTCCTTCAAAGGCAACATATATCACCCAACCTGTGGCATCAGTGGGCACCCACATGGCCCCCTCTTTTGCTAATCTGTTCATGGGCCATCTGGAAAACACATTTCTTTGAAATGTCCCATTATTCTTTCTTGCGATTAATACTTGAGTTGATCCCCCCACCACCTCTGATGGTCAATTTCATTCTGTGTTTGGCTGTGAGGCTTGCGCAACCCAGTCACATGTTTTTTCCTACATGACAAAGGATTAGCCCCAGAATATTGATTTTTGTGTGTTTTTATATTATTCCCTTCAACTTTGTTGAGTGTTGGGTATAATTTCTCTTTCCTTTCCACATATATATCGCCTCGTGGCAGTTCTTTAACTCCATTGCAAGTAATTTTCAATATTAGCTAAAGACACACAGTCATCAGTGGAAAGTATTGTATCTATTACAGTATCATTAACTTTAAACTGATTAGCTTCAAATTTCACCTATTTCCTATTGGTGCTGTCTTTTATCATCATTAAATGGTCAAGAGTGCTGACTTTAATATTCTCCCCTCCTCAATCCTCATAATATGCTCAGCCTAGTTCTTAGTTAACGTCTCTTCTAGTGCTTCAACTTTTAATCTCTCCCTGATGTTTTCATTTACAATTTTATCCTTTCTTGTAACATTACCTGTCCATCTCAGAAACCTTGTCTCTGCTGTATAATCTGCTAATATCTCTCTTAGTCCAAGTACAGATTTCATAACCTTAAGTCAGTATTAGCTGGTAATATACTTGCAAGATTTTGGCTTCCTTCCCTATGTTCCACCTCCAGACTACATTCTTCATATGAGGATATAATTGTCCACTCATCCTCATCCTTATTCTTAGCCCTATTTCTTCCAACCTGTTACCAATATAGTTACCTTGCTTACCTTCATTTTTTTCCCCCTACACACATCTACAGGCCACGTTTTGCTCGTTGTGTATCCACCATTTTCCTAATTCTTTTTCCAAATTTTCTTCTCACTCCTCCCATATCATTGACACATCTGCATATGCTATCACCCTTATCTCTGCTGGATCTTTATGATGTCTTCATCTAATACCACATTAAACAGCAAAGGTGAGGATACACTTTCTTGCCTTCAGTGTGAAGCCAATCAAAGTGCCTGCTATTTATAAGCATGCAATTCTCATAAATATTTATTATTAGTTCCACAATTCCTTCAGTTTTCTTCTCTTTTTTAAGCTTAACCGCTTGCTTTCTTTTAGCACTTGATCATAGGCCTTGTCATATTCCCACTTTTTCTCTATAAAAATTGCATCTACTGTTGATCTTCCTTATCTAAAACCATACTGTTCTTCTCAAGCTGTTTTTTCTATTCTTTGTTTGATTTTACTTTGGATAATGTTTTCATATGTTTTCAAGTGGGTATCAGCAATGTAACATGCCTGTAGTTTTCACATTTTGATTTACTCTTTTATGAATAAGCACTGTGACTCCTTTTCTCCAAACCTCTGATATTTTCCTTTCTTTCCAAAATGTTCATATAACCATTACATTTCAATTGTGCCAGCTGCTTTTACCATTTTCACTGCTAATTCTAGATCCATCATGCTAAATCCTTGTTTCACTTTCTAAAGCTTCTGTTTCATTCCCTTTTTCTTTGATATTTTCTTCATTTCTTCCCGTGTTTCTTTCCAAAAGACTCTTCTCATGTTATCAACGCTTTTTCCTCTTTTCATTGTTGTTCACTTGATTTTTCCAATACTTTGGTATATGTTTTTGTTTTCATCCCCATATAGTATTTTCTTATTTCCTTTGAAGTTTGACTTCAGTTCTCTGTGAATTCAAATCAAGATTTTAGCTTTGCTATTTTTATCATATTTTTTTGCCGAGGCTTTTGCTAATTCTTTTCTCTTCTGTTCTACCTTGAAACCACTCTTTCCATCTTCCGTTCTTGCTTTATACGGCTTCTGTTAGATGCGCTTTCCAGCAGGCGATTACTTTTCCTTCCACTTATTTAATGTTCTTCCACACATTCTCTGTGTTGTTTTCATTATTGTTGTTCTAAATCTTCTGTATTCTTCTTCTTCCATGTTTGGACAAATTGGCTTTTACCTTTTCCTTAAATGCTTCCTTCCATAGAAAACAGAAAGACTGTAAGAAAGAGACTGTCTCTACATATATAAAAAGTACCGGTAATAGTGGGCAACCTTGTCTCGCTGTTTGTGTTTTTTGTCTGCTTGCTTTCTTGTAGGATTTCATATAGATGTTGTAATACAAACTTTTTATCGCTATTACTATATGCTGGGGTAGTATTTTTCTGTCATGATCTCACCAATTTCATTCTGTTTTCTGTATTAAACATGATCTTCCCTTTCAGTAGCCATCCTATGTATCATTCATGAGAGCTTCTGCTATTACACCTGTGCATGATTTTACCGTTTTTGCGTATATCTTGTCTGTTGTACGCTACATACTTATCCTCATTAATAAAATGGATTTTGTCTGGCAACTGGATATTGCCTGTGTAGATTGGCAAGTTGTTAACGCCCCAACTGCAAGTTACACTGGCTGCTACCAGAGTGCTACTTGAATAATCAACAACCCTGCTTCTCACTGAGTGTCAGTTACACTGGCTGGCACCATAGCTCTGTTTTTAGTACAATGGTTGTGTGTTTAACAGTATGGAAATTTCAAATAAATTGCTTACTATGTTGCAACTGCAAAAAACATTCTTATCAAATACTCCAAGAAGCTAGTCGTAGAAAGACATATCATGAAAAATATCAATAAAAATATAATCATTTTCATTAATTTTTTTCTTGAAAACAAAAAATAGAGAAAGAATATATTATACTGTAAGAGATGTTATGTTCATATACTTGCTACGAGCTTGCCAGAGTCATTTTGTATCATTTCACGGAACTTTATTTTAAAAAAGTTGGCTGTTGGACAGCCAACTTAAATAGTTTGTGTATGGACAGCTGCTGTCTAGCAGCAGGTACAACTAACGTAGTATTTATTGGTATGCAGTTAAAAATTTTGTCAGTAGCCACGCACCCTGCCCACTAGTATTAGGGTGGTTTGAAAAGATCTTGGATTTGGATAGAGAGAAATGACTTACCTCAGTGAAACTTTTATTTTTCGATGTAGGCTCCCTGTACACTAATGCACTTGATCCAGTGATAATTCAATGTCTTAATCTTATATCAAAAATTAGATTCCTCCAAGCCTGCAAAATACCCGTCAACTTCGGCTGTCAGTTCTTCGTTTGAAGAGAATCTCCATCCCCTGAGGAAAATTTTGAGCATTTGGAAGAGATGAAAGTCTGATCAAAGTGAACAAGTTGGGTGTGGCAACAATTGTAATTCATGTATTTTTGCCATGGCAACCACACTTGTGTGAGGGCGAGCATTGTCTTGACGACTGATGACTTTCTTCCTTGCCAAACCTGGCCTTTTTTCATATATCTTTTTGCTGTAATTGGTCCAGGAGGTTAACATAGTATTATCAAGTAATTGCTTCACTTGTGAGAAGATAAACTATCACCCACAAAACTGATGCCATGACCTTTCTGGCTGACTGTATTGTCTTTGCTTTCTTTGGCGGTGGTGAGTCAACATGTTTCCACTGCTTTGACTTTTTGTCTCTGTGGTGTAGTAATGGATTCAAGTTTCATCTACGGCCATAAAATCTTGTTGGTTTCTCTGAAAACGGATTAAACATTGTTACACTGATACATTTATGATCCAATGTTAGGAGTTATGGCTTCCATCTAGCACAATTCAACTTTTAAAATGTGAATGCCCTTTCAGATTACATCCCTAGAGCTTCAGCAGTTTCTCGCACTTTCAGTCGGTGATGCTCCATGATCATTTTATGCAGTTTTTCAATAATTCCTAGAGTAATGGCACATTTTGGCCGATCACCACATGGATCATTATCTAAGCTGTCCAGACCACATTTAAACTCATTCATCCAATTGGAAACAGTTAAATATGAAGGAACAGAGTCCCTCAGTACATTTTGAAAATGGTCATGAATTTACTTTTCCTTCATACCATTCTTTAAAAAGTGCTTAATCACTGCTGAAATCTCAATTATTTTTTCCCCACCACGAATCACTATGTGGGAACAATAACAAAGAGATGTCTGTACCACAGATATCTACCCAGAGCACTGACGCATCATGTGTTTACTCCTAAAGGATGACCTATTATTACACAGGAACCTTGTTGCAGTAATGCTGACACCTGGTGGCGAGTCTGAAAACTTTTCAAAATCACCCTCGTATTTTGATAATTATCTGTTTATAACCCGTCTCCTTTTATCAATATGAGACACATTATAGCCACATTCCATTCTTCTGGTACATGCCCAAAAACAAATGAAAAATTTGATAAATGTAGTTAACGTTTATTTGATAAGAACTTAAATAGTTCGGTGTTTGGATCATCACAACCTGGTATTTTCTTTTTTTTTAGTAATACCAATAGTTCACTCAATTTAATTGTATCTGTGTGTTTGTTGATTGTTACCGTAAAATCTGTTCTTATATAATACTCGTGTTTATCCATTCAGAGGACAGTGAAATATCATAGTTGATCTTTCTTAGGTTTAGGATTATGAATCAGTTTATCTTTTTCATTCCAGCTCATTAGAATGTAAATAACATATTGGTTTTTTCAGTACAGTTATTTTTTCTTCACTGAATTGCTTTTGCTGAAATATTTCTAGTTTGTTTCATTGTTTAGTATCATGAGAATATATATATTTATTACATACAGCCTTTCTGTTAAGACAGAAGGCTTGTTTTCTTTTAAATTGACTAGTAATGTTATTTTCCAGATCCACTACTTGATGTGTCTTTCAGCAAATTATGCCCACATTCGTGACCATGAAAAGTTTCAAGAGTTACAAGAGCTACAGTATCTCCAAGATCCTGATATGTCTATGGCAGGATCAAAAGATCGTTTCTAAGACAATGGTAAAAAAAATAAGAAGAATCATTTTTATGTACTTTTACAGAAATTGTTTCTCTGTTCAACTAAGGATCATGCAGAAAAAGCTGTATTCACATGAGCAATAATTGTATTGATTTCAGTATTAATGAAGTGTATTTCCACAAAGAAAGTATGAAAATAGTTTTATCCTCACTTTATATTTGAACAAAGGTGAGATTTGAAGATAACAGTTGCAAATTAGCTTAAATTCTTCACGTATGGAAGTACAAAAATATTTGTGAAATTTAATTTACTGCATGCCCCAAAAATGTTTTTTTTTTACCCCATCTGCTGATTTAATGAAAGTTATAATAGATTTGATACATGGTTTTTTTTTATGAATGTAAGAAAGTTATTTTTTTGTTTGACACGCATTGGATCTGTTCCAAAAGCAGGAAACATACATATGACCCACAGTTGAATTCAATGATGTGGCAACAATATATTTTAAACTCCTAGTTTTATTTTAGATTTCTAATAACTTCAGAATCTACAATGTTTTTTATTGTACTTCCTTACATATTGACAGTTGTATTTTTTATTTGGCCAAGTATAAACATTATGTAGCTAAAGTTAATGGATAAAGTAAAATAGTGAGCTATGCTTGTCAGATAATACAAAGTAATTGCTGCTTATGCTTCATGCAAAAAAAAAAAAAAAAAAAAATTTAAATAATATTTTTATTTATAAGCAGATTTACAGTATGTGTAAGACAAGATATATTTTTATGTAAATTCTTAAAACTTTTGCTCATTATAATGTGAAAGAAGATGATTTTTTTAGACTATTATAGTGCTAAGTTTAATGGAATAGAAATTGTTTTAATTTAGATCATATATGGGCAACCCCCAGCCCGCGGGCCGGATCCGGCCCTCCACCATCTTCAATCCGGCCCGTGAGAGATTCAGAAATTTCAGATACAGAAGAATAAATTTCCACTGCTGAAAGTTTTCTCACGAAAAATAATTTGCACATTCAGAATGCGAGCAGCTTTTTTCAATCATTAAAATTAATAAAATAAGCATCATACTCGATTCAGAGAATGGTTGGCCAACCCGCGGCCGCCTTGCAAGATTTTTCCACTCCTCGTGATTCATCACACTGTTTCAAATTATTCTCAGTTTATAATTGCAAATGTAGTGAAAACCAATGTATTTAAAAAGTACATTATTTGTGCATCCATATATTTCAAAATTAACTCAAAATTATAAGAAAAAATTACTTTGATCTTAAAATAATACTTTTGCGAATATATGACAGATATTGCATGTTTTATTTATGAGTTTACAGTTATCAGTTCGTGGAATAATTATGCTATATTTTGCGAACTCATAATGTGCGCACATCTTGGAACATCTAATATAATATACAATATATAATTTTATAAGCGGAGTTATGACGCATTTTCAAAGTGGCCCGCAAGATCATTTGGGTTGCCCACCCCTGATATAGATAATAAAATAAAGAAATTAGTTTAAAAGTTTGGATTGTCTTTTGCCCACATCTAAGGCTTGGACAGAAATTTATATGTAGTGTCAGCAGTTTTAAAATTAATAGGATTGAATCTCTCATGGTCTTTTTTTTTTTGTTCTAAAGTATTTTTTATTATACATTTGTCATAAATTGGTTGAAAGTTTTACATAATTTTTATCTGTTGCAATACTGTGTAAAAGATTTTGGATTAGAAGGATAGAAGTTTTCACATAACCACCAAACTTTTAAACAGTGTTTCTGGCACATTATTATTTCAGTTTTTCTAGTTCGGTTTGTTTTTCTTGCCTAGTAATGTTTCGAACATTTGTTAAAAGGGGATGATTAATTGAGTGGTTTTTAACTGTTATTACATTTTTATGTAAAGTGTTTTATTTCCATCAGTAATACAAAGTCAAAGTATTAAAACTTTGGACAGAAGTCGGTACAAAGGTATAAGAAATTTGTTTGTACGCTTTCAGTTGGTAATTAATTTTGTAACTGTGCACGTTAGGAATTTTATCAGCATAATGAATAGTTTGCAAATTTAGCATTAAATTTTTAATACAAGTTTAAACTTTTTTTAACTATTTGTGGTGATTAGATCTGAAACATTATACCTGATGAGAGAGTTTGTGTTCATGATATCATTGTTATGGTGTAATGATGAAATTACAGTCTACCCTTAAAAACATGTTTTATTTGTAATTAATGATTATCACTAATTTCTGTTTGTTAAATTTCATGTATTATCTGTAATAGTGTTGTCATCTATAGTCATCTCTATACTTATTCCTGAGCTGCACAAATATTGAGACAGCTTACAGTATACCAGTAATATATTTTTGTATGTAATAATGTATTTTATTAAATATTTACTGTTTTTTTGTAATAAGTGTTGACTGTTATACGCATCACAATATATCCGTCCATTTTATAATGTTACACAACAGGAGATGAAATATGAAGGCTTAAATTGTGTTCAATTATCCTTAAGAATAATTATTATCATGCACAGTGTCTGAAATGTGCTATTAGCGTTTTAAATAAGCATAATTGTTGTCATATTTTGCTCACAATTGTGAGCTTGTATATGGAAGTTGGATAAATAGTAAGTTATTTTTGGCACAAGTTAATTTTGAATACATAATTTTTATAAAAATAAAGATATTTTTTTGAATAACTACTTAAAAATGTACTTATTTTTAAATATACAAGTACCTATTGCCCTGAGAAAAATGACAAATTCCTCCTGTCCCCCCCCCCAATTGAACATACATAATTGTATTTGTTGTGTAAAGTGTGTGAAATTCTGAAGCCTAAATTTCCCAACTACTTGGATGTGCAAAATTTTATCTTGTTCATTAGCTGATAGGCCAAACCATATAACCAAGTACCCATTACTACAGGGATTGTAATAGATTGAAGGTGTTTTAGGAGTGGAAATATGTTTATAAAAAAGTGTGGAACTAAAACATGCACACAAAACACTGTAATTATTGGACATATAACCTTTATGGAGCATAGGGAGAACTGCTGCACTTTGTGGGGATTCAGAGTTTAAGAAAATATACGTGAACATAAGAAAAATATTTGTAATGTGAGAAATGAACCCTAGTCTAGAAATGCAAAAGGTTACAAGCAAAGTTATTTTTAGGTTGAGCTGATACTGGGATAGGCAAATGTCATGAGAGGCTGGTGTGACGGGTAGTACCTGATACCGTCGGTCCTGATGTTCTGTATAAGTCTTAAGACTACAACCTATTTTTGCAAATTAAAGTGGTTTCAGCATCATTAATCACAATTTTCACATTGCACTCATGAACAGCTTAGTCATTCATTCCCTGTTTCTTGGCAATCTTGTTCACCTGACCTTTGCATGTAGAGCCGTATGAAAATTTGTGAGAGACAAGAATGTGGTACTTGACACTAAAAAGAAAACTATGAAACTTTATATTTTTTAATTAAAGTTGTTAGGATACGAAAAATCAACTTCATTTACTCATTCATCTGCTCAATGAAAGTTAAAAACATATTTCTTAAAATAAAAATGCAGAAAAGTCACGTGACACAAAACAGCAACCAGAGCATGTCACATTACATCCCAGCTTGCACCAGATTTGCTCCGCATATTAAGCATCTGTTGCCAATCTTTGTATCATATATTTAATGTTTCAAGTCAATCTATTATTTAGTTCTGGTTACCAATTCATAAAACAAATAAAGCTGGAATTACCAAAGGAACCAGCTCTAATTTGCCTAAAATTTTTGTGATGATGCTGGGAAAGTTTTTCGCATAAAACTGATTTTTGCACAGCAGAATGTTGAAATTTACCCCCCGAGTTGAAAACTGAAATGTAGTTTTGTGTTGAAAAGTGCACATATTGTCATGTATTTATGAAAAATTATATATGAATTAAGTCTTTCTTGGCGTTGTATTTGAATGTTAGGCTTTAGACTCTGTTTAGAAGACAGATTTCAGAAACTTACATAGTATAGAAAGAATTGTGTTAGCTAATATTGTTTTATAGTACTAATATTAGCAGTGGCAGTAGTTAAGGTAAAAATTTAATAGCTGTGGACACAAGTAGACAAGAACTAAAGGCAAGCATTCTTTCCAACAATGTACCAACATTCATATGAGATGATATACTGTATGTATTGTGATTATAAAGAATAGAACCTATCAAAATGTAAATGTATTTGTACTAGCCATAGTGTTAGGCCCAAATGTGCACGGGGGAAGTAAACTTTTGCCTAAACTGTGAACAATTAAGTTCTTGACCGGTGGGGCCTTCTGGTACCTTTAATATTTAATAAGTCAGCCACCACGTATTCGTATTATAAACCCCAAATATGAAGGGTGTAATGAAATGAGTTCACTTGACACAGTTTTAAATCGCACAATATTTGTATTTTTGAAATTAAGTACACTTTTAAAACATTGGTACCAGAAATGTCGATAAAACATCAAACAACAGTTCCATTGGAGATTACAGGTTAAGCACATTCATACGAGAAGACAAACTCACTAAGTCCCCCAACTTTAGTGAGTACATGACTGTTATGGCATGTTGGAACAAGCCACTGCTACCGCGTGGAGTGGTTTGCTCTGCTAACTAGCGCGAAGTTACGTGTTTAATTTGAGACAACTCACGGTGGCTGCATGGCCTTTCGTAAGCTTCCTAAGGCCTCTGACGTCAACAACTTTTTTCATTAGT
Source organism: Vandiemenella viatica (assembly GCA_031002005.1). Classification (NCBI taxonomy): domain Eukaryota; kingdom Metazoa; phylum Arthropoda; class Insecta; order Orthoptera; family Morabidae; genus Vandiemenella; species Vandiemenella viatica. Next base: position 342,850,129 of record CM061920.1, on the reverse strand, counting down.
TAATATCTCCCAACATACTAAATAGCTTAATTTGCAATTTCTACCAGGGCTTCATATGATCATACTCTATCTATTTTAATTTATTTTAGCATTCATAAGATCAAACTTGAAGTCTCTTAAGTCACCGGTTGGCCCAATTTTTACGCACTTCAACAATAATTAACGACAATCTATTTTTAAAAACTTAATTATTTGACAAATGCTTAAACTCTTTGCCGAAAACATTATTTATTTGTAATCATCTCAATTTAGGCTATCTGCTAATATAAATTTCTCAACTGTATTCCTTTTAATTAAAGAGTTAATTTATTTCCTTAATTAAAACCACTAATTAAACTTTGCCAAATTAGTTAATTTTACTATCAAAATATCCAGAACAGTGCTGACTATAGCTGGTGATAAAAGTTCAGCTGTAGCTTTAATCAATTCAAAGATATTTCAAATCATAAATTCTATCTTTCCCAATAGCATGTTTCAACAAACCGAATTAACTCTTCAAATAAATTTTTCTCAATATCATGAATACACTTTAAAATGATTCTTATGATAAGTTTTCACTGTAGAAATAAATGCAGGAAAATCTCTTCAAGTTGACAATTACCTTAGAAATTTCATATAAGTCCAACATAACTTAATTTAACTTAGTCCACAACCCGAAGGTTGGTTGGATCCTCCCGAAGAAGGCATACTAAGCCATTGTGTCAGAGGTAGGACGGCCAGTTCCTTTCCTCTGGGACCTACAGTTTAACATGGAATCCGAATCACGGAAAGTCCAACATAAGCGACTTCAAAATTGATCTATAGAATATTTTACTGCTGAGGATAGCTAGTGGGAGTGCTTTTGGTGGACTAAAGAGTGCCTTACAATAGTCTAATAGAAAATAATGAATATAACACAGACAGTAGTGACATTACAAAATTTACGTACATATTTCGAAAAGAATTACTAATATTCTATATGTGTTATGTAATCGTATTCATTTAAATCCCAGATGTACCCGACCTAGCAATGAAAAAAACAAATATTTTGGAATAAACTGTATTTATTTTTCAACATAGTCTCCTTTCAGCTCTATACATTTATTCCAGCGATTTTCAATAGCTTCGATACCACTTTTATAAAAAGAACTGTCTTGTTCCTCGAAATAGCCATTACCTGTTGACATCACTTCTTCGTTGGTCGAAAATCTTTGACCACTGAGCCATTTTTTTTAAGTTCGGGAACAGGAAGTAATCCGAGGGAGCTAAATCTGGCGAATTGGGTGCATGAGGTGGCAATTCGAACTTAAATTAATTAATTTTGGATATTGCAATAAAGGATCTGTGAGCTGGAGCATTGTCGTGATGAAACAACACTTTCTTCCTAGCCAAATGTGGTCGTTTTATCTTGATTTCTTCGCTCAAAACGTTGCAATAACTTCGAATAATAATCGCCGTTGATTGTTTTTCCTTTTTCAAGATAGTAAATGAAAATTATTCCATGCGCATCCCAAAAAACAGACGCCATGACCTTGCCTGCAGAAGGAACAGTCTTGGCCTTCTTTGGAGCAGATTCTCCCTTTTCAGTCCATTGTTTTGATTCTTCTTTTGTCTCTGGGGTGAAGTGATGGACCCATGTTTCATCCATGGTTATGAAATGGCACGAAATTCAGCTTTGTTGCCGTGAAACATCGCTAAACACTCAATTGAAACATCTTCACAACACTGTTTTTGCTCGAGTGTGAGCAAACGCGGCACCCATCATGCACATACGAGGTGTGTTAGAAAAGTAATGAGACTGATTTCATACTAACCAAAGTTTTTATTATTTTCAAACAACAATGTTATCCCCTTCAAAGTAGTTCCCTTGGGCAGCTATACATCGGTGGAGTCGTGATTCCCACTCTTGGTAGCAGCGCTGGAAGTCTTCAATTGGTATGGCTTTTAACTGGTCGGTCACAGTCTTTTGAATGTTCTCTAGAGTTCCAAAATGACGTCCTTTTTAGGACATGTTTCGATTTCGGGAAGAGGAAAAAGTCACAAGGACTTAAATCAGGTGAATAGGGGGGTTGAGGAACAACAGTAATGCATTTCGAGGTCAAAAATTCACGGATGAAAATGGCCGTGTGACACGGAGCATTGTCATGATGAAGCATCCACTTGTCTGCAATTTCTGGTCTCACACGGATCACTCTTTTCCTCAACTTTTCAAGGACACTTTTATAAAACACTTGGTTGACAGTTTGTCCTGGTGGAACAAATTCTTTGTGCACGATACCCTTCCTGTCAAAAAAACAAATCAGCATGGTCTTGATCTTTGATTTGCTCATTCGACATTTCTTCGGCCGAGGAGATGATGGAGTGTGCCATTCGAGACTTTGTCGCTTTGTTTCAGGATCGTACTCAAATATCCAGGATTCATCACCAGTGATCACACAATTGAAAAATTCTTGGTCATTAGCAATCCTCTCAAGAAGATCAACGTACACGTTTTTTTGAATGTCCTTCTGTTCAGTTGTGAGATTTTTCGGCACCAATTTGGCACAAACCTTTCGCATGTTTAAATCATCTGTCACAATTTGATACACAGTGAAAGTGTTTAAATTAAGCTGTTCACTGATCATCCTTATTGTTAAACGACGGTCTGATCTCACAAGAGCCCTCACACGATTAATGTTTTCGTCAGTTTTTGAAGTTGAAGGTCTCCCTGAGCGAGGTTCATCTTCAACGTGTTCTCGGCCTTCCAAAAATGATTATTGCCAGCGGAAAACTTGTGCTCTCGATAAGCACTGTTCCCCATAGGCCTGTTTCAACTTTACAAAAGTCACACTCGCGGATTCACCAAGTTTAACACAAAACTTTATCGCACAACGTTGCTCTAAATTCCGATGCTCCATTTCTGTGACGCACAATGAAAACACAACTTTATTAATGGCGCTGTCAAAACTAATGTGTTAACTGTATGGAGTTGTAACTCAGACTGAGGAAGTGGAAGGGATCAACAATCAGATTTAGCATCAGCCAGTAGACACAACAATGCCAGATCTCCCGCAGTGTTGCCAATCTCATTACTTTTCTAACAAACCTCGTAACTTTCTCATGTCCAAATTTTCAGTTAATATGCAATGTACCGCACTTTTTGAAATGCTTACTATGTCTGCTAGCTCACGCACTTTCAGTCGACGATCATCCAGTACCATTTTGTGGATTTTCTTCACCATTTCTGGAGTCCTCACCTCATTTGGTCGACCACTGCGATGTTCGTCTTGGCAGCTCGTATGGCCGAATTTAAACTCTGCCACCCAATATTTTATTGTTGTAAACGAAGGAGAAGACTCACCCAGAGTAGAATCTAGCTCAGTTTTTATATCGGTTGGGCTGAGGTATTGAAAGTATTGTATCACATAACGATGACCAATTTTCTCCATTTTCACAAATTTACTCACAATGTTCAAGATTAATTGTTGCCAAACAAATATGAAACAACGTAGCGTCTTCAAACTTGAAACATGTGCTTCATAGACTATGTGCTTTGAAATAAAGGGATATTTTTCAAGCAACTACTGCTATCTCTCGGTCAGGCTGGGTACTTCTGGGACCACCCTCGTATCAGATCATATAGATGATGTCTGACTAATTTCAACACTTTATAAAGACTTGTTTATGGGAGTACATGATACTCAACTTCAAAAGTGATAATTCATTTATCGATAAAAGTTTAAGAGAGATCAAAATATTTAGGTACATAGCTTATTAAACATAAATTATTAAGTAAAAAATTATGTCAAAGTAGTCTTCACAAAAGTAGATTGAAGGCTTTGTAGACAAATATGCTGGGTCACGTCGTGCAAGTTTTAGCTATTTTTTCCACATATCTTCCTTTTGTGGAATGTAAATAAACAATATGTTTACTTTTTACATGATGTGTTTACACAGTGAGGCACTATACGCCACTTGTAATCTGTGGAACTCATTTTATCAACAAAATAAGCAAACCACCACTTTTGTTACAGCTGCGTGACCAAGAGACAAGATGAGAGGTAAGAGATGCAGGCATTTTGCTACTATATTCAAATCAGCATATAAAAAGGCAAAATTTTGCATTTTTTCTGTTTGGATTTTTCAGCAATAAAATATTTTTTGGTTATAGTAGACACACAGCTACAATCACATATATTATTTCTATAAGGTTTTTTTTTTTTTGCCCCAAGCCTGTATCTTCCTTCATACTTAACCAAAATCAATGAATGAGGTGTCATTTTAAAACGTATGGTCTCCACTTTAGTCACATCATATTTTAAGAAAGGAAGTTTGTGGAATTCAACCCTTAAAGGGCAAAAATGTCAATATGTCTAAAATGCTGTTTTCTGTGTTACGAGCCATTTATCTCCATGGATAGCTATCTAAAATTGGTTAATGAACTATCATTTTAAAGATTAAGATCTTCGCGTCCGTTACGTCATATACTAAAACAGAAATTTTTCGGAATTCGACCCTTAGGGACCGTGCACAAACTACGTGGTTCGGTCCAGGGGGTGGAGGGGTTGCCTGGAAGGCTACGTGGGGGGGAGGAGGGGGGGGTTCCGAGCCAGATCACGTAGCTTTCCTTTCATAAAATTTTTCACAGTAAAAATGAGGAACAGAACTCACAATAGCATGTGAATATTTATTTCCCTCAGTTAATTATTTCCGTTGTAATTTACAATAGTCTGATAAGAGAAAACTGTACAAAATGTTTTCTGGAATCAGAAGGGGGGAAAAAAGCTACATGGGGGGGGGGGGGGTAAGAGGCAAAAGCCACGTAGGGCAACGTGGGGAGAGGGGGGTTCACAGGAAGCCGAAATGGAGCTACGTGGTTTGAGCACGCTCCCTTATAGGACAAAACTATCAATTTTTTTGAATTTGCGTTTTTGTGTCACGAGCCATTCATCTCACTTCATATCTAACCGATACAGATAAATGAGGTATCACATTAAAGACTAACGTCTCTGCCGTGGTAACATTATATTTTAAGGAAGGAATTTTTTGTAATTTGACCCTTAAAGATCAAAAATGACAATTTTTATAAAAATGTGTTTTTTGTGTCTTAGTCATTTATCTCCATGGATATCTAACCAAAATCTAAAAATGAAGTAGGATTATGAAGAGTAGTGTCTCAGCTTTGTGACATCATATTTTATGAACAAATGTTTTTGGAATTCAACCCTTAAAGGTAAAAAGTATAAATTTTTCGACAACGCATTTTCGTGTTACGAGCCATTTATCTCCCTTGATATCTAACCGATATAGATAAATAAGGTATCATATTAAAGATTAAGGTCTCCAACATGGTAACATTATATTTTAAGAAAGGAATATTTTGTAATTCGACCCTTGAAGGGCAAAAATGTCAATTTTTATTAAATGAATTTTTTGTGTTTCGAGCCATTTATCTCCATGGATATCTAACCAAAATCGATAAATCAAGTAAGATTCTGAGGAGTAATGTCTCAGCTTTATTGCCATCATATTTTAAGAAAGAAGTTTTTTTCGAATTAAACCCTTAAAGGGAAAAAGTATAAATGGTTCTACAACGCATTTTTGTGTTACGAGGTATTTATCTCCCTTGATATCTATCCTATATAGAAAAATGAAATATCATATTAAAGAATAAGGTCTCCGCCATGGTAATATTATATTGTAAAGAAGGAATTTTTCGTAATTCGACCATTAAAGAGCAAAAATGTTAATATTTTAAATGTGTTTTTTTTTGTGTTTCAAGTCATTTATCTTCCTGGATGTCTAACCAAAATCGATAAATGAAGTAGGAGTATGAAGATTAATGACTCAGCTTTGGTGACGACATATATTAAGAAAGATTTTTTTTTTTTTTTTTTTTTTTTTTGGAATTTAACCCCTAATGGTAAAAAGTATAAATGGTTCTACAACGCATTTTTGTGTCACGAGCCATTTATCTCCATTAATATCTAACCAAAATAAATATATGTGGTATCATTCTAAAAATTGTGGTTTTCACTGTGGTAACATCACATTTTAAGAAATGAATTTTTCTGAATTAAACTCATAAAGGGCATAAATATCAGTATTTCTATTGTGTCTCGAGTCCTTTACTCCCTTGATAATTAAATAAAATTGATAAACGAGGTATCATTTTAAAGATTGAGGTCTTTGTAAGGGTTCCGTCACAACACCTTTTAAGAAAGAAATTTTTTAAAATTCTACCTTTAGAGGGCAAAAGTATTAATATTTCTACAATGCATTTTTCTGTCACGAGCTATTTATTTCTCTTGATACTGAACCGAAATTAATAAATGAGGTATCGTTTTAAATATTAAATTATCCGCTTTGGTCATATCATATTTTAAGAAAAAACTTTCTCCAAATTCAACCCTCAAGGGGCAAAAATATCATCAGTTCTTAAACTTTTTTTTTTTTAACCATGCTTGATAACTAACCGAAATCGATAAATGAGGTATCATTTTAAAGACCAAGTTGGCTCCTTTGGTCACACCATATTTTATAAAAGGAATTTTTTGGAATTCAACCCTTAAAGGGCAAAAGTATCAATAGCATTTCCATGCTTTTTTTTTATTATTACAAGCTATTTATCTTGTTCGATACCTAGCCGAAATGAATAAATATCATATCGTTTTAAAGATTAAGGTATCCAGTTAGGTAAAATCATAAATTAAGAAAGAATTTTTCGGAATTTGATGCTTAAAGTGGGAGCGGGTATGAGAAAGTTCAGAGCCCAATCCCTAGATTGCAGCAGCAGATATCACAGAGATGTCAATAAACTTTTTTTATTCAATAAGTAGCTTTTCGGATATTTTTTTCTGTTACGGAAACACTTTCGTTTGCTATACAATTCAAATGTAAAAATTTTATTCACACAGCAACAAATATCAGAGAGATGTTGATATGTTGTGTGCATTTTGTTCACGTTAATTGTATTCTGTTGAGGTCAGTGACAGTTTGTCGTAAATACAGTGTATTTTAAATTTTCCTAACTATTTTGTAATATGTTGTAAGTATTTTGATGAGTACCTATTAAACTAAAAAAAAAAAATATTTGCTACAAAAGTTCTGTTCTAAGTTTCATTATATTACATGCAGTCAACTTCACTATTCATCGTATTTTATTCATGAAATTTTCGCACGGGGCTTCTAGTACTGACTTCTTTCCCAAAATTAGTCAAGTTCTCCATAATCACTTTCTTATAATGACAAAACTTAGTGCAACATTGACATGAATGTATTGTAGCTGCAAGATGCCAGTTGAACAACTGTTGTAAACCTGTCTGCAGTGTGTAAAGTATTGTAGGTTAGTAAAATAAACATTATTAAACAAAGTTCCAAATGTTCTCTTATTCCAGTTTGATAAATGTACAAAAACAATTTTGGATTACTCAGCCATTTTCAGAGGAGGGCTCCTTATCTTATTTTGATACATTTGCCTTTATCTATCATCTTGGAACACTTTCTGTACATACCTGCAAAAGAAATATTTAAGTACTAGACGACGTGTGCGAAAATTTCGCTGATAAAATACGATGGATGCTTGTAATATAAAGAAAAGTAGAACCGCACTTTTGCAGCAAATATTTGTTTAGTGTAATAGGTATTTATCAAAACATATTAGGAAACAGTTAGGAAAATTTAAAACACAGTGTTTGTACGACAAACTCACTGACCTTAACAGAATACAACCAACCTGAACAAAATTCACACAGCATATCAATATCTCTGTGATATATGTTGCTGTGCGAATAAAATGTTTACACTGGAATTGTATAGCAAAATAAAAATGTTTCAATAACAGAAAAAGTATCCTAAAAGCTACTTATTGTATAAAAAACAGTTTATTCACATATCTGTGATATCTGCTGCTGCAATCTAGGGACTTGGCTCTGAACTGTCTCATACACGCGACCACTTTAAGCATCAAATTCAAAAAAAATTCTTTCTTAATTAATGATTTTACCTAATTGGAGACCATAATCTTTAAAACGATAAGTCATTTATCAATTTCAGAAAGTTAATGGAAGGAGTTAAATGACTCCTAATTAAAAAAAAAAACAGGTTGTAGAAATCATATTGATACTTTTGCCCTTTAAGGGTAGAATTTAAAAAAAAAATCCTTTTATAAAATATGGTGTGACCATAGCGGACACCTTGGTCTTTAAAATGATACTTCATTTATCGATTTCCGTTAGGCTTCAAGCAAGGTAAAAAAAAGGTTTAGAAATGATGATATTTTTGTCCCTTAAGGGTTGAATTTGGAGAATGTTCTTTCTTAAAATATGATGTGGCCAAAGCAGATACTTTAATATTTTAAACGATTAGTAGATTTCCGTAAGGTATCAAGAGAGATAAATGGCTCATAACAGAAAAATGGGTTGTAGAAATATTAATACTTTTGCTCTTCAAGGGTCGAATTTAAAAATTTCCTTCATTAAAATATGGTGTAACCAACTGAAGACCTCAGTCTTTAAAATGATACCTTATTTATCAATTGTGTTTAATTTATCAAGGGTATCAAGGGAGATAAATGGCTCATGACAGAAAAATGGGTTGTAGAAATATTAATACTTTTGCTCTTCAAGGGTCAAATTTAAAAACTTCCTACATTAAAATATGGTGTAACCAACTGAAGACCTCAGTCTTTAAAATGATACTTCGTTTATCAATTGTGTTTAATTATCAAGGGAGATTAATGACTCGGGCACAAAAACGAATTTTAGAAATACTGATATTTTTGCCCTTTAAGGATTAAATTCAGAAAAAATCCTTTCTTAAAAATGATGTGACCACAGCGGAGACCTTAATCTTTAGAATGATACCTCATTTATGTATTTAGATTATATATTAATGGAGATAAATGGCTGGTGAGGCAAAATGCATTGAAGAACCACTGATACGTTCTCCCTTTATGGGTACGAATTCCAAAATAATTCTTTCCTAATACATAATGTAACCAAAGCTGAGACATTACTCTTCATAATACTACTTCATTTATCGATTTCGGTTATTTATTCAAGGAGGTAAATGGCTCGAGACACAAAAAAAGCATTTTAGAAATATTGACATTTTTGCCATTTAAGGGTCGAATTACCAAAAATTTCTTTCTTAAAATATAATTTTACCACGGCGGAGACCTTAATCTTTAATTTTATACCTCATTTATATATATCGGTTAGATATGAAGGGAGATAAGTGGCTCATGACACAAAAACGCGTTGCAGACATATTGACACTTTTGCCCTTTAAGGGTCAAATTCCTGTTTTGATATATCATGTCACCAAAGCGGAGATCGTAATCTTTAAAATACTTCACTAATCGATTTCAGATAGGTATCCAGGGAGATAAATGTCTCATAACACAAAAAAACGGCAGTTTAGAAATAATCACATTTTTGTCCTTTGAGGGTCAAATTCCGAAAATTTCATTTCTTAAAATATGATGTGACTAAAGTAGAGACCATTAGCTTTAATTCATTGACTTCGGTTAAGTATGAAGGGAGATAATGGCTGCAATATAGAAATCATATATATGATGATGATTGGAGTGGATGTCTGTAATTTTGATGAAGTAATCACTTATCAGCAGTGATTATAAAGTGCATGGCAAAAGTAGATTAGTTAGGAGGGAATGGGGTGGAAAAAAGAGTAAAAACTAATGCTGGGTATTATATAAGGTTAAAACTTGGTTGGTTGCATTATGTCCAGTTTGTATTGATAAGCCAGTTCCTACTTTTTGAGCTGAGAAGGGTACTGTTGGAAAGGACTCTGCACAAAAACTGAAGCAGACAGTGAAATTGTTATTTTTATGAGGTGTGGCATGAGCAGATACTGGGTGGTTTTGAATTTTGGTGAACACCATTTTTCTATGACCATTCATTGTAATAGATAATGGTTAGTGGTCACACCTACGTGTAGGTAGGAGGCAAGGGAGGTTTCACAAGATGTACATCCTGTCACTGGTAACAGATTGCTGAAAGCATGATGCAAGTCATACATCTTATAAAATGACCTGTGTATAGGAAGAAGCCATGAGAGTATCTTGTGAAATTAGGAGAAATGTATTAATGGACTAGGTTAAGATTAGGTGGTATGCTGAAGAATGTACTGGGAGGTACATAGAGGATTTTGGGGAGAAGGAATATCATGTCACACATAATTAAAAAATTCACGAGCTCTGTATTAGGATGTGACTCATGAATTTGATGCCTGGGAAGAAACGTGTGACCTGGACTTGGGTGGTTTGCAGAGGAAAAATTGTATTTGTTCTAGTTCTGCCAGATAAATGTGGGATAGCTAGGTGTAATATTGTGTGAGAGAGACTTCTGGTGAGACCATATACATTTGCTATGGATACCTAGGCTGTGTGGGAGGGTGCATTTGGTATAAAATAAGTGGCAGCTATTGGGAGATACTGTTGTGTTTTGTTGGTTTGATGTGGACTGACACTGACAGCCCATAAGCCAAGTGAGACCATGGGAAGTTCGGGGTACAACCAGTGTTATGCTTATCAAAAAAGCTAAAAATATTGTTTTTATATATTTCCAAATCATGTGCATATTGCCTATGAGTAAGTCGCATCAGGAGTTTCAAATGGGCTTGAGGTTGAGTTTCACAAACGGGGGAGCTAAATGGTTACAGTGCTGCACCTGATAGATTTGTTCATCTGTTAAAAGCAAATTAGTGAGATAGTTTAGTGAAGAAATAAGTTTGTGGAGGCTATTGAATTAACACTGATTCATTGGTAGGAAATATACCAATGCAATCAGCCCATAGTACAGTGGGTAATGGAAACTAAATTGCTGCGAGGCACTGAAAATAAGATAGAATAGGGAAAAATAAATAGATACCAAGCACTTACCACAGATGAAGGCAAGAGGGGGAGACGAACAGTAAAAACACAAAAACATAAACAAATTGCACAATATTTCGACATGAGTCTTAATCATGTGAGAGGCGAGATATATGGCAGGGGGAAAGATGTGGTCACATCCCAACCCGCCACATGAATGAAGCATAGGCGGAAATCGCGTGGTGGTGGTAGAATTGCCGGGGGGGGGGGGGGGGGGATAAGCTTGACCAGCGATAAAAGTGAAAGGGAATATATATATAAAATGAATAGCTAAAATGTACATGTATAAGTAACTGACTGTAAAATCAAATCGAGAGGTAGCAAGTGACGTGTTTAAGATAGGGTTAGACCAGGGGTGTGTCTTCTGGTGTTAAGGATATGTTGGTAGGCAAGTTCCCATCTGCGGAGTTCTGTAGGAGGGGTGGTATTTGGAAAAAGTCTAATAGCTCTAACTGTGAAACAGGTGTTGAGGTTGTTTAAATTATGTGAGTTTGCATGAATTCCCACTGGGTTGGAAGTATAAACTGTTTGCCTTTGGCCATTCATCCTGTAGAATAGTTGTTGAGTGGTGAGACCATTGTAAGAGGCAGTGCAATGGAGGCAGGTGAGTTGGTAAATAAGGTGAGCGGTAGCACACATAGCATGTCCAATTATAGGAAATATTTGCCTGTGACAGGATTAGAGTAAGTAGTGGTGGCAAGGTGCATGCTTCAAGTTTTGCAGTGGGGTCTGTTACAAGGGAAAGATCCATGTGGAGGTCGAGGAGAGTCGGCAGGTAAATATGTGGGGAATGTTGATGAATAAAAACATAATTTTAATGTTCAACAAGGTACAATAATCAGGAAGTGATGTATGAGTTGTGACAATGGAAGAAGTGTTGGTATTATTATTTGAATGATGGCAATTGGGCAATAGTCTACAAAGGCAGATATGCATTCTGCACGAGATCCATAAGCTTTGAATATGAGACATCCTAGTTTAACAGGTTCATGAATTTTGGGAAGCAGTTATTAGTGAGTTAGCTGGATTTTTGGGAGTTAGGAGTGAAATTGGCTATGAATTTTTAGATTTCCTTGACAGTGGGTCTGGGATCACAGGTGATAAGACAACAAATATTCTTATCAGATAACTGATGAAGGACTTCAGCACAATCACTACAAGTCACACATAACCACTATGGCTGAGCCATTGTCTGCTGGCAGGCTGAAAAGTTTGGGGATGGAGGAAAAGTCTATTGGCACAGGTTTCAGAGGACTAAGGTTGCTGGTGTAGGATAAGGATTTCAGGAATCTGGGTGAGATTGCACTGGTGGATAGAACGTACTAAAACAGAAGAAAATGCTTCTGTGGAAGGGGAATTGTAGCTGGAATTTCTATGGGCATCCTATCATCTAGGTTCCCTGCAACCCAAAGTGAATATACCACCAATAAATGTGTGGCACAATAATTGAGTCATGGCTAAAGTGGCCTGGTCAAAAACTGAGGGCTTCTTGTTAGGGCAGAAAGTTAGGATGCTATAAGATGAGAGGACAGCTTCATAATTGACAATTTAGGGTTAAGAGGTGGGTTGTGATAGGTTGAAAAAATGGGCAACAGAGGAAATGAATTGGTGACAGTTTGAGTGCCAGCTCTAAAAAATGGGACTCTTGAAGCTTTGTTGATTTGCACAGTTGGTTTTGGGCACTGATTTTCATGGCATTACCATATTACTGTAAGGTTTGTTGTACAAGGTAGGAGTATTTTATGAAGGATTATTAGTTACTTGGATTGTTGGTTTGACAGATCAATATACTGGGGCAGGACAAAGTGTTTGTAATGGAAGTCATGTAGTATGGGATGAACTTGTGACAACAAAATACAGGACATTTTATAGTAAGTTCAATTGAAACAAAGGCATTTTTGTAAGAAAAGGTTAAGACTTTAATTTAACCTGTTGGAAGCATGGAGTCTGCATGCAGAGAGGTTTTTGTCCAGTTGGTTCTTGCTGATAATGAAAAAAAGGAACTGGGTGGAGAGAGAGAAGTGTTTATATGTATTCATGGTATGATTACATCTATATACATCAATCAAATTTGCCTTGTCCATTGTTAACTCTCATCATCTTTGGTGATCCCTTAATTATGTGAAATTTGTCATTGCTGCCTTCCTGTCATCAATTTTAAGTGATTGGTTTACAATATCTATCTTTACTTACAGTTGAATGCAAAGCTGGATGAAACGTGTTTAAGGGTAACACATTTACAGATTACCTTTAATATTTTCCTTTTGACATGCTAAAAGAAAATATCTGGAGTCTCCTTTAGCTCAACTAAGTGCAGCTACTTGGCACAAACTCAAACAGCCAATGCGAGTGGGCAGTATAGATCTGCAGCCAAACTTTCTTGATGGCCGCCATAATTGTGTGGTAGTGAAAGTTGCAGAAGCTCTTGCACAAACAGCTCTGTCAGTCACATTTGTTCCATATGGTTCATGTCTAGTGATCAAGGTGGCCATATCACTGCCTGTAATTATCCAGAACTCTCCTCAAACCAATTGCTCGTAGTCTGGGCACATTATCATCCTGTAACTTCTTACCATTATCAGCATGGTAAGCCCATAGAGGGGGTGAAAATGTCTCCAATCAGCTGAGCTTAGTGAGATCCTGTTATCAATTTTCTCAGTTTGACAAGAGAACCTAATCTATGCAATATGTAACCACTATCAACCACTACAACTACCAAATTGTTAAGTGTCATACTGATAAGTTGGATCATTGCCCCAAGGGGTTTGACCATGCACAAATCTTACCATCGGTGTGTACCAAATAGAAATATGATTCCCTGGATCAATCGGGTTTCTTCCAATCATTTAGGATCCCAGGCCAGGTGATCCACAGATGCCAATTGTGTCATGTGTGTAAAAGTACCTGAGCCAGTCTTCTGCTGCAACATTCCATTAAAACTAATCTACTAAAGATCAAGTGCAACATAGCTCCAAAAATGTATGAGGGCAATCTCAGCTGAATCAAAGGTCTAGAAGAAGTTAACTACCTCTGGCCATTTAAGACCACACCTGTATCATTCAGTATGGGCACATTATCATCCTGTAACTATCCACCAATTAGCAAAGACAATGTGCCTGCTGTGATTAGCACTTATCAATCTTGAATGTATCTGCTAGCAAAAAAAAAAAAAAAAAAAAAAAAAAAAAAAAAAAAAAAAAAAAAAAAAAAAAAAAAAAAAAAAAAAAAAATAAACAAACAAAAAAAAAAGTCTTCTACAGTAAAGAATTCCTTTAAGTTCATAGAAATCGCCAAGAAAAAAAGGACTGCAAGAAAACAACATACCTTTGACATTTTTCACTAATGTGTCAATTGACAAAACCACGCATACTGCATTTTATTCGTGATGTTTCATTCGTGCCGGTGTAAATTACCTTAGGTAGCTATTTTCCCAGTTCTTGTTTTTTAAAATAAATTCTTTGATTCCAATCTCCTCACCCAAGAATTTTTCTCTTTACAAACTTTAATTAAATATTCTTTTTGTGTTAATGGTAAATTGTTCAACACTTCCCTTGGTAATTTCTTCAAAGCCCTGATTCCATTAGATACATACAAAAATATTCACATTCCCTTATAACTGAAATCAAGTGTCAGCTTTTCTTTTCCATGAACTGTTCCTAATTCTTCTACCAACATCCATCCAAAACTTTTTCCTATATAAGCTTTGTGGTTCCATATGGTTCATGTCTAGTGATCATATCACTGCCTGGATGTTGCAGAAGCTCTTGCACAAACAGCTCTGTCAGCCACATTTGTTCCATATGGTGAACTGGGTGGACACCATATGGAACATAATTAGGACAGCGGAGTGAAAAGGGAATTCATTAAATATTTTCATCTGTATAATCCTCTTCCTTGCACTCTTTTTCTCTTTATTTTTCATTTGCAATTAAGCACTGATCTCAATTTACATCAGGCTTAAATACTTACAATCATCATCTACACTATCGAAGTCATCATCCAGATTTTTAATACTATTCTTGGCCTTAATCTAACCAATTACTTTTAGTATTAATGACAAATAAAAAATAAATTTACAGAATATTTGGGAAACTTATATCATCCTGTAAAGAGTGCTGGCGACAAAATTTTTTGGGGCAGAAATAACCAAAGGAATCAGTTAAAAAAAAAAAAAGCTCTCAGCCTTCTATGTGCATACCATGCAACAGATAGGGCAAAAGCTGTAACAAAAAAGGCAAAGAGTGGCTTACTTACCAATTATTACTACAAAGAGCTGTAAATAGGACTAATTACGTCTAGTTTGATACAAGGAATAGATATGTGAAATGATATATGCTTTCAGCTAGCAAATGTTACTAGGAAAATAGCTGAGAAAGTAACTGGAAAAAGGCTACGAAAACCAAGGGGAATCACCCTCTGAGACAGAAAAGGGACACAAAGAGGACTGCATGCTTCAAATAAAAACTAAACAAGATAAAGAACAGTAAGAAGCAGAATATTGAAATGCTGACTGATGAACTCCAGTGCAGATGAATGGAATTTCTTAAACTTCCATGAGCATCCCTGCACCCTTTTGTCAAGAAGAATAATTTGGGATAGGATACAGGCGGGCTAGAAAGAGACCCACAGCCTGTAATGAGACCAAAATTGGTGGAACATCCTATGAATTTAGAAATCATGTCATACAGACTCACTTCCATAGAGTCTAAAACAATATAACAAATTTAAAAGTCAGTCAACTAGAAGAGGTTCCAAATCTACATGTGGCATTGAGACCCACTTAGCGCATCCAACTGGTAAACATAAAACCTCCCCCCAGTCAGAGGCCATAGACTACATCCATCTAAAACCCTTTAATCTACCAACAGAGACTTTCCAGCTTCTCACTCTTATGCAAATGGTCTCTGAAAGAAGGAACAAAAATTTTGATTCGCATCACACATATAAACAGTACATATTAACTCATGGATATACAGTTTTTGATCCAATACTCCCATGGCCATGGTGCAATGTTCACACTAGACATTCATAAGTGATAAAATATTTTGTAAGATACGACATGCAAAATTAAATGCCAGGAGAAGCAACACAAAGTATTACACAAAGTGAGAAAGCAGACAGAGGAAATTAAATGGGTAGTCATGTGTCTCCATTCCATCATCAGGTTTCATCATGTTGAGATAATATCTGATGACACCAACTGTGCAGAATTTTCTGAAAGCATGGGCCTATTCACGCTTTGGGAAAATTCTACACAGTTGGTGTCGTCAGAGATAATCTCAACATGCAGAAACATGATGACGGTAATGGTTCTGCTATCCAGACAAGTTAATATAACCAAGATAGAGCAGATCTGTAATGAACAAATGACATGTATGAAATTAACGGTGGCTGGAGTAGTGTAATTCTCGTCAACATGCATTTTCAAAGGGGTCAAGGCTGGTATCAAGGATCTCAGCTTAAGCCGGATGGGCTGAGACAATAAAACCTTGAGAAATGCCTCTGTGATCTATCTTAGCAGCTCTGCCAGCAAACCCTACTCCCACGCCCACGAAGGCGAAAGCCGAGTGGCCCCTGGGCAATGCACTCTTTCGGGTGTAGCTAATGGGAGAGGATGGAAGGTGAGCCCCCGGTGGCTTAAAACTTGGGGCACTCTGGCTAAGGAAGGAAAACCCTGGTCCTCCAGGATGGGGTGTGCGAAGGGCTGGTAACCCTTCCACATATATTACTCATAAACCTCAAAGTAAGGAAAGCCGGATGGATCTTATGAGGACAACAAAGGCAAGGTCAAAGGACAAACGATTTGGAATCAAAGACAATTTGAAAATAGGAACGTGGAATGTGAGAGGATAAATAATAAAGAAATATCTGGACAGGGAGTTAACTAGAAAGGGGATCAATATTGCTGTAATTACAGAAACAAAAAAGAAATTGAAGGGAACAGAAGAAATAGATAAATATACAATGATCTACAGTGGAGTGGCACGAGAGAAAAGAGCTGCAGTAGGAGTGGCAATATTAGTGGATAGGAAATGGAAAAATAAAATTGTCAGTTACAATATGATAAGTGAAAGGATTCTGACTCTAAGATTGAAAGTAGAGAGAGGCAACCTAACCTTGATCGCCATATATGCCCCAGAAGAAAACAAACGAGAAGAATCTGAACAATTTTATGAACAGCTTCAAGTGGTGATAGACAGAATTAATAAAAGTGATTTCCTAATACTGGCTGGCGATTTTAATGCTCGCGTAGGAAATAGTCCAATTCCAGAGGTAATGGGGAACAGAGGTGAATACACATTAAATGAAAATGGGAAACTACTGAGAGAATTTGCGTCCTTCAACCAGTTAAAGATTACAAATACATTCTTTACAAAAAAAGATATCCATAAATTTACATGGACGGCAAGAGGACAAAGGTCTATCATTGACTATGTAATGGTTAATAAAAAATTAGGTCCAGATGTAGTAGACACCAGTGTACATAGAGGTAGTGATATGTATACAGATCACTATCTCGTTATATCAAAAATAACTTGCTAAATGGAGGAAAAGAATGAATAAAAACTTACAACAAGATCAAGAAGTTTTTAAGACCTACCTTTTAAAAGATGAAGGAATAAAACATCTATATCAAAGCCGATTACAACAGCGCTTACTGGAAAACCCAACATAATGACATCAATAAAGAATGGGAAACTATAGCTTCATCAATACTGAAAGCAGCATATGAAGCCATTGGCAAGAAAAAGAAATTTAGAAGAAAAACTGGACTTAAAATGTGGAACGAAGAAATTGCAGAAGCCGTCAAACAAAAGCAAAAGGCTTATCTAAAAATGATACAGGATCGAACCCTAGAAAACGAAAATGAATATAAAAGAAGAAATATTGTTAAGACAATAACAAAGAAGTTGAAACAAGAGGGATGGGATAGATTAATCAGTTCAATAGAAGATGATGTCCATGGTAGACAAGAGATGGCTTATAAACTTATGAAACATCTCAACAAGGATGAAAAGGAAAGTGCTAATATAAATGTAATTGAAGAAGAGGCATGGGTAAAACACTACAGAACATTATGGTACAATAGTAATTATAAAGAAGAAGAAGAGAAAATAGGAATGACCATGTGGATACTAAAGAAATTGATCCTATAGACATAGAGGAGGTTGATGCAGCACTAAAATCATTTAAAAATAGAAAAGCTCCTGGACTAGATACAATTAATTAGAATTGATTAAGTATGGGGGAATGATTCTGAAATTTAGATATTTACACTTAATTAATATGTGTTGGAAAAAGAGAACCATCCCAGAAGAATGGAGGAAGGCCAAAGTTATTTCACTTTTTAAGAAGGGAGATAGGAATTCATGTGATAACTATCGAGGAATTAGTTTATTAAATACGGGATACAAAATATATGCAAAAATAATAAATAACAGGCTAAAAGTAATAGCAGATGCTCTCCTATCAGAAGAACAATGTGGGTTTAGGAAAGGATCCTGCATAGATAATATATTCTGCCTTAGACAACTACTGGAAAAGAGAAGAGAATTTAATTTAAAGACTTTCATTGCTTTTATAGACTATGAAAAAGCGTTCGATAAAGTAAATAGACAAAAACTATGGGAAATAATGCAAAGAAATGGATATCCATAGCATTTAATACAAGTTATTAAAGATATGTATAGAAGGACACAAATTTATTAGATCTAGGAAATAAATTTACAGAAGAAATAGTGATTAACAAAGGAGCACAGCAAGGTTGTAGCCTTGTCTCCAACAGTCTTCAATTAGTTAGGAAATGGAAAGAAAATGTCCATCCTGGTATAAAAATAAGCAACAACACTTATATAAACACTATGTTGTTTGCAGATGACCAATTTATCCTCCAGGAAAATGAAGATGGACTACAAAAAGCAATTCATATACTAAAATTATCAGCAATGATTACAATCTGCAGTGTCTCGTGCAAAAATGAAAGTTATGGCTTGGCAGGGGAAATACCCTATCAGAGTTAAGGGGACACAGTCGCGAAGGACATCCCATAAGAAATCAATGTTAAAACAAGCAAACTTCAGGTACACTTTCTGAAGAAACTTATGGAGATACAGACCTGAAACTTTCGCAGTATACAGATAAAACATCATCTGCAAATCACATAAAGATTTGTTACTAAATTTGATGTAGTTTATGATTATTGATTTTTTGTTCTAAAAAACAAAAAATTATAACTTTTATTTAAAATATCTTGGAGCTTGTAAGTTTGTTCTTGTTGTTACGATAGGTCCATTTTTTATTTGATTAATCATTGCATTATTAACAAGAGATGCTGAAAGTCTGATGTCTTTATCAGTCTTAGTTTTTGAGAAAAGTGTACCAAAAGATCAAAATATGTAGTTTTAAGAAAAACTGTATTAAAAATTTTACAGAAAAGAAACTAATGTACATTACAATACAGACACACTATTACCACGCATCACGAAAAAAATTAATAACTCCGAATCTAATCGTCAAATTTACATGAAACAAACGGCATTTTACAGCTAAATAATTGGAGTTTTTAACGAGTCTAAAAAGAAAAATTCGATTTTTTTGAACCTGTTCGCAACTGTGTCCCCTTAAAATAGTGGTACACAATCAGCCAATAGAACAAGTCTCCAGCTTTACTTATCTCGGATGTGAACTATCTTTTAATGAGGATAATGAGGTGAAGAAGAAACTTCATCGATTTCAGTATATGTGTGGAACAATTCGACAAACACTAAAAGGTAAAGCAAGAGAGGAGACGCAACTCAAGTCTTATAAAACAATGACAGTACTGACTCTGCTATATGGCAATGAAACAAGGGTAAATAAAACACAATACAAAAACAAAATTCAATAATCTGAAATGAGGTTTTTAAGTTTAATAAAAGGATATTCCCTAAATGATAGGAGGAGGAATGAGGAAATAAGGGAACACCTGAATATATCCCCACTAAATGATAGAATTACCCAAAAAAGAGATTACTGGAAAAACCACATTCTATGGATGGGAAATGACAGATTTCCTAAGCTTGCCCTGGAGTACCATCCCACAGGCAGAAGGGATATTGGAAGACCTAGGAAGAAAATGGTCGGAAGAATGAGGTCGGAACAGGCTTTTGACCTATCCATGAAGAGAAAGTAATTAAGTATGTATTTTAAATATAGTGATCCTATTGAACCCTACATTGAAAAAATGTATGCACTTGCCAATTAAATAAGCTAATAGTAATAATGATAGATGCCAATGCTAAATAAAAACATAGCGGGCTGACACAAGAGATGAACTTCTTAAAGAAGCAATTAGCGAAGTGAGGAATCTACTGCATAAACAAATTTAGTCAATGGGTAGGAGCTCAGTCAAACATTAATGTAACATTAAGCAATCTGCAATCTGGGAGGTCCATTCATCTAAAGAGAACCACTGATACAATGGACAAACCATGGATTGATAGACTGCGAAGATCGCAACAAAGAATGCATAAGCAAGGAAGGATTATCATCACCATTATTAGATGACAGCTGGTGGCAAGATACAGATAAATTAAATGGGAATTCTGAGAACTGCTAATAATAACTAAACAAAAAATTTAGGAATGAAGTAGAGCACAAACCCCTGGTCTATCCCATACATAATTGCAGCAGGAAAAGTCTAACTATACTAGCCACTGTGCAAAACAAAATGGAACCATGACTACAAATTGGAAAACTGCAGCAGAAGTATTACTCCAATAACTATTTCCTGACTGAAGATGACTTGATGGAGTACAGAGTGCTCTGTCTGGAGGACCAACATAGGCAAACTTGACACTGACACTCCAGACTTCTGCATATTGGAGTAAGTACAGTAAAAGTCTGGTTATCCGAGTTCCGATTATCCGAGCCGCCGGGTTAAACCGAGGTAAATTTTTGAAATATGATAGGGATGGATAAATCCTTGGAAAAATAAATATGGTGTCAGACAGTAAAACATATTGGGTGAAAAGCTTTCTGCAGATTCCAGTAAAATTTATGAATTTCAGAGAAAACTTGCTGATGTTGTTTTAAAATTGGGACTAATGTCAGAACAGCTTTTTAATAGTTATGAAACAGGGCTCAATTGTAGAATATTGCCTTGAAAAACTTTGATGTATTAATGTACAAAAACAACTTTATTTCTTCACAAATTAATTTTATTATTGTATTATTTTAGTTTCAATATATTTTTGATTCATTGTAACCTCTTTCCTTGAACTCCCGTTATCTGAGTTTTTCGTTATCCGAGGTGGTCCCGGTCCCATTTACCTTGGATAATCGGACTTCTACTATACAACCAGTAAACATCATTTCCAAGAACACAGTTACAAGTGCCAGTAGTTCACTCTTTGTGTAATCCTGTATCAGGGCAGGGTACTGATCTTTCTGGAAGCAGAGTGAGATTTCAGTCATCATAGAGTGAGATGACAAACATTCCAAACTGCCAAAATCATATCAGCCTATTTGCCTGTTGGTCAAAATACAATAAAAGGTACTGTGCAAGAGGTTAAAAGAACAATGAGAGAAGGAAGGGATGAAACCAGACCAATTTGGAAACAGAACAGACAGATCAATTGAGGAAGTAGTCAAGCAGGCAATGAATATAATACAGAGCTCATATCAAAATTATGTGGCAGGGATTGTTGTCGATATATCTAGGGCATTTGATAATCTATGGTGACTTGTGATTTTTGCTTGGCTTAAAAAATCAAGTGTCCATGTAACTTGTACCACACTTCTAAAGACCACTGAAAGAAGTGATATTTTAAAATAAAGAGTCATGGAGTATACCCTGAGAAAAAAAATGGACAAGGGTTGTCCATAGGGATCAACCTGTGGCCCAATATTTTGGAACATTAGGCTGGGAGCAATTATGTCGATACTGCAATGGATGCCAGATCTTCTAAGACTTGTTGCCTTAGAAGGTGACCTTTTCTTTCTGGTGGATAGAAAAATCGAGAGCTAGCATTGATGCCAAAAGCATGAATGTTCAGTGTAAACCCCGTCAATGGTGCAGACAATCTAAACTAAGATTAGCACCACACAAAACCTATCAGATTGCCTGACCATCCATATGGAGAAAGTATGTAGGAGAGTCAGAGCCACCTCAGTCATGAATAAGTTAATTAAGACGGGGCAAAGACATTTCCACTTGTTATTCGCATATACCATAATACAAAATAACCACCAGTTATAGGGTATGCAACCAGTGTCTGGGTCAGACACCACAGAAAAGTAAAACCAAGAAACTTCTGATGATGACAAAACAAAGTTTTCTTAGGCTTAATTGGTGCTAACAAAACAATAGCAACTGAAACCATGACCTGAGGTGTGACCACTGGTCATGACTAGGGATTATGGTACTCTATATATACAGCTTACAACCTGGCCTCCAAAGAAAGGTTCTTGACACTCAGAAACAGACTCAACTGGCAGCAACCAATGACTGAGCAATGCTACTCGCTGAATGACAAGGATTCAACTAATTAATGGCATAATTGGGAAAATGTCAAATTGTATGCTGCGATAAAGGATGGGTTTATGGAGGAAACCTCTACTTCCTGATCTCCTGAAGGAGGTAAGTTACTCAGAAGTGGCTGTTCTGGGAGTAAGTGTGACAAAGTGTGTAAAGTGAAATTCAGTGAGAGAAAAATGACAGAAGTATTTACTTAGTTCATGTGTATATGTATGTGTGTATGTTTAAATACATGTGTGTGCATGTATGTAGAAATGCATCTGTATGTGAAGGTAAATGCACATGTGCATCCATATATGTGACTTGCATGTATGTAAGCATCACTTAATTACTAATAATCACCTTATTATACACGCATGTTGTGCTGAAATGATGGTCTTGCTTATCCAGTCTATTTTGTTTGCTGGAAAGACAAAACTTGTCCTAACATCACTGTTCAGTGCGATAACAAAGTTTACACTTTCGAACGTGTAGAATTTAGCTTCCTTGGTTTGTATAAGATGAATAAACTTATTAGCAGGTTCAAAAGCCACAAAGACTAATTAGGTGATTTTACAGCCACCATCCCTTACATAGGGAATCATTTTCAGTTTAACTTACAAGCAGTTCTCACAAAAAAGGGTTGTTATCTAGAAATAATTGAAAATTATTCCATGTACAGTAAACACACAGTTTATTGAAGTTCCATATGCACAACCCGGTATCAGACCGCATCAAATCTTTGCAGGTAGATAATGGGCTCCATTCCTTTACAGAATGTAGGTTGAAATTTCAGATAGTTCTATTACTTCAGCACACCTTTTGTACACCGCAATTATCTTCCTTAACTGATCAACAACTATGTACTTCCAGCTCAAATTCCTCACAGCACTTTCGCATTATACTAATATTAAAAATTACAGTGGCAGCATTTATCACTATCCCGACTACTGATAACTTTTACTAAAACAGCCGCTCAGATCAACATCCAAAATATTTTTGACTCAAACAACATGGCTAATTATCTTCTTGCTCTGTTCCTCCATTCACATGTATTCTTTTCATTATATGCCTTGCATTAACCTATCACAAGTTTCTGAATATGACTTGCATTGACATAACTCTATACTATACGATGCTAGCCATTCCCTTACCTATCGAACAATCTGAATTTAATTGCTCAAACTATTCTTTGCTTTCTAGCTCATTAATCTCTTGACTTTGCCATTTCCCAGACCAAATTATTTATCATTTTTGGTTAGTTCAGCCAAAGTTTCAACTTCTGTGTAACAGTGCATATCCAGTTACATTAGATAACTGATAACTATAAATATTTATGAGTGTACATGTGAATAAGTATGTGTGCATATGTGTTTGTATTTACATATTCTTTAGCAACCATTATCCTAATATATGTCGCCAACTGCTGACAGGTTATTCTAAATACTAATATAGAAAACTAACAAACACCCATCAAATACATTCAATCCAATTGCTAATTTAACCCTTTGACTGCTGACGACGGATCGTCTACCTGCCGCACTGAGGCCTGCTACGTGTGCTCAGTGATTACTCCTGGGGACAGAGCAGCCCGCGCTGCCTCACCCGCTCAGTGCTGAATATTCCTGACATGACCACTCACGGCTGATACACAATAAGTACTCTCACTACATAGTTTCTCTGCAAATAAATGACTGCTGAATCAAATAATCATTAACCCTATTTTTCGTAACTAATCATTATATCTTGCTTGTAGTTTTTACTTGATTTTTGCAGCTTATGTCGAAAGCATTGTGCTTCTTAAATTTACCTCAATAGTATACTGTTCTTTCTTGCATACCCATTTATAACAACTGCATTTTTCTATAGGTTACTTACTGTATTAGAGTGTTATTGTTGAAATTTAAAGAGCGTAGATTTCAAGAAGACGCTAGAAATATTTTACTTCCACACTTACATACCGCGTTCAGACCACGACTGTAAAATTTGAGATATTCAAACTCATACAGAGAGTTAAAGGCATCCGATTTTTCCTCGTGCTATTCACGAATATAAAAAGACACCTGAAAATGATAATTGCACAAACAGCCTCCCCCACAAACCTAAATTTGGCTTGCAGAATAGATGTAGATTCCCAAAATATCTCGATGTTGACTGAATGTTTGCTGCGCTTTGTAATTACCTAATTATACATAATTTTGTTTCTTTGATGAAAACTGTTCCACATAAGTACTCAACAGATTTTTCAACATTTCAAAGCTGTGAAGTGTCCGTCCATTAATTACATGAGGTGAAATAGGGGGGGGGGGAGATTTCCGGCGAAACCTCACCAGAGTAACAAAAAGCGGTAATAAGTTCACTAAAAATTGGAGTATTTAGAAGAACATCCCTGGTTCAATATTTGTTAATTTTCAATTTTTTTCACACAAGGCATCAGAAGATAAATAGCTATGAAACAAAAAATTCCATGATATTCAGTATCTTTCCACTTTGATATTCGAAAATGCACTGATTCTGGAGTATTCTCCATAGTGGTTATATAAAACCGATTCTTTTCATCAGCTATATATTTCATCAGTCCTTCTGCAAAAAATAACATGAAAACTGACAGAACACTTGGCACATTCCCTATTTGACACACATGTCCCGATAGCGTATCATCAAATGCGTGACTAACTGGACGAAAATCATTTTCTTTCCAGTCAGATTTATCACTAACACGTAATTTCTTCGTAGATGTTTCACTATCACTTTCTGATTCTTCAGATTCAGAACAACTAACATCTCTTGCTGAAACATGAGACTGCATTGTCACCCCTGCTGACGAGTATGGCTTATAACTACAGCTTTCCGATTCTGTGGAAAAGCTGTCACTTCCATCAAAATCAAGTAGTTCATCCTCGGTGTCGCTTCTCGTAAGAATCTCCATGACTTCTTCCTCAATCCACCCACAACGTCTTGCAATTTTCTTCATAAAAATACAGAACACAAAGAACACTGAAGTAATTTCCGATGAACAGTGAACTGTAGAGCGAAGCCAAGGCTCCCAAAAGGCAAACATTCGGACTATAAGCTAGCGACCAGAACTGTGAAAGGCTATAGAGAAATGGGGCGTGAAGTATGACTCAGGTAGCGGCGCGTATCTATTCGTCATCAGCACTCAGGTAGTGGCAGGCAGGTGCAACTTAACTCGTCAACAGCGCTTAGGGGAAAACTGGCGGCTGCGACTAAACTCGTCATTAGCACACGGGGGCAGTAGACAGCATGACGAGTAAACTCGTCAAGAGCAGTCAAAGGGTTAAACGAGCAATTAACATTCATGCCACTTGATAAGTTTAGTGACATGAGTTTAGCCTTACATCTTTACCAAAATTCAAATGGTATTTTCAAACCATAATTCAAATCATATCTTGTAATAAACTGGAAACATGGGCCCGTAAAATTTTGATAGCATCAGTCTCTAAGGCCAAGGTTGAGAATGTTTTGGACTAAGTAGGGTGTTAATCTATATTCACCATTTGCTACAGTGAACTTGCTTTTTCCTCCTGCTCTGCAGAAAAGCTTATAATAACAAAAAATGTCGTATATAAGCTTTAGATTACTTGTTTTTTCTCCACCTCTTATGTATATCTATGGGAGATTCCATTAATTGCACGAGGTGAAATGGGGGGGGGGTCTGGCGAAATGTCATGAAACCTCACCAAGGGGTCAACAGAAATCAAATCTCACGTGAGATTTTGAAAATCTTATCGGACCGTAGAGCTAAAAAAAACGGTCTACAAATGATGCGAAAGTCGATTTTAGGGGGGTATTTTGTCCCTTATAACCGCCCTTGGAAGCATAAGACCTAAAAAAAAAAAAAGTTACGAGGTTGATTAGTAAGGGGGGCGGGTGTCTCCATGAAAATCTCATCATTTTAGAGAGGGGGGAGGGGTCCGACCAGATCTCACCAGGGTGGGGGGGGGAGAGGGGGACGGAATTCCGGAAAAACACCTCACATCATAATGGATGCCCCCTAAACAAGTAATGGGTTTTTTCATCTCTGCTTTCATTTAACATAATCAGCAGTATTCCTTTCTGCAATCAGTAAATAAATCCATGTATAATTTCAAACAACTGTCAAACATTATACTTTGCACATACGTATCTTTATTTTATGGAAATATAAAATTGTCAACTTTTAAATCAATTCTTGTATTAAACTTGCACCCAAGAAGAAAATACAGCATAGATTCTACTGAGGACAACAGACAGTTCTGTTGTATAATCTACTATTTATTCATCTATTAATATCACAATTTTTTAACAAAAAATGTAGAAAATTAATTTACAAAATTAAAAATATGTATATGCACTCAAATAGATTAAAATATATAAACATAAAAATCTAATTGCACTTGAAATGATGCAGTCTCCTATTTTTTTAAAAATAACTAATTTTTCACTTAGTGAAATGTATTTCATATAAGGGTCAACTTTTAATGCAAATATATTTTCCAGATTTAGAACACTAAGGAGCACACTTGAAAATGAAGTGATATCATTTTTCTTTGTAAAAAATAAAC
Source organism: Vandiemenella viatica (assembly GCA_031002005.1). Taxonomy (NCBI): domain Eukaryota; kingdom Metazoa; phylum Arthropoda; class Insecta; order Orthoptera; family Morabidae; genus Vandiemenella; species Vandiemenella viatica. The sequence continues at coordinate 342,823,215 of CM061920.1, read as the reverse complement.
TCTGACATACTACAAATAACGCAGTTCTGTTACTGTCATCTAACACTTCTAAGAATGGGAAAATTAGAGTGAGAAGCTGCCGCTAAAGAGCTGACAATAGAAGGGACATGTTCAAGATGCATTCGAACATTTTCAGGGACTACATCACTACGGCTGTAGTAACATGTTTTTCCTTCTTCATTTACAAATTTAATTCCACTTTTATTGGCATCAATAGAAAGGAACGTGTGGTCCCTGAATTTTACTTCAATCTTCCCTGATGGATGCTGGAACATAAATAAACATGTTCTTAAATAACTGTAAGGGAAATAAAAATAACCTTATCAATTATGAAAAGAAAAAGAAATGGGTGATGAAAGTTAACTGCACCACAAACATAGGGATCACAAAAAATTGAATGATATACTTCTAGCAATCAAGACATGCTAGAACTGAACAAAACCAGATTTACTTTCTCTAAAGTGAAGAGGAAGTTTTGAATTTGTGCAAAATTTCAATTTACTAGATGCCCGAAGTTAGTTAGTTTAGTTTTTTTTTTTTTGTATGATGTCTTTGTGCTTCCTCAACAGCTTTCTGCCACTGGCCGGGTCTGCCTTGTTTACAAGCCTCTCCAGTTTCTTCTTTTTCCCCATCACCTCTCTATCCAACTTTGGTCCAGTCCTCTCCGCTCTTTCGTACACACTACTCCACTCCTTTCAGCCCTCTAAACCTTAGTCTTCCTTTGGGTTGTTTGCCATGCATCTTCATTTCTTGGATTTTTCTTGTGATTCTCTGCTTCTCCTTTCTCTTTACATGTCTATATCACCTAAATCTGGCCTTCTCTATCATTTCCTGTAGGAGTTATCTTTTATGGTGTGTCTAATTGTTTAATTCTTTATTCTGTTGCTTCTAGTAACACATCCATTCTACCTTTTAAAAATTTCATTTTGCTTCCTTGTATCCAGCTGATATCCCACTTCTTCATTGTCTAGGTTTCAGCATCATACATGAGGATAGGCTCACAATAAGTGCGATAAATTACTCTTCTGCTTTTCTGTGGCACATCCCTATATCTTATCTGGTTTCTGTTGCTCATTAAAAATGCCTCTGTCTTCATCTTTCACTTATATTTCCAACATTCCTTCCAATTTCTTCTGACACACTCATCAAGTATTTGAAACTGTTTGCCTTCTTCAGCTGTTCACCTGCCATCACAAATCCCCTGGTTATCGTATTCTTCTTTGTGGTTGTCATCACGCACTCACATTTTCTTACATCAAATTTCATGCCATGTTCCTCCCCACTGCTCATACATCCAACTCCACTAAACTTCCTCTTCACCACTGCCCCAGATTACCAAGCTGTCTGCGAAAGCTATCACTTTCACGTTTTCCTCTTCCATCCCCACTGTCACCTTCTCCATTATATCAAGCATCATTATAATGAAAAGTAGTGGTCAGAAGGCACTTCCTTGTTTTAGTCAATTCCTTTGTTTCAGCCAATTTTTACTACCTTACTCTATTTTCACATAGCTCACAATTCCCTGGTACAGTTCCATCACTCTATTGATCTTTTTTTTTGTGGGGTGTGGGGGAGGGACTTCTCTGTTCTCCAGGCTCTCCATACCTTACTCCTGTGTACACAATCATAATCTTTCTTAACATAAGAAATAGCAGTAGATCCTTTGCATACTTATAATGTTTTTACTGTAGCTGTCTCATCGCAAATATGGTAAGCAGTTGGGGGCCCTTGGCCAATTCATCGGTTAGGGCCCCTCCCTCACGACAAATGCAAGACATTTTTATTTAGCTCTACGACTTATCAAGTGGGGGTCCCTTCAGCCAGTGATCGGGGGCCCCTTCAGCCTGTGATCGGGGCCCCCAGCAGCCGGACGGGCCCGGGTACCTTTGACCCGTTTGACCACCCCTAACGCCGGCCCTGAAGTTGCAAATGTCTGTACTCAGAAAAATTACACACACGCAATCATTTTATCACCTGTGACTACCTGCAAGATAACAATTTAAAAGTTCAGACGTTTCAGTGTGAAACAGTAACAAACATCTGAGCATATAAACTTTTACGTTTGTAATTTTAGCAGGATGTTGAAAATGTATGTTATCTTCAGTCTCTATGGACATCTCAATCATGAATAAGCAATTGCACATTTGGGGTGCAACTATGTGATCTCTCACCACCTAAAAACTTGCTAGGGCCGCCTTGGAGTGTACCTTCTTGATGATTTCATATGTGTTTGCCGTTTTTGGTATCTTCCACGTGGATCATCTTCAAGACATACATGGTTACATTTAAATTCAGTCATGCATTTTTTACTGTTGAATATGAAGGAACAAATTCTTTATAAACTTTTACCAACCTTGGATGAATTTCTGTTGGTGCCGAACTGTCCGATATGAATAATTTTTACAATGGCACGATATTGTAGTTTATACATTATAGACACACACATACAATACGTCTAGTTTAAAAGAACTTATAAAAGAAAACTAATTCATATATCAAGATGATTTTTTTTTAATTGCGACATGTGCACCCACATCAAAAACAAAACAAAAAATGCATTTTTATCAATGCTGTTTCTGTGCTAGGCTGAGAACACCACTGACACATACAAATTCAGTACCATTGTGGTTTAAAAATGAAACAGCAGTTTTTGAACCAGAATAATATCACACAAAACATTTGTATTTCTTCATGCATACACAATACACATTTCTTCATAAAGCAATGGAAATCTTTTTTTGAATGACTTGTTTTAAAAAAAGGTAATGGCATTTAGGCAAATACCCTCTGGCACTAAACATTTATGAAGTAAAGATAACTCGGTGACTTACCTGTGAGGCTGTCCCAATTCCTGGAATATCAATTGTTAAAGCACGCACTGAACTTGAAACAGGTAATGACTGTACATATTTCCTGGGACCACTTTCTGGCATTTCAAATGAAGGCATCTAAAAATAATGGATTAATTGTATTTCTAAATAAATTATGATTTTTCAATGTCATCTCAACTATACAATCTCATATTTTTAATGGATACATGGTGCAAATGAATCCAAGATGACTGACAAAAAGTATATTTAATTACTATAATAAAAACACGTGTTTGTTCATTTACTAAGTAAAATAGCAAAATGGATCTCACAAAAGAATTAATTTTTGTCGATGCAGTTGTGCAGCTATTTTTCTTAACACAATGTTCAATGCTTTTTTTCTACCACTTATAACTTCTAATCAAAAGATTCGGATGCCGCGCGGTGGCCAGTCTAGTAAGCTTTGCTAATTGGATAAGCTAATTGAATCGCAGATCACAGTCATAGAAAACAAGAGACTACTGAGAAACACACACACACACACACGTGTTAGCATTCACAGTTCACTCCGATTTATTCTTCTGAAACTACATAATCCAAAAGCAAGCCACCAGACACTAAAACTAAACTTCTTCACCAAAGAATGCAGATTCGAGTATAATTAAAGCTGGAAACATTGAGTACAAGTCCCGTAATTAATTATTGAACAATCGACATGGTCCAACTCAGCAGCAGTTCACCATACACAGTTTATAGGAAATCAGGTCACCCAGAACAACCTTTACAGTCTACAAAACACTTCCACACTGTCCACACAATGTTCTATCCCTCAGAACATCGGTTATGCAACAGTACAGCGGGTTCGTACCCCACATACGCGGAACACACACACGCACGAGGCTGCGGCAAGTCAGCTACTGTCTGTCGTAACGTACTCGACCACCGACAATACAAGACTGACTCCCTCCGCGCTAGACGATCGTCCAATGCCAAAGACATTATATACACATCTCAGATCTCAATATCAACTAATAAATGTCCGTAATATTCACAGTTTCGTCACAACATGGTCATATGTTGATAAAGGGTTGTAGAAAATTAAGAAAAACAGCATGGACAGATGAATGAAGGGAACAACAGAGTGAAAAGCTGCAGAAATATTGGGAACAAATAAAAGAGAAAGAAAGAAAAGTATGTCACCTGGAGTTGGTCAAAATTGAAAAATGTCAGCCACAACAATTATGATGCATGTTCTAATAAGAAATTTATACTTAAATTGACTTGCTTAATGCTTTTCTCTCAGCACAGCATTGGAGTCTGAATGTTATATTAAAGGTTTAAGGTTACTTGCTTTAACCTGAAGAAGTAATAGCAAACACATTTTGTATTGTGAATGTATTTGCAGATGTATCACAGAACATTAATAAAGACTACTTGCTTAAATCTGAATAAGTAATGGCAAACACATTCTGTACTGGCAATGTATTTGCATATGCTTCTTAGAACATTGCTCTGCCCCCCCCCCTTTTATGGCTTTACACCTTGTCGATGTCATTAAAGGCAGGAAAAGAATGGGGGCAAGAAACTTGAAGGAATTCAGTCATTGCCTTTTAAAGGAAGCATCCCAGCCATCACCTGGAGTGATTTGAAGAAACCATGGAAAATGCAATTCTGGATTTAGAACCCACGTCCTCCTGAATGTGAAGCCAGAATGTTAACCGTTCACCCACCTCCTGGGCCCCAACAGTGAAACATCGCTTTTTTTTTTTTTTAGAATGTAGCATTACCTGAACAGAAAAAAAAAAATTATTGACTTCAGTTGCAGAAGGCAAAGGTTACACTAATATTGCTGGTTAACCACCCATATCCAAATAAAACACCTGTCAAATATATTTGAAAAGATATCTATAGTAATAAATGGATAAGCTTAATTACTGTGTAACCAACCGTATCCGTTAACGCCATGACATTACGCTCCCCATCTTCACTATAGAACTAACAATGGTCAGTGATATTGCTTAAGGTTATGCTTGTCATTTAGTAATTGTTTTATTTAACTAAGCATCAGCAAAGTAATGCATTGGCATAACAATGAAAGAAAAGTATGTATTTCTTTTAAATTGAAATATTAATTATTAGTTGCTTTTTGTTTCTGTGTATTTGATCGATTTAGATGTTACAGTAAGCTAAGAAATGTCTACATTACACCCCTTTTAAGGTTATGAGTGTTATCAAATAACAGTTTTATTTAGTTAGCGAAGAAATTACTTTCCAAAAACTGTATTCAACATGTCATATGCGACAGTCTTCAAGAGTTTTATATTCGATGTGGATGTTTCTGATATTCCACATGCCATACTTCATGGTTATGGCATTTATAGACAAATATGAGACTGGGTTGCAGACTTTATGAAGGGCAGAACAAGTGTGTAGTTCTCAACAGTGAGCGTTCATCACTTACCAAGGTGAGGTCCACGGTTCCCTAGGGACGTGTGATAGGGCCTCTGTTGTTTCTCAAATACATTAATGATTTGTGTGACGTAATAAGAGGGAAGAATAAATTATCTGCCAATGATGCTATTATTTATCGTGAAATCAATACCCAGGATGACTGCACTTTGTTACAAAACGATATTACGAAAATAATTGTGTGGTGTAAAGACTGGTAGTTGGAGTCACATGCCAAGTCATGTGTATAAATAAAAAAATGACACCATTTAGCTCTGAATATACAATTAATGGCACTGTCCTTAGAACTGTAAATACCGCTAAATACCTAGGGGTAACAATTCGTAATAACTTGTCGTGGAATGAGCATATCGAGAAGGAAATTGGGAAAGCAAATCGTATGCTCCGATTTCTAGGTCGTAATTTAAAACAGTGCACTCTGGAATTTAAATTGATTGCATATAAGTCACTAGTGCGTCCTCACTTAGAATATTGTTGTTCTGTATTGGGTCCCTATCAAAAGGGGTTAATGGAGGCTTTGGAGAACGTCAGAAGAAGAGCCGCCCGATTCATGACAGGTATATATAATTGAGGAAAAGCGTGAGTGCAATGTTGAAGGAGTTAGGTTGGGAAGACCTGGAACATCGAAGGCATTGCTCTCGACAAAAGCTAATAGAAAAATTCATGACTGACTTGTTTCAGAATGACAGCAAACAAATATTACTACCAGAAACATTCACTTCTAGGAATGACCGTGAAAATAAGATAAGAGAAATCAGGGCCAGAACAGATTTATTTCTATACTCATTTTTTCTACGAGCGATTAGGGAATGGAATAGGAATGATTTACCGGGCGAGTAAACTTAAAATCTGACAGTTCTCGAAAAATCGCTTCGGCCATCCTGAGCTGGGTTTTCCATTGTTTTCCCAGATTGCTCCAGGTGAATGCTGGGATGGTTACTAAAAATAGTGCTTGGGCACCTCCCACATATATCCCTTCCTATGAACAAATGGTTACACATTAGGATTGGTGCAATGCACCCTCTGCAAACCAACTTTAGTGAATCCAGGGTAAAAATAATAATAATCAGGCATCATTAATTCAGTGGAAACTCCAACTGTATTTCTATGTAAACTACATTACAAAATCCAAGTTATGAGCATTATATAATGACAATTCCATTTAGTTTAGTAATTACCAAGAAATGAATTGCTAGAACAATGAATTTAACCTGTCACTTTTGACAGGCTTAGAGGCTAACATCTATACTTATAAATTGCAAGTTTTGGTCATGTCATAGATGTGTCATGCCATGATGTCACACTATGACAATATGATATCCGACTATGATGTCACGCTTTTCGCCTCAGCTGCGCAACAAACAATGAACGGAGATGTTTCTACATCTACAGCCATGCTCTGCAAGTCACAAACATTGTGGGTGGCAGAAGGTGCTAAGCACCAATCCTAAACCCGAGCATTCCAATCCCGAATAGCGCGAGGAAAGAAGGAATACATAAAAGCATCGGTACGGCATCTTATTTCTCTAATCTTATCCCTCCGGTCATTACGACTTAAATAGGTTGGCGGAAGAAGTATTTCATTGCACCCGAAATTTACATTTTTTTTGCATACTCTCCAATAAACTCAAATGCAAGCTACGTCGTCTGTCTTCCAAACTATCCCAGGTCAATGTTTGAGGTTATGCACGTTACTTAATAACAGTTCTGTTTAGTTATGCATCCGTGAATAAATTAACTGTTAGAACACTGAAAGAGAAGTACTTATTCCATTGAAATCGACACATTAATCATTAGTTGCTCTTTCTTAGTTAAAATTCGTTCAATTAAGAATTTTCTTATAGACTCTGGACAGCAATACCATTGTTACAGTAAGCTAACAAATATCTACATTACATCCATTTCAAATAATAAATGTTATTTGATGAAAATTGTACTTTGTCAGTGAAGAAACTAATTGCTAAAATACTGAATTCAATGCGTCATTTTTAATGGGCTTACAAGATATATCCAATGTAGGTATTTTAAGTCAATATTTTAACATACTAGAAGGAATGATTTGCCATATCACTGAAATAAAGGTGTGAACTGCATTTAAATTAATATATTAATTATTTGTTGTTCTTATTACCGATGTCACTATATCAGACACACATAAATATTTCCAGTAGGTCAAATTTAGATCGCAATACAATGAATGTATTCGTACGCGGGTAACAGAATCTCTGGATTTTAACAGCAATATTAGTAGAAGTTGTGGTTATGTAAAATTCAGACAGGACCAGAATGACAATTGACTTTAGTTTTATAAATAATTTAAGCTACTTTCATAATCTCCGAGTAACTGAAGTTACAGTATTTTTATACAGATGGAAGTAGTATTTATTGTGCTGAATGAGACCTGGACCAGGAATAAAACCAATATCACACAGTACAACATAAGGTTTTGGGATTCCTAACTTATTTTTAATTTGACTGGTTCCCTAATTCTGACATCATTCATTCAGTAGATGTTCCATCTGTACCGCTGTGTAAACTACAACTGAAATATATATAGGAGCATTACATAACAATAATTCTATTTATTTAGGAAACCGCATAAAAATGAATTGTCAGAACATTCCTTTCCTCCGTCACTTAAAACTAATATTACATGGCTTAACATAAGTTGTTAAGATTTACTTTTTGCATCCTTCGTTTCACTGTGGTCATTATTCCAGCCACATGTAAGATGTGTAAGCCATTAAAATATCGAAATACATCACAGATAACAAAAAAGAAAAATGTAAGAACCCGTGAAGAGTTTGGGTCAAATTTATATCATGATGCATGAAGACTATGACAAGCAATGCAGGGAATGTGTTAATTTCTGTATGATTGAAGCTTTGATTTTCTAGCGGCAATATTAGTGGAGATTGTGGTTAGGCTGAAATGCAACCTGGACCAAGTTGACACCTGAAACTTTTTGCTATAGCACAAGCGACATGAAATTTCATTGAGCTTTATTTTATAACAATTCTATTTAGATAATCAATGGCAAATAAATGACTTGTCAGAACACTCTGTTAACCCCATCATTTTTGACGGTCTTAGCGGCTAGTCTAATATAAAAGGGACCACACAAGTGGGCATTAATATGAGTGATATGGCTAGTAAATTAATGAGTCACATTGTTCACAGAAATTTTCAAAGCACAAACATGGGTGAAAATGGAAGAAAAGTGCTTCAAAACAAACCAAAGGGTAGAAAAGGTTATTTAAAAATTTAATTCCAAATTTTCAAGTTTTAATGTGCTTTATCTAGTTTACTGTATTTGCAGAATGAAAATGGTCTTTAAAAAAAAATGTATAAACCAGTATGAAGTCAATTAACACCATTATTTTTTATTTCTAAGGCCAGTCATCCACTGCAAGCATATTTGTGCAACTATCCTGACTCGCATATTCATGCATATTGGTGCAACTGATCCCTACACACTGAGCATTATTGAACATTGTCCACTGCAAGTGATCTTGAGAAACTAAAGGTGAAGAGCAACTGAACCTACTGGATTTGGATTAACAGCTTGTAGTCGCTGTTATATATTCTACGCTCATCATTCATTTACGTCTTTGATTGTTTTAACCATCAATTTGAGTAATGAGAAATTAATCAGCACTGTAAATGAGAAAACACTGTTGTGTGATATGAGAGACAAGCAATACTACTCACATGATATTCAATGGAAACTGTGGGCAAAAGTTGCCGAAGGCATTGGTAGTAAAGATGGTAGGTAATTTTGACAAATATACTATCTTAGCTACTTTAAAATTAATACCCAGTGTACATACACTTTAGTGATACTTTTTGAAATTGCAATATTTATGATTAATCTGCACTTAAATTACATACATAAAATATATATAATACCTTTATTATTACATAAAGTACACTTGCTAATAAAATATCTACAAAATTTGTATTTCTTGAAAGAATATTTGTATTCTTTAGAAAATATATTAATCATTCAAACACTAAGTATACTACTGAATCGGTGGAACTGAAATGAAACGTGAAATCTCCACAAAAGAGGCTTCTGGACAAGATAAGTGGCAAGATCCAGAAGGTAATTTGGGATATAGCGGCAATTCACCATCTTTGAAATCCTGAGCATCAGTTCAATAACTCCACAGCGTTCCAATCCATCCCTTCAACCACCAGTTGGATCCCCCACTACAATCACTACCCAGACTAAGCACAGAACAATGGATCATAGCAATTCTGACAAACAGTTTTTTGAAATCGAGAGAGAAAAATTATAAATATTAACAGTACCACTTAAGAAGATTACTCAGTTTTAGTGGTCTATTCCCAATAAACTCTAGCAAGTTTTCGTTGATAAGGACACACCTCCAACATCTCCACACACACCTCAAACATCTCCACACACTCCTTCTCCATACTCATCGCCCTGGTCTGCTCAATGAAACACTCCAGTTGTTGTTGTTTGGCTTTAGGGCGCATCAACATCGGGGTTATTAGCACCCTAACTAATACCTGGCGTGACAACGTGGCAAAAATGCTGTCTATGTGGCCGACTGTAAAAAGGTCGGCCACAGAGACAGCACAATAAAATACTAAAATACTGACAGACATACTGTCTGCATGGCCGACTGTAAAGAGGTCGGCCACACAGACGGCAAAATAAAACATAATAATAGAACTATGGCTGTAGACGGGCCACAAAGAGTAAAAATACATACATTGCCTGGTTGGCTGGAAAAGGGCCAACCAGTTTAAAAAAATGAACTAACTGGCTAGCTGTAAAGGGGCCAGTCATATAAACAAGATCACAACTAAAAACAGTACTTGGATTGGTGGTTGTATAAGGCCACCAATCCAATCTAAAATCTAGGCCGGTCTGCCCAAAATTTTTGTGACAAGTCCGGCCAAGCTACAAAACTTTAAAACCTTAGCCACGTCGCCACCGTCAGCGTTTAAAATTAGGAACAGATTGTTGGCTAAGCCAACGTCTGCCCTTAACTCTAAAAACAGCACACATTCTGTTAAAATGTAGCGTACCGTCAAAGGTAAGCCACAAGCATCACACTCCGGAGGTTCCTTTCGGCGGAGAAGAAAGCTATGAGTCAGAGGACAGTGCCCTATACGGAGGCGAGTAAGGAGAACCTCATCCTTCCTCGCCCGCTGGAAGGAGCTGTTCCATGGCTGAACGGTCGGTTTGACCTGCTGGAGCTTGTTATGATCAACTTCCAGCCACGGCCTCTGCCAAACATCAAAAACAAATCTTTTCGCCGTCGAGGCAAGGTCTGACTTTGGGACCGTTTGAATGTCAGTTCTGACCTTGTCGCAGGCTAACTTGGCAGCTTCATCAGCTGCCTCATTCTCTCTGATTCCTACATGGCCTGGTACCCAGCAGAATAATACCTCCTTTCCACGAGATTGGAGGGAAAGGAGGGCGTCCTGGATTAGATGGTCTGCTTGATACATATTTCCTATGACCTGAATACAGCTGAGGGAATCACAGCATATGATGAACCACTTATCGCTCTTTACTTTCATTTGCTGAAGCGACTTTAGCATGGCGTAGCACTAGGCAGTAAAAACGCTGCACCTGCCATCCAGTTTGAATGTGTAAGTCGCTCGAGAGAACACTACGGAGCAGGCAACTCTGTTAACCTGCTTAGACCCATCCGTATACACCGGGGTAAACGTGTGATACTGTTTAAAATGTCTCTAAAAATATTAAAAACACTGTCAGCAGTACACAGTTTGTTATACCGAGACAGGTCTAAAATTATTCTGGGCCTCTTTACAACCCAGGGAGGAAATTTACTCCAATCCTGGTGATAAAAAGAGGGAAGCTTGAATCCGTATTGTTCTAAAATTGCATTTGAACGGTAGCTGAACGGTTTAGTGGCTCTATGCCGATTGGTATAGAGCTGTTCGTAGTTGGGGTGTAGAACTATGTCGTACACGGGACTGCCAGGTGTTATGGCAATGTACAGGTAGTGTCGCACCATGAGGAATCGCCGGCGGCTCGCCCGAGTCAGCACAAATGCTGACAATAAGGCTGGTGCGATATGCACCCTTGGCGAGCCGAATTCCAGCATTGTGGACACTATCCAATATACGGAGATAGCTGTCCGTGCCGAACCATACCCGATACAGCTGTATTCCAACCATGACCGCACAAAGGCTCTAAAATTGTGGCAGGTAGGAGCGGTCAGCATTCCATGACCTGCCACACAGACATTTTAAATCATTTAGAGCTTTTGAGGCTCTGGCTTTAACATCTTTGAGATGTGGTAGCCAAGTTAACCTATTGTCTGAAATGAGGCCCAGAAACTGAACCGTTTCAGTGAAACATGAAACGGTATTCCTCAAGGTAAATTGGGGCTCTGATAAAAGGCTTCTGCTACGAGTAAAAAGTACACACCGGGTTTTCTTGGCAGAGAAACGAAAACCAGTGTGCACTGACCATTCATCCAGCCTGTTCAGCGTGAGTTGCAGCTGCCACTTGGCGCTTCTCAGGCTGGATGATGCACAAAAAATTAAAAAATCATCCACATATAAGGAGTACCCTACAGGACTCCTTATTATGGCTGCAACACTATTAATAGCAATTGCGAAAAGAGTCACACTTAAAACTGACCCTTGAGGAACACCGATTTCCTGAATAAAAAGATCAGGCACTTCACTACCGACTCGGTACCGGAAGCAACGACCAGATGAAAATGATTTTAAAAAACGGGGCAGGTTACCCCTAAAACCCCATTTATGCAACTGTTTTAAAATAACATGCCACAAGGTAGTATTGTAGGCCTTTACAAGATTGAAAAAAAAAAAAAAAAAAAACACCCACAAGGTGTTGACTGCGGATAAACACATCCTGTATTGCCGCCTCCAGGAGGATAAGGTTGTCCAAGGTGGTACGTGACTTCCTGAATCCACACTGAAAGCGGCTCAGCTGATTACGGGACTCAAGACACCAGACGAGGCGGCGATTCGCCATCCTCTCCAGTGTCTTCCCCACGCAGCTAGTCAAGGCAACACTACGATAACTACCTGCCAACAATTTGTCTTTCCCAGGTTTTAAAATAGGAATTGATGTTGCTTCTTTCCACGAGTCGGGGAACTGTCCTCCGGTCCAGATATCGTTAAAAATATCCAGAAGGTACTATTTAGCATATTTATTAAGACCCCTCAGCAACTGGTACTGGATCAAATCAGGCCCTGGAACAGTGTCATTGAAGCTGTTTAACGCTGACTCCAGCTCCCAAGATGTAAATGGGCAGTTTGTAAGCCTCTGTATTCGACGAATCGAAGCACAGCCCACGCCTCTTAGCAGCAATCTTTCGTTGCTGGAACCGAGGGTCAAAATGGGTGTACGAAGTGATAGCGGCAAAGTTCTCTGCCATCAGCTGTGCTATGCTTCGTTCGTCGGTAATTACACGTCCGTAATCCAGTAATCCAGATACTGTTGGGCGGGAGTACCTTCCAGATATACGGTAAATAGATTCCCATACTTTCGTCGAAGGTGTGGAACAATTTACAGTGCTCACAAAGTCCTGCCATGACATTTTCTTGCTCTCCTTAATAACACGATGCGCCTTAGCTCTGGAAATACGGAACGCTGCTAGGTTGTCAGATATTGGGCACAACCTAAAACGACGCAACACCCATCTCTGACCCGAGATGGCAGAACAACATTCGCCATTCTACCAGGGGACGGATGTCCTTCGCGGCGATCTGGAGCTTTTCGCCATGGAGATGTCAGCTGCATGGTGAATCACTTCTATGAAGTGATTCACCTTCTGTGAAGTTATTCACCTTCTCCTGTATACTGCCACAGGGTTGTTGTAGTGCAGAACGGCAGTAGAGCTGCCAATCTGCACCACTGACGTTCCATTTGCACCAGTTATTACCTCCTCCAAGTTCACACTCAACGTGCATCCAAATAGGGAAGTGGTCGCTACCACATAGGTCGCGATCCACCTCCCACTGCACGGAGTCCACAATTGAGGGAGAACACAAAAAAAGGTCAATGGCAGAAGACGTACCGGAAGCAGTGGTGAAATGAGACATTTGCCCTGTATTCAGATACAAATTTCCTCCTGCTCTATCAACCACTCGGCTCCTGGGGCAGTCACAAGTGGAACCCCACAACGCACAATGGGCATTGAAATCCCCCAAAAGGAGAAAGGGCGGAGTGAGTTGTTGTACGATGCCAACCAGGTCATTGTAATCGATGGACAAACTGGGTGGCAGGTAGAGAGAGCATTCGGTCAGTTGGATTGGACCGTGTATTTTTACCGCTACTGCTTGTAATGAGGAGGTGAGAGCAATGGGTTCAGAGTGGACAGTGTTTCGGACCAACACAGCCACACCTCCCTTACCTCGATCATCCTTGGTATCGTCCTTTCGGTACATGTCATATACTCTTAGCACTGGTTGGTGTGATGGTCTAAAATGTGTCTCCTGTAAGCAGAGACACAATGGATTAGACCGTGCTACGAGTTGGACTTCCTCTTTGTGAGCCTGAAAACCGTTTATGTTCCACTGAAGTATGGGAGCCATCCTACGTCTTTAAAACCTCACGCCCCGGGTCGGGTGGGTCCTCCGATGACAATTGCTCACGAACGGAACCAGGTTCGTCCACCAGCATTACGTCGTCTTCAGGGTCCGAAGACAAATCTTGTTCTAAGGCTTCTAAGATGGGTCTTGCGGATCTTTCTACCGCCGAGGCCTTTTCCCCTTCTTCTCCCTCGCAGTTGGGGATCTGGGGGAAGAAGTAGAAGGGGACTTCAAGAACATGGTGGGGTCCGTTTGTTTGAACTTCGGACCCCGAACTTTCTGCACTATCTGCCATCCGCTTCCGGAAGATGGTGTTGCCGTTGCTACATCTGCTGCAGATGATGTTTCTGCTATGGTTGCCCTTTCAGTTATTGCAGAGGCACCCACATCTGTAGCTACTGTAGCGGATGGCTGTGCCTTTGATGGTGGACTTGCTGAACCTGCTGTTGATGTGGTCGAGTTTTCAGAAGTGATGCTACTGACGTCCGAGGTCCTAGGTGACATGACCTTGGTGGCTTTGGCGCCACAATTGAATTGACATGAGCACGTTGTACTTGTGCCCATGTCTGCAAAGGACGTGTGTGTAGCAACACTTTCTTTCCTGACGGGAGTTGAAAGAGTCTTAGCGAAGCTAGTAGCAAAGATGTGTGGTGCTAGCGTCTTGTACCGCTTCTTCGCTTCGCCGTAAGGAATTCGCTCTTTCGTCTTTAACTCCGGTATCTTTTTTTCTTCAAGATACAATCAACACTCCTTGCTCCAGGCTGGATGTGCACACACCTGTGGGAGGGTGCAACTACTGCCTGCCTCATGTGCAGCCTTTCCGCATTTCCCACAGGTGGGGTTGTCCTTGTATGATCGAACCGCTGGCACTTAAAGCAGCGCATTGGGTCTGGTACATACGGGTGAATATTCAAGTTCAAATATCTTGCCTTGATGTTTTTGGGCAACGTCGGAGTGTCAAATGTCAGGATGAAGGTGGCTGTCTTCTCAAGACTGCTGTTAACCCTTCAATTAATCTGACGATCCTCGACCACATGTTCTGTTGACTACTCCTTAAGGAGTTCCTTGGTTTCTAAATCCATAAGTTCCCCGCAGGTGATGACGCCTTTACTTGAATTTAGAATTTTATGGAGTTCGCACTTCACTTCGAACTCCCCAAGCTTCTCACACTTTATTAAGGAGTTGGACAGCCTGCCTGTGGGTGGATGTTTCCAAAAGCAGTGTCCCATTCCTCAGCTTTTTTACCGATTTGAGGGTAGCCGCAATACCCTCTAAACCATTGTGTACACAGAATGGAGAGTCCTTCTCAAAAGATCCCTCCACACTTGTCATGATAACGAAGGCATTGTCTATTAAACAACCCTTGCCGTTAATGTGGTTTAGTTCCGGGGGAGGGCTTTCAACCCTCGCCTGCTTGTATCCACCTGGGTGTATTTTTATTAACCTGCAACACACCCGGGGCGCAGGAGTTTTTGTTCTTTTTTGTGAGTTGGAATTTTGGTCCCACGAGAAAAAAACAGTTTAAAAGGAAGCGCTAATACAATAGGATTGCGCAGGTGCCCCTGAGATTGCACGTTAGTGAGTGATCTGCCTCTCTCCCATGCACCTCCTCGGCACGTGTCCGACCTTGAGGTTGAGGGATTTTTTATAGAGGTTTGTACCATCCTTATGATCTGGGCGATTAAGCCAAGATCCCCACTCTCCTATGCACACAACGTTCCACGGCCACGCCCTAGCGTGGTCATTGAAGCAGCATGGTAGGAGTTTATGGCGTGGGAAACTTGTGGCCCTCACAAGTTTCCAGCTCGGGCTCCGCGGGTTTGCCAAACCCGTACCTGGCACTTGCGTACCAGGTCCGTGCGGGGGAAACACTCCAGTTGTTTCATCTCTGTCACCCTCAACAACAGATTACTAATCACCTGAACCCAACGACGCTGTTCATCCCTGACCCCACCCCAATGAAATTTCTTTGTTGACTTTTGAAATGTGCCATAAAAAAAGGTGTTGCTTGAGTACTTTTTGTAAGGAATGTCAACAGTTTTGTATCAATTTCTGTTTAGTTAGTAAATGTTCAAAAAATTACTGGTATTTTTATTATTATTTTGCTTCTGGCTTTACCCCTAATTGATATCATTATAGGTGGGAAGGGACTGGGGGCAAGGAACTGGAAGGAATTTGGCCATGGCCTTTTGAAGAACCATCCCAGTATTCACCTGGAGTGATTTGGCGACACCATAGAAAACCCAAATCTGGATGGCCAGACCAGAATTCAAACCTGCATACTCCCGAAAGCAAGGCCATAGCATTACTGCTCACCCACCATGCTTGGTTGAGAACAGCTGCAACAATCATAGTCACCCAACTCAAAGTCAGCTCTAGTGGACGGTCTGAGTAGCA
This sequence comes from Vandiemenella viatica, assembly GCA_031002005.1. Classification (NCBI taxonomy): domain Eukaryota; kingdom Metazoa; phylum Arthropoda; class Insecta; order Orthoptera; family Morabidae; genus Vandiemenella; species Vandiemenella viatica. The sequence goes on along the minus strand of CM061920.1, from coordinate 342,806,965 downwards.
CCCTGTAGTCTGACTTATAGTCAGCTATAGTCGCTCGAGTTGTTAGTCACTCAAATACGTTTGCAGTGGATGACCAGTCTAATACTATTTCAATATGGCATAAATGTTCTGATTTGCTGATATTGTCCTGTTAGCAGAATAGACAGAGGATCTTGAGAAGTTCTGAATGACATCAATAAAATACTGAAGGAAGATTCTGGACTAAATACAAAAGCAAAGCAAGACAAAGGCGATTAAATATATTAAAAATTATAGCAACAATAGTAGCTGAAATACAAAAATAGGGGAAGTAAAATTATAACTGATGGCCAAAGCAGGAATACTGTAAAAAGCAGAATAGCACTAGCGAAACGAGCATTCATGAAAAAGAGAAATATATTAGTTCAAAATAACGATCTAGAACTCAGAAAGAACTTTTTAAAACTCTATGTGTTGAGCATAGCACTTTATGGTAGTGAGGAATGAACTTTATAAATACCAGGCAGAATTAAAATTAAAGCATCTGAAATGTGGTGCTATAAAAGGATGCTGAAAATTTAATGGACATATAACTAAGAAATGAATGTGGAAATGACGGGTGAGGAAAGAAGTTTGTGAAAGAGTCTTACAGAAGGAGGAGAAAGGATGGCAAGTACCATTTTAAGACATGCAAGATTGATTAATTTGTTAGTGGAGGGAACAATTAAAGGTAAAAACTGTAGAGGTAGGGAAAGATTTGAGTATAAGAAGCAGATAATTGAAGATGTAGTTTGTAAAGGTTGAGATGAAGAGATAAGCACAAGACAGGAAGGGATGAAAGATTAAATCAAATCAGTCCAGAAACTGATGACAGCAATAAAAAAATTCTATCCACTTAATAAAATTTTAGATTTAAATGTTAAACAGATGAATGTATTCAATTTTTTTACCAATCTATGAATTTGTTGTCAAACTTATATGAACTTTGTAACTGCTTACCTTGGGCGACAACATGAAGTTCTCTTTGGTTCTAAAGAGATGACGTTCCTCAGAATTAGGTCGCCGTCCAATTATAACAGGAAAACAATCTCCTGTTGAGCAAGGGCTAATTTTTTCTAGTGTTTCCTCTATCTGGAGACAATGTTTGAAACACTGAAAAGAAAAATCAAACAATGATTAAATGAACAGGACAGTTTTAAAGTTTGAGTAAGTATGTAAAACATCGGATAAAGTAAAGCCATTACACCCCTAAGCTAAAGGCAGGAAGGAGGGAAGCAGTGACAAAAAGCAATATCATGAAACGTCTCTTTTTTTTAAAAAAAAAACTGCTTTACGTCTATCAACAGCGAGGTCTTTAGAGACGGGAAAGGATGGGGGCAAGGAATGGGAAGGAATTTGGCCATGGCCTTTTTAAGGAAGCATCCTGGCATTCACCTGGAGTGATTTGGGAAACCATGGAAAACCCAAATCTGGATGCCCAGACGGGGATTCGAAACGCCGTCCTCCCGAATGCGAGGCCAGAATGCTACCCATTACACCACCACGCTCGGTATGAAAATGTCACCTTAGATAATACACAGTCCAGTCATATTAATGTGACCACCACCTACTTTCGATGCCAACGTGAAATAACCAATCACAGAAGGCAGGTGGCAGCACATTACAGTGGAGTGTATATAATAGATGTCTTAGGGCATCGGAAAGCATTTCAATCGTTGGCGTAATGCAGAAACGTAGCGATTTATCCGACATCCAAAAGGGCATGATTATTGGCTTTCGGGCCAAGGGTGGAAGCATTTTGGAAACGGCTAATTTTGTGAACTGTTCACGTGCCGCAGTGGTGAACGTATACCGTGTATAGCAAAATGGCACTATTCAAAATCAGCGGCATGGAACATGTGGTGCACCACGGGCTATAGATGACAGAGGCGAATGAAGGCTACGGAGATGCGTTCGGTCAAATAGACATGCAACTGTTGAGCAACTGACCACCTAGATGAACCAAGGGGCTACCAAGAATGTTTCCTCAACAACGGTTCAGCGAACGTTGCTGCGCATGGGCCTCCGCAGCAGACACCTGGTTAATGCACCTATGCTTACTGCTGTTCATCGGCGACGAAGGCTGGAATTTGCACGCCAGTACCGCAACTGGACATCCACAGAGTGGTGACAGGTGGCTTTTTCTGATGAATCACGTTTTATGCTCCATCAGACAGATGGAAGTTGGCGCATACGGCGTGAAACATCTGAAAACCAACACCCTGCAACAATTGCCGGAAGGATCCAGGGTGGAGGAGGGAGCATTATGGTTTGGGGAATGTTTTTCTGGCATTCACTGGGTGAACTCATCATTGTGGAAGGCATGATGGATCGGCACAAGTACGTATCTGTCCTTGCGGACCATGTCCACCCCTACATGCGAATAATTTTTCCTTAGAATGATGGCATCTACCAGCAGGACAATGCGAGGGTGTCATACAGCTCGCAGTGTATGTGCGTGGTTCGAAGAGCACCAGGATGAGTTTACCTTACTCCCATGGCCAGCAAACTCACCGGATTTAAACTCAATCAAGAATCTGTGGGACCACCTCGATTGGGTTGTTCGTGCCAAGGATCCTCAACCGCGTAATCTAGCTCAGCTGGCCATGGCACCAGAGTCGGCATGGCTCAACATCCCAGTGAACACCTTCAAAAACCTAACTGACTCTCTTCCTGCACGCCTTGCAGTGGTCCGCTTTGCCAAAGGTGGTTATTCTGGTTTTTGAGAGGTGGTCACATTAATGTGACTGGACTGTCTATTTGTGGGGCTAGAACACAAATAACAGATGAAAACAAACATGCTATAGTAATTTTTGCGTCTTAGAATATCACAGTATGTGAGGCAGCCTTTTAAAACACCCACTCTCCATGTTCTCCTGTTGATAAAGGGTTATATCACATGTGGGTTTTTTTTCTGTTTTGTGTGTTCAACCCCACAACCATAATCTAAGGTAAGTGATGGCTCATTTCCCATTAGAATTGGGAAATGAAGCCCCACTTACCTTGGATGCTTGGACGATGGCCTTTTTTTTGTTTTTTTGTTATTGCCTTATACCACATCAACATCGAGGTCATTAGAGGTGGGATGGAATTGGGGACGAGTATAAATTCGGCCATGGCCTTTTGAAGAAAGCATCCCGGCATTCACCTGGAGTGATTTGGGGAAACCATGGAAAATATAAATCTGGATGCTTGGATGGGAATTCGAACCCGTGTCCTCCTGAATGCAAGGCCAGAGCGTTTAACCGCTCATCCACCACGCTTGGTGGGATGATGGTTCGGCAACAAGAATTCACATAACACAAATGAACACAAAAGACACTGAAATATTCGGGACTTGACCTTTCCTCAGCAAATAGAACATGGCAGAGGGTGAGTGCTGTAGGAGACTGCCTCACATAGGAGGCAAGGAATATGGTCCATGGTGGGGGTAAATTCAAACAGAGGGCAGGGAGAGAGGGTACTGATTTTAAGAGAAAACTCAAGTATTGTAAAGTATCAAATTAAATCATGGGTAGACAGAAAAAACAAATAGTATTATCTGAGAACGAGGCCTGGTCGGTGTCCGACATTCAGAATTGTGATGGTATACCAATTTTCTCCCTCAGAGTTCAGATAGGAATGTGGCTTCAGGTAGTATTCTAATGCCTTTGACTGTGAAATAAGTATTCATTTCAAGGAGCTGTGATAGTGAGTCGTTAGTATGGGCAGCAACAAGGTACTCTAGTTAAATGTAGACCACCTTGTTCTAGTAACATAATAGAAGCCGGGAGCTCGAAGTTAAAAATTTGTGTGAAAAGAGTAAACAGACTGGATGCAGTGTAACTCTTTAAAAGCAACCAATAACGGCTGATGAAATTGTTACTGTCGTGGCAACTGACATTAGCTATCAATGGATGTTCTAGGATGAGGGTTTTAACTTGTGGATATTCTGATGTAGAGGTGGTTAGTGGTGCGGCCTACATATGAACAAGAGCAGTGGAGGGCAGGTTAAGTAGTTATATAAGGGATGCTGTGGTGCACGTTGTAATGATTTATAAGATAATTCTTCATGGAATTCTTCCTTTTAATATTTTTATGAACTTACAGGTCTGTTATCTACTTTGTTATGATTCATGAGTCAGAAATAACATACATTTCATTGTTTCTAAGGAATGTAGATTAATTTTCAAAAAAAATTCTTTAATGAAAAACAACATTCATAAAACCAACATCCATTCCATATTTCTGAACATCTGGACGATTCTAGATGTAATGATAGTGATCAGAAGTTCTCACCGAAAACTACAGATCCCATACCAACAATTCAGTCTTGTTTTATTTATATCATCAAAAATTCTTTGCAATAATTTCCAGAACATGTAACTCTATTGTCGAATAACCACGATCTATCTTCTAGTCATGTTGATAGGTATCTCGCTTTAAAATGAAAAAATGAGTCTAAGAAGATTCAGATTCAAATTTGTTTATTTTCCTTTAAGACATCAGACTCCAAAGATACTAGGTGCAAATGTAATCAGATGCTCCAGTGATTATAACATTCAATCAACTACTGCTCATAATACTTCGAAGAACCAAATCTCATTTCTGCTGATCACTTACACAAGTTTTACAGAAAATTCCTGAATATTTCAAAGACTTCTGACAGACGTTTCTGGAATTCTAACAATACTTAAACAATTAAAATCATATTAAAATAATCAGAATTGATACAAAATCATTCACAATCATTATGAAATGCACAGAAACAAAAATTAAAGATATTTACACACAAAATTATCCACACAAATCAGTCCAAATTGTCCTCTAAACATTGTAGCTCACTTCAATACAAAGATTTACAAACTTTAATCCAATGTTCTTGCCACAGTACTGTCCTTGAGCATATTAAATAGTATTTACATAGTTTATTTTCATAAAACAATGTTCATTTACACAAATTCACTATCAACAACAAGAAAAATATACAAAACCATATTTACCCAACTTCCAGGTTATTAAAATTAATTCTTGAAATACAATTTCATTCAAGGCTGGGCCTGAGGGCAATTATAATGTGACAATAAGAATTATCCGCAAATTTCACACTAGACATTGAGTCATGGAACTTTATTCTTCTGATTTCACAAATTAAATAAACAAATAAATAAATTAATGAATTAACTATTTTAATATTAATTAGCATCACTACATCCCCCACTAATTCCTATGAAATTCGTAAGCAACAGAATAAAATGGGAATTATATATAGCTATAAAAAGGTTTCTTAGGTATCACTAACAAGTACCTCGGGTGTTGGTTGATTACTACCATAAAACAGAACATAATTAATTTCTTAACATTGGAAACAAAATTTATTAAAATGCTCTGCATGTTGAGATGCTGTCTTCTCCACATAGCATGCATAGAAAAATCTTATGCTTGTCTCATAATTTAACAGGAACTTGCCAGTGAGTCTACTGCAGTGTACCCCTGAAACAGGTCATACACTTCTGCTAGTATTTTGTATATTTAAAACCCAAACATGAAAAAATAGGACCACAAGTAAGGATATGATTAAGCTCTTATGCTCTTGTAGTTGTCTCCTCAGTAAGTTTGAAACCACTGGCCTAACTGTCTCATTGCCCATTCTACAGTGCTGCTTCGTGTATGATACAATGAAGTTCTTTTCACTTCTATCCCCACCCTTGAAAATTGTTCAATCCACAACTTCACTGAAAACTGGGAAGTATTATCAGTGAGAACTTTTTTCGGCTTTCCAACATTGTGTATACATTCATTAATAAATTTCTGAACACAAGATTTTAACAGTTGCCTTCTTAATGGGGTATAATTTGCCATACTTTGAGAAAGCATCCATTACTACTTAAATTTGAGTGACTCCTCCTCTTGACATTGGTAGAGGTTCAAAAACTTTACTGAAATTAATGTTGAAGGTTTATAAAAGATTACACTTTGCATAACTCCTAAATGTCGTGCATTATCTGCCTTTACTCTTTGACATAAATTACATGAAGATATTAAATTTCTGACTCGCCAGTATGTATTAATAAAATAGAAATGTTCTTTCAGGATCTAACAGCACTTGTTGGTACCATATTGTCCATAGCTAAAATGTGGTGTAAAATAAGTTTATGTCAGGCACCAGTACTTTCCAACTATCACTATTTACATAGTCGCTTTTAAAAAGTATCCCATGGAAAAACAATAACACGTCTTTAATTTTAGATCACAATTTTGATCTTTAAATCTCTCAATAAATGATCTAATGATCCTATCTTCATTTTGTTCCACCTCATATATTTCAGACATTGCCCAACCTCTTTCTCAAAGGGAACTCCTTTCAGGTAAAAACGTGGAGTTCTTCATTCAAAGGACTGGACAGTTGATCACTTAAATCCACAGGAGTCTGGACAAAGCATCCGAGATCTGATTATTATTTTTACTTTGGTACCGTATTTTGAAGTTGATCTCTTGTAGGAAAAGAGCCCATCTCGTAAGCCTCCTATGGACCAATTTGCACTGAATAAAGAAAGATAAAGCTTTGTGATCAGCATAGACAGTTACTCTTCTAGTGAATAGAAGGTATGTAATTCTTTGAAAGGCCCAAACAATTGACAATGATTCTCATTCAAATTGCACAATTATTTTCACAGCATGATAACAACCTACTGGCAAAAGCTACTGGTCTATGATCAGTGTGCTCTCCTTTGCTGACTTCCTGAAACACTTCTACACAAATCCCACTGCTGGAACTATCTGTAGCAACACAAAAGAGGTTCCAATCTGGGTTACACGACATGGAGTCCTTGTAACTTCAGCTTTAATTAAAAGAAAATCTTTTTCACACTCTTCCATTCACTTCCATCTAACATCCTTTTTACTGAAAGCCTCGAGGTGAGGGTTATTTAGAACCTGAAACTTGACAAAGTTTCTGTAATAGTTGCATAGTCCACGGAAACTATCCAACTGCTTCTTATCTTGGGGTCTTGGAAAATTTTCAATGGCTTTTTAGTTGTCCTCATTTGGGAAAATACCCTCTTGAGTAGTGATGTGTCCCAAAAACTCTAATTTGCTCTTAGGGAAGACAAATTTCTTTAATCTTAAGGTCATTCTGCCTTTATGAAGTGCAGTTAAAACGCAATAAGGTGCTCTTCTTTAGTGTCACTGGCTATTAATATACCATCCACATAGACCTTTACTTTCTCGAGAAGCCTTCCTAATACCTTGTCTAAAGCTCTTGTAAAGTTTGTTACTGCATTATTTAACCCAAACAGTAGAATGTTAAAATGTTAACTACGCACATTATACAAGAAGGCAGTAAATTTTCCTGATTCTTTAGCAATATGAAGCCATGAGGTCTAGACGCGAGGGACTTTTTCCCCTGAAATTCCTGGAGATTTCCATCAATAGGAGGTGGATGATCTCTTTCGGTTACAAGTACAATATTTAGCATACTTAGCTAGTGCCAATCTGACTGATTGATCAACTTTTGTAACTATTACATGAGGGTTATTGAAAAGGTTTGTAGACTGTTCAATAATATCCCATTCTAACATCCAATTGATTTTTTGATCTACCTGCTGTCTTTTTGCAATTGGGACTTGGTAAGGCTCACAGGTTATTGTGAAATGACACTCGTAGACTTTTGCTAGTACATGTCAATCTGATAAATCATCAAATTCCTTTAGGATTCCTGAAAGTAGCTCTTGGTACTCTGCTTCTATGGTCTGGATTCCCTTCAAGGGGTTAACATCCTGAGGACCCACTTGAATGGCACTAATGCAATACTTTATTACCTCTATTAGGAAACATGACTGTCATAGACCTTTTTGGTCTCTCCATGATTTGAACTTCACAAAGTCCACAGCTGTCCTACTCTTCCTAGCAGGCACTATAGATGTCTTCATGTGAGATTCACTTATAAAGAACTCTAAAAAAAACTTATTTGTAGTTTAAAATGGCCTTAAGCATCCAATCAACTCCAAAAATAAAGTCCGTACTGAGTGCTGGCACTACAAATATGGGTATCTCCATTAGTAGTTTTTTAAATTCTGCTTCCAAAAGAATTTGTTACCTAACAAGTTTGCTCCTGTCCGCAGTGGTTGTGATAACTGTCATGCCATTTACGGGATATTCAGGTAAAAGTTTTACAATGATTATATCCTTATGGACTACTTCTGAAATACAAGAAATCTCAGATCCTGAATCAATCAACACTTTGCTAACTAAACCATTAGCCTTAATCGTTATAAATGAGGCTCTGGTAAATTTGTCCTTCCCATCAAGTTCTTCAAGAAGATCTTCTCAGGGAGATTGTGGAAAAGAGTCATAATATCACATAGAGATGGTCCAACTTTCGGTTCAGCCTCCACTTGGACCACAGTTTCAGCCACACCTAGTTTCTGGGTTGAATTTTGAAAGACTCGTCCATAAGTGTCACATCTAAGGTTTCACTTTCTCTCTGTTTATCTTCAATTTTATCGAAATGATTATTTCTCCCCTTAAAATACCCTTCACTTCCTTGTTTAAGGTACCTGACGTACCTCTGATTATGATGAGTCATATCGTTTACATTGGGTGCAGTTAAAAACTGCGAATTCCTCTTCTCTCTACTTTGATAACTATCCTTTTTAGTAGGATCATTGGGTAAATGAGGATCTCCTTGACTGTAGTTACCTCGTTCCCTGTTTCTCTGTTCCCTATCATCAAAATCCTAGGCCCAATTTAGAAGATCATTTATTGTCTTGACTATCTGGGGGTTAAAAAAAGGTTTCTTATAATTGTTAATAATACCTTTAATAACAGCTAGTTCCTCAATAACATGGTCCAAGTGTTTTATTCCAAGCAAACATTGATGGATGAAGTCATGAAGCTTCTCCCTGTTCTAGCTGTATAGCCTCCCATTAAAAAAAAAAACCTAATATTACATTACTTTGTTGAGCACTAGACCAGAAATAAGTTTGAAATTTGCTTTTAAACTCCTCATAAGTTCAGTAACTAGGTATTTGTCGATCTCCCCACATCTTTGCAATACCTTTTAGATGATGATACACTATATAAATTTATCTTCCATCAGTAAAAGAAATGAAGGTTTCAAATGCTTTAAAACTTCTTTTAAAATCTACTGGGTGGAAACCCTTATGATTTGGAAAATTTTTAACTTTAACTTTTTCTGGAATAATTACTGAAATGGGGTGTGGTACTGAGGATTCTTTCCAACTGCGATTTCTTTTTTTTTTTATGGTTTTACGCTTCGACGACGAAGAGGTAATTAGAGGTGGGAATGGTGGGGGGCAATGAATGGGAAGGAATTTGGCCATGGCCTTATGAATGAAGCATCCAGGTATTCGCCCGGAGTGATTTGGGGAAACCATGGAAACCCAAATCTGGATGCAAGGACAGGGATTCGAACCCACATTCCAAAATACGAGGCCAGAGCGTCCAACTGCTACCTAAATGCCCTTTAGCTCCTTTGATTTTCTTATTTAAAACTCACACATCATTAATGATTTTCAATGTGGGATTCTCTGTTTCAGTTTGCGCACTCTCTAACTGTTAAATATGTCTTTTTATATTACCTTCATGTTCGTGCTTGTGTCCTAGTTAGAGTCTCATTTAACAGTCCTACACCACCTTTAACCTTGAGTTATTCTATTTCTATTTGACTGACTCAATTTTCTTGATGTGTAAAATCTTTTAAAAGGTATCTCCAAACTGGTTTATCTGGATCTGTATCTTGTTTACTACCTCTTCTTGACTCTCATGGCATTCAAGTTTGTGTTTTGCTTCCCCTGAAATCACTTATCCTGGTATCTATTAATTGGGAGTGGTTCATGAAATCTCTTCTCAGCTCGGTTATACTAGCACTGAGCTTATAATTTAATTTACAATTGGTCTCATTGAACTGAGCACTCAACACATTTAATTAATCAATGAACTGTATGTGAACAAAGACTTTCTCGGTGTATTGTCGACACATAATCTTCATGGGGAAATCTTCAGGTCTAGTGTTATTCCATTTTCCCCTTCCATGATAAATGTTCTTAATATTGGGTAGTCTGCTAAAGCAAGTGCAGTGGGGTTGTTGTAGGATTTTGAGGAAAATGATGAGCATTTGAGGAAAGGAATGTAGCAAGTCAGTTAATGTAATCAAGACCATGGGAGAACTGGATCACGAATACGGGGAGGTGGTTAATTTAAAAAAATGTAGGATGGGACTAGCTGTGTGAAGGATAGGTTACATAATGAGATATTTGTGTTTGTACAAGATCAACTACTGATAGGTTAAAACATATTTACTGGCTCAAATAATTTACTGCAGACATTCAAAGTTTTCATTTCATATGATTTCTCTCCACCCTGTAGCAAACAAGATTTTAGGGACTTACAGGGAATTCTAACAACTGTTATAGAATATTATAGAAATCCAAGTCAGTTACAACAGTGACTGTAAACAGTTGGGCCAGAAAGAATGTGTAAATTCACAAGGTGATGACCCACTCCTGGGAAAATGTAGTGGGGAGAGTCAAACAAAACCTGGGAGCAAATGATGGAACGGGGTCAAACTGAGCAGTAGACGCTGCAGCAGCGGCAGCTATCGGGGCTGGTCAGCGGCAGCAGAAGATGGCGAAGCTGACAGCAGATGAGACATGGCATTGTCACAATAATTACAGGTGGGAAGGAACCTGCTTAGCTGATGATAGTTATTTTGGGATGGTATATCCTAATGGCACATTAAGGGAGTTATGTTAGTCTCTGGCATTAGTCGATAAAGCTAAAACTGAGAGGGGTGAAATAAGGGAATGAAACACTAATGGGTTGTTAAAAGGTTAACATGTACATAATTGAACAAATGTAAATACTTGTACTGGAGTCTCATCTATGCATTCTACTGCTCACATGACAGTAGGTTCTCCTACCCACGTATAAGTTCTCCTCTTGATGGTGGCAGAGCGAAAATATAGTAGGTAGTCCACCACAGTATGAATTTATTTGGTTGTCAGATGTGGTGTCATCCAGCACGAGAAAGTGTTGGGCATGAGGATAGATGTAATACTCCAGTAAAATAGAGAGCAAGAAAAGATAAGGCAAAAAATACCACCCAAAAGCCAGTGTTAAAGGAAAGCAGCAAGGCAAATCAGCACAGCAGTAAGCAGAATTGGCAAGCATAATCAGCAACACAGCTCGCAGAGTCAGCCATAAGTGGGTTGGCGGCATCAAGGAGATTTTGTCAGCACTGTGAGGTGACAGCAGTTCATCAAAAAAGTGAGTAGCAAGCATTTGTCACCATGCCTACCACTGAAGCAGGAAGCGTAGTAAAAGGGGAGAAATTGTGACTGAGCTTACAAGAAGTATTAAAGCTAATTCCTTTTGTGGAGAGAAAGGAACATTGGATGAAATTTTTGATAACTGTGACATGGCATTAAGTCTTGTCAAAGCTGAGGACTAAGAGATCCTTCTAAAATTTGTAATGACTTGTATAGGAGGTCAAGCTAGACAGCAGATTCTATAGTTCATGAGAAGGTCAAGGATTGGAAAGAAGTACGAGCAGTGCTGGTAGAGAATTATAGACTGAAGCGCACGGTGGATCACTATGCAATAAATATGTTTGCGAGTCAGTAGAGAGGAGGAGAATCAGACGCAGTATGGGTCAATTTGCTGGATGGAATAGAGCATGAATTCTGGGAATCAACCAAGAGAGAATTAAAAGAAACTAGCAGGAGTATTGAAATTAATTCACAACCTCGCACCCACAGTATTCATCCAAGGAATAGTAGACGAGAAAATCACCGTAGTGCTCAGAGCAAGAGGAAAGGAGTTATCATTAACTGAAACCATAGAAATGGCTCTAACTGAGGAGGACGTAATTATGTAGGCACCAGAAAAATGACAGCGGCAGGAAAGTGATCGAAAGCAGGCTGCAGAAATGAGTGAAAGTGGAAGAAGTGAATTTCTGAATGGAGAAAAGTGTCAGTTCTGTAGAAAGTTGAAGCATAACGCATGGCAGTGTGGAAAAACGTCGGCTATATGTGGGATTGCTGCAGCAGCAACATCAAGGAATCAGCTTTGTTGGTGAAGTGGTCATGACTCAAGACAATGCTGGGGTGACATAAGAGTGCATGGTAGGAAAAGCAAAAACAAACAGAAGACAGAAGGCGAGAAGAGGAATGAGAATAAGAAATGTATTGCAGTAATTTGTCAGAGACAGGGGCATCACACAAGAGAGTGTAATGCATACCCATGGATAGAGCAAGTACAGGGATTGTAAAAGAGTGATCCCAGCAGTAGAAAGAGAAATTACTACATGGAGTTAGAGCTCGAAGAGAGCAATTGCAGCCCACTTATGCTTCTTTTGAACTCGTGGAGCACAGGTGTCGTTTCTCAGATCAGAGTTTGTAAGAGAAAATCAGCATTGTGAAATGATGAATGGCATCATAATCAAAGGAATCATGGGAGTAACCATTCCAATAGAAGGCACACTATTGCTTACACTAAAGAAAGGAATGGAGTTGTGAATGTGGGGAAATGTGGAAACAGAAGTGCTACTTGGGAAAGGCATTAGTTCCATCTTGGGGGTTGTGCCTGTGAACACTCACACCATTGGTAAGTGGGGTTTCACTAAGCATTCAAGAGGTAGTGTATGTGAAATTTCTAGGTTTGCATACTGATCATAATTTAAATTTGGAGGGTCCATGTCTCTAAACTTTCTGAAGCAATTGGGTGAAGCCACTTTGCAAATCATACATTTTCTGCTGTACATGATCTTTGTATGATGAAACTAGTTTATTTTTCTTATTTTCACTCCTTAATTCTGGAGCAATTCTATTTATAGAGAGAAAATGTTCAGATCCCAAAAACGACTAATAAGAATTATGTGTGGGGTTAGATGTAGAACTTCATGTAGAGAACTGTTCACGAAGTGAGGGATTTTAACATTGGTGGCAGAGTATATATACACCTTAATGTCCTTTGTAGTCACAAATTATACTCTGAAAGAAATAGTAAAGTACACAATTATGGCACAGAAGTAAATATTATCTTCACAAGGATTACAAGTTGGTTTAATTTTTTCAAAATGGGGTCTGGTATTCAGGGATACATATCTTCAATAAGCTCCCAACACGTATTAAATGTCTAGCAGATAAAAAAATTCAGGAAAAAATTAAAAGAATTTTTAACTGATAACTCTATCTACTCTGTTGACGAATTTATTTCTAAGGTATCTACAAAATAATTGTTAGTAGTTTGTGTAGTTCTAGTTGATATAATTAATGTACCATGTACGCTGTGACTGTACATTTTCTGATGTATTTATCCATTTTATTATACAATTGTTTATCTGTAAACTGATAACATTCCACATTCCACAGAACCAGTCTCTTACACAGAGATTTATGGAAATGAATGCATTGTCTTGATGGTCTCTCTTATGTAATAGAATTACATAATCTGTTTAGTGGGGTTATAGGCAGCAGCTAACAATGATTGTGGTGCCTGAAATAGGCCGTGACACGGGTGGCCCGAACGACAAAAACCAAGGAAGTGACAAATAAAATGCGGTTCGCCGAGACTCAAACTCGTGGCTAATAAGGAGGAATCTGAGTGAGGAGGGGACATGTGTGTGTGTGTGTGTGTGTGTGTGGACAACCGTAACACCCCAATGACAAGATTACTTACCATCATATTTAAAAATTCTTTTCATGTCTGGACGAGTCCGGAACTGGCTGGGTCAGAGACCAGACGATCGCTGCAGGAAAAAAGAATGAACCGGACGCCGCAACGTGCGAAGGGGGTAGGAGAGGACAAGGGACTCTTCATCGCCAGCCACGGTGTGCCGCCGGACACGGAGGTCATGTCTAGTCAGCTGCAGTGGAGAGGAGAGGATTGAGCTGGTGCCAGCATTCGCGAGTGGTTGTTTGATGGCTGATAGGGTGTACGTATGGAGTGTCCAGTGTGCCTCAGAAGGTAAATGACTGCAGATACTAAAGTGCACTAAAGTCCAAAAACTGCTCCTCACCTGAATAATGACTTGGCGAGGAAACCGCAGAAGATAGTCTCAATTGTTCGAACAGTGATGAGTTTTAGCTGGAGCAAGAAATTCAGACCTTGTTTATAACAAAATCAATGACGTGCTTTTGTTTTATTTTGTCTTTGTTCTAATTTGTTTAACTATCGTAAAGATTTGATTCCTGACGGAAATAATATGTTCAATTTATACAAATTTTGAATAACATGAATAAATGTCCAGGTTAAGAAAGCTTTTGTTGAGTAGTCATAATGCCATGTTGATGTGAACCCTTACTCAATTTGAAATATTTTTAATAAAATTTATCTAAAATTAAAATTAAATTCATGTGTTTCATAAATTAATAAGACATACAGACCCAGCGCCTACTACATTTGGTTTTCCCAAAGCGTGGGGCACGATTCAATCCTGATTACGTTTATTGAGAGCAAAGATTTTAGTGCAAATAGACTATATCTCATGAATATAACTGTGTCTTGCAGCATTTGTTGGAGGTGTGGATGAGAGGCAGCCACTCATAATGATACGATTTAATTTACAGCTCTTTTAAATATTTAATGGTATGTGCAATGGTTTTTTTTTTTTGCTGTCGTCAGTCTTTAGACTGGTTTGATGCAATCCTCCATCCCTTCCTATCCTGTGCTAACCTCTTCATTTCTACATACCCCTTACAATCCACGTCCTCAATTATCTGCTTCATATATTCTAATCTCTGTCTACCTCTGCAGTTCTTACCTTCAACTGTTCCCTCCACTAACAAATTAACCAATCCAGCATGTCTCAAAATATGACCTACCAGCCTGTCTCTTCTTCCTGTAAGCTTCTTCCATAAACTTCTTTTCTCACCCATCATTTCTAAAACTCGTTCATTTCTTACTTTGTCTGTCCACCTAATTTTCAGCATTCTTCTGTAGCACCACATTTCAAATGCTTCAAGTTTCTTTCTTTCCGGTATTCCTAAAGTCCATGTTTCGCTACCGTAAAGTGCTGTGCTCCACACATAGAGTTTTAAGAAGTTCTTTCTAATTCCTAGATCAATATTTGAAACTAAAAGGTTTCTCTTTTTCATGATGGCTCCTTTTTGCTAGTGCTATTCTGCTTTTAACATCATTCCTGCTTCGGCCATCGGTTGTAATTTTGCTTCCCAAGTAACAGAACTCACTCACTTCTCCTATTGCATCAGATCCTATTTTTATATTTAATCTGCTAGTATTGGTGTCATTTCTGCTACATTTCATCACTTTTGTTTTACTTTGATTTATATTCAGTCCAAAATCTTCCTTCAGTATTTTGTTCATGCCATTCAATAACTTCTCAATATCCTCAATGGTTATAAAAAAAAATTTCAGAGGAGATGGCTGTACCTGTTGGCGTGATTGTGAAATCATAATGTTTTTTTATTTCACATATGTGGTTGATTTTGTTGGTGTAATATTTCTTTCTCGTTGCATATGTGTTCAGACAAGTGTTGCCTAGTGTTGTTCTGTTGGTAATTTTTTTTCAATTGACTGAATATATTTTTATATATATATATAATTGAAGGGACAATGCTATGCGGACTTAAGCAAAGTTTTGTGTTTTATTGTACATTTGATTACTCAAATCCGTTGGCATTCATGAATTCGAAGGCAGTGAAAGATCATAGTTTATGTTTCTAAGACCGGGAATACAAAGTTTATGTAGGATATATGTATAAAATATTTGTTTTTATTTCAAAACAGATGGGAAGAACATGTGGTTATTTGTGCGTATAAATCTTGTCTTTTGATGTTTTACTTCATGTCATATGGTTCATCTATCTGATGTTTGGAGTGAAAGGTTCATGTTTAAATTTCCAAACAGATGGCATTACTTGTGGCGTAATGTGCAAATACTTTAAATCTTGTCTGAATATTTTGTTGTTTTGGTACTTCACGTCATATGGTTCATCCATTTGAAGTGTTGAATGATTTGCCGTTCAAACAGCGTTGCTCTTGTTTTCATGTCTATCAATATATGTTGACTGGTGTTGCGTAGTTCAAAATTAAAACAAAATTATTTACCTAGGAGTTTGTGCTGAAAAGAGAAGTGGAGTTTATCGCGGGGAATTTGTGGTTAGTCAGCTCAGTAATTTATGATTCTGAGATCAGGATTTAACTTCGGCGACAACATGGAAAATAGCAATCCAAACAATAAAACAGCCGAAAATCCAACCAGTTTCAGTAACACTGAAGAACCGGTAGATAATACTACTAATATGTATAGTCAGAGGTACAGTTCAAATTGCACAATCGATCAGGGGGTGATGGAACTCGAAAATTCGCAGAACAGTAATAACGTGGCAGGGGAAATAGATCAAACTACATATCAACCCACCGCAAGAGAGTTTCATATACACACAGCATCCACGGAAACACAACCTCCAATAGACTTCAGTATATTGCTAAATGTAATGATGAGTCTGAAAGAGGGACAGGAAAAGTTAAGGTCAGATATGAAAGAGGGACAGCAAAAGTTAAGGTCAGATATGAAAGAGGGACACAAAAAGTTAAGGTCAGATATGAAAGAGGGACACGAAAAGTTAAGTTCAGATATGAAAGGGGGACAGAAAAAGTTAAAGACAGATATGAAAGAGGGACAGGAAAATTTGACTAAAGGTCAGAAAGACATTATCAATAGTCTGTCAAAACAAATTAATGTCACAAATGGGAAAATTGATTCATTGGAGAGAAGACAAGATGATCATTATAAAAATTTAAAGGAAAAGTTGTCCGGTTTCAACACAAAGTCAATGGGGAATAAAGGCTGTTGCGGGAAAACATACATTCGGAGATATCCAGCTTAACACAAGTCACATGCCAGGCACTGATGGAAAGTAGTACAGAAACCCGTAAACGATTAGACGCAACGGAAACTGTCATTGAGAATTTAAAAACTGAAAGCAGCATGATCACGGGGAAACTACACGATTTCATTCAGACAGCAAAGGATAAGTCAGCAGAACACATGACACAAATCGATTCAAGGTTGAACTTATTCCCTATTCAGTCAATGACTTGAAAGAGGAGTCCAATAAAATTAAGCAGTCACAACGCACATTACCAAGGAATACAGAAATGCTAAAAACATTTTATAGAAAGCGGAGACGTTGTATTTTTGGGGAGGAGACGCGAGACCGCGATTATTTAAATTTTCCCACTGAAACAAGGGTAATGGTTTCTCGTAGTAAAAACACAAGTTTTCAAGTATCAGCTGTTCAGTGAAACTTCACACAAAACCCAGTGGAGAGATGAAGGGTCGTTAGACGACACTCAGCAGAGGTCCCCAGGGACACATGTTTCACGCAGTAGGGGTGAGGTCTTTCCAGGTATGCTGGGAGAGCAGTTAGCGGTCACTTTTTCCGACCTGCAAAGGCTCAGGTACCATGTAGGGAGTGACTCACGTAAGAAATGTAAGCTTCCGATGTCAGGCATTGCAAGGGTGAACATTTCAGTAGCTTACAATGAATTAGGGAAGGGTAGTGAAGGTGACAGAATACACGGGGTTCCATGCACGAGCAATGAGAGATACTTGTCTATTGTTCACATGAAAGCCTGGAGCTTGAAACACAATCATACCCCACACAGTAGTTCAATAATATATCAAAGGAAGTCAGCAAAACTTGAAATCAATGACAAAAAGGAGATTTGCGCAATGCTAATTCCTAGGAAGGGCTAATAAAATTTACCCTAAAGTACAGGGAAGGTAAACTTAAGTAGCTATTAGGATAGTATTAAGCAGCTTGTTAATTTATTGGATAAGGGAACATGGGATTGAATGTTTAAAGTCCAGACAACGTTGAAAGTACGGAAAGATGTTACCATGGAAATTCCAGGAATGGCTTTAGTTCTGCGTTAAAGAGATTCTGTTTAAAACTATAATTGCCTTGTAGCACAGAGTTGTGGCTTTGTCCTTGAACGTCCAATGGTCGCTGCGAGAAATGCTTGATTTCGGCTAGAAGATAAAAGTCTGTCTGTCTGTCCGCATTGCCAAAGTAGGAATGTAATCCACACTGAATGGCAGTTTTGATAGGACAATTTCATTGAAGAAAGCAGGATCGGTGAAAGATATTTGCAGGGTAAATATTGAGATACGACTGAGGACCATAAGATTTGTCTAATTTTGATCTTAACTAGCAATAAAGTTCGGAGAATGATTTTGGAACTGGCAAACAACGATGATAATACTGCGACCGTAAATCTAAAGCTCGCACATATTTTGACGATGTTGACGTTACAGCTGGGGCGTATATGTAACCAGGGGCAGAGTGTCTATGGAAGCTGATTCCGAGCAGTACAAGTCCCCAAAGATACAAACAGCTGGTGTATAGCGCTGGAGGCATACACAACAGTGTTCTATAAAATAAATGATAGATAAAAAAAATGCGCATTTATAGAGACGAGACAAGGTGCTTACGTTTAATGGCAGAATCAAGTCTATCGTAACTCTCCGACTAAATTAAATAACAGTCTGCCTAGGAGGGTATTCTAACAACATTAATTAGGTTGTTGGACGTGTATATAAATGTAAGTGTAAATTAAGTCAAGATAGTTGAGAGATTACAGAAGAATGAACGTATTATAGCCAGTAAGGTAACATAGGAAGAGTTAAAGATACGACCCTTGGTAAAAGAAATTGTACTGCACATGCAAAACTGCTAATAGATCAGCGTCATAGACGTCTATAAACATCGGAGTTATTTCAAGATCAGAAATGAACTATGTATTTGATTCTCTTCAGGGGGAAAGTAGTAAAACTTTCAATCAGTTTAAAATTTACACGAGAACCTTAATCTGAAACAGTATGTATGCATTTATAAAGAATGTCCTTTCTATGTTGAAGGAAAATCAACGTAAAATTTATTGTGTTGCGGGACGCTCCAAATTTTGGAATGGTGTCGAAGTATTTCCTACTCAATCATACATTGAGAACAAACTTGGGCGATTTAATACGCAGAATCGTAGATTGTATTACTTACCTTGAGCATAAAGGTATTTTGATTAGTGACCATGAAATGAAATTATGAAGCGGGAGGAATAACAAATAGAAAACTTGTGTGTGAATTCAGTATGCTAGATCTATAAATTGAAGGTGTAGTGGCGCTAGTAATTATAAATCTGTTAAAGTGTAAAAAAAAAAAAACCTTAGTCTTTGTTGCATTAAGGCGATTCGAACCAGAGACGAGGAAACGTCTCTGAGAAATGAGTTATGTTGTTGAAGCATGCAATCATTGTGTACTGCATAGTTGTTATTAATATGGTTGGCGTAAAAGACCACGATTGAGCTGCACCGTAGGACGGGCACTCACGCGTATTGAAGTAGTGACATGTAAGTCACATTATACATACAGACGATAAAGGGAGACACAGTAGATCCTTATCGCGAATACATGACACTAACAACCAACATTCACACATACTATTTTGACACACGAGGATCAAATAAGAAGATGGAATGAATATTTCTAACGTTGCCCAAAGGTCACTGATTTTAATATTGGATAGGTAGAGTTGTATACAATAATTGATAGGTAATACATTCACGCCTGAGACGCAAAAGCATTGTCCTAAGCACCTTTAAGTTCGTTGAAATAACATATTTCTTTTCACTTTGAGGATTTCATTAAGTCAAGATTCATTAACGGTAATGATTTCCTTTGATGATTTAGGGAGCGCTGTCTGAACGCGTAAGTTGTAAATGGCAACAATCTTTCCAAGAGTATCAAATAATTATGTCACACGAGGTTCACAAGCTGATGTGGCTACAAGATGTATAAGTTATGTGCAAATAATGATTCTATACCAATTTGAATGTCTTGTAAATTTATCATGGGGAGAGATATTAAACTCAACAAATGTTTCTCAAAATGTAAATACTAATGGTAATATTTTTTTATAAAAGCTTTGTAGCTCATCATTATTTTGTGTTATTTTTGTGTTTCCTTCATTGGATCTTGACTGTGTATATTTAGATTTAAGTATGTTGCAATGATGCTTTACCATAAAGACTGAATGAAAGTATGAATGGAACATTGTGACTCCAGACAGGATGCAATTATTTCATGATCTCATGCACTAAAGGTAATTAACAATTTTCCCATATATTTGAGAAGGGGCTGTTAGATTAAGAACCATTTTGTCAGCGTTAATGAGATTGTATCTTAAATGTTTAACATAATATTACGGTAAAAGGCACGTCATAACAAAGTTAGCAAGGCTAAACTTAGAACCCAAAATAAAATTGAACAGTGAAGTGATTTATGAAGTAACGATAATGACAATAATAATACTAAAAAAAAAAAATTATATAACAATATCTTTTTTTTTGGGACGACGAGAGCATATGTAATAGAATGATCACATCTCAATTACATAATCTGTTTAGTGGGGTTATAGGCAGCAGCTAACAATGATTGTGGTGCCTGAAATAGGTCGTGACACGGGTGGCCCGAACGACAAAAACCAAGGAAGTGACAAATAAAATGCGGTTTGCCGAGACTCAAACTCGTGGCTAATAAGGAGGAATCTGAGTGAGGAGGGGACATGTGTGTGTGTGTGTGTGTGTGTGTGTGTGTGTGTGTGTGTGTGGACAACCATAACACCCCAATGACAAGATTACTTACCATCATATTTAAAAATTCTTTTCATGTCTGGACGAGTCCGGGACTGGCTGGGTCAGAGACCAGACGATCGCTGCAGGAAAAAAAAAGGAATGAACGGACGCCGCAACGTGCGAAGGGGGTAGGAGAGGACAAGGGACTCTTTCATCGCCAGCCACGGTGTGCCGCCGGACACGGAGGTCACGTCTAGTCAGCTGCAGTGGAGAGGAGAGGATTGAGCTGGTGCCAGCATTCGCGAGTGGTTGTTTGATGGCTGATAGGGTGTACGTATGGAGTGTCCAGTGTGCCTCAGAAGGTAAATGACTGCAGATACTAAAGTGCACTAAAGTCCAAAAACTGCTCTCTCACCTGAATAATGACCTTGGCGAGGAAACCGCAGATGATAGTCTCAATTGTTCGAACAGTGATGAGTTTTAGCCGGAGCAAGGAATTCAGACCTTGTTTATAACAAAATCAATGACGTGCTTTTGTTTTATTTTGTCTTTGTTCTAATTTGTTTAACTATCGTAAAGATTTGATTCCTGACGGAAATAGTATGTTCAATTTATACAAATTTTGAATAACATGAATAAATGTCCAGGTTAAGAAAGCTTTTGTTGAGTAGTCATAATGTCATGTTGATTGTGAACCCTTACTCAATTTGAAATATTTTTAATAAAATTTATCTAAAATTAAATTCATGTGTTTCATAAATTAATAAGACATACAGACCCAGCGCCTACTACACTTAGTATCATTATTGTTAGAAATGTCTTTCTGAAAGACAGGAAAATATTGTCTGCCTTATAACCCTCCTTTAAACTCAAAGAGGGTGGTGACTTCAGATCAAGAATTAACTTCAGGTTAGCTATGTTGAGTCTCTCACTATTACTGTCAGATGTTATGTACCCACAGACTGCACTTTCTGAAACTGACGGTATGGTGATTGAAGTACACAGGCTCTTTGAAATAAAAAACATTATATCTGCAAGTTTGTAGTGGATAATTTGAGAACTTTTATGTTATCCTTACCAGCAAATAAGATCAAGGTCATATTTATACTTGGTATGATAAACATGCCAATGCTATAATAACTGAATTGAATTTTTAATTGTGATAGACTGCATGGTCATCCATTTACCCCTTTCTTATCATCATCTTATATACTTTGTCAATTCCCCCACCCGTCTTCTTTTGCCTTTTATGAAACTTAATTTTAAAGTCCTTCAACATTGTTTGTAAATTATTCATCAATTCCCCTGGTAATTTATTTTGATTCCTGACACACTTATCAACAAAAGGAAATTTTACCACTCTCTTATTCATGAAATCTGGTGCCAACTTGTGCTAATGGTCATCTTTTCCCTTCCATGTGCTATTCCAAATTCTTTGACCAATATTTTTACAAGCCTCATCATCAGCAAACATCTTATGCACTCCCAGCACCCTCTTCACCCTCCTATATTCCAGTGACTCTCATATCAGTTACAAAACTAGTTGCTCTCCTTAGTATGCACCTCAACACCTGTATTTGATACCCAAAATGTGGGTCCCAAACTACATCAAGCAATGGTGTCACCAAAGTTTTGTAACCTAATTTCCTCACTTCTCTGGTACATCTTCACATCACCCTCTGCAGTAAATGAAGGATTTTGTCACCATATCCTACCACCTGCCCAATGTGTCATACCGAGGTGAGATTAGAGTTGTGAGGACTCTCAATTATGAACTGTGTATCTGTAGTTTTGTGTCTTGTCTAGTGTTTCCCTGATACGTCTTGAATTCTGTGCACATGCTTTTATTAAAATTTCCTTGACTCAGCAAACTCCCACCATCTTTTTATTGATGTTGTGGACTGATATTGAAATGAATAGCAGTTGTTTTTAGGCTATGTTCCCCAGGGTTAACCTCATTTACTGTATCCAGCAATCTACAGGGACGTTATTTTCTTGTACCTTGGAATGCCATTACAGATATAAAACTGGAAGAGGTGAGACTGAAAATGTAAGTATACAGCTTATGTTGCCCTCAGGCCAAGAATTTATGCACTATTCTATTAAAAACATATCTTCATAACCTGACTTATGTCAACATTAATGGTTGGTATATTTTGCATCTCTTTTTATCTTAATCTCTGCAACAATGAAGTAGGAAGGAATGACATTACATGATATTTATAAGCTATAACATCTTAATTTATATTGTTATCCAACAATGTTTTCTTTACTTTGGGATAATTTTAATTTCATTAATTTTAAAAAACATATGAGTGGTTCAATAGGGAAAAGTATTGGTCAACACCAAAAGGATTGTTACACTTTATCAAGCAAAAATGCTGATCTTTTTTTTAACCTTCCCCAGTTTTCATCCTGTACAATGACTAAAATACTTTTTTTGTTTTTAGAAGGTGACATTTTCCAACATCTAACCTCAAATAATTCTTCTCGTACTTCCTATTCGATTGCCTACCTTGAAAAACATATAAAATGTTCTTTATTAATTCTGTCTTAATAATGGTTACCTAGAAAATGCTGTTCAAAATTATTTCAATTATTAGCTTAAATAAGAAACATTAAATAGTTCTTTGCAACTTTTCTTGACTTTGTTTAGACACACTGTGATGATAAAAACATGTGGTAGCTTGATCACGATAAGTGATAGTGGGGTCGGCCACTAATGCTACGCTGTTACTGTTTCTGATAGTTAAGGCTTGCAGGTTCGACTTTCTCCAGAAATAATAACATGAATCAGTCTGAAGTTTACACCAGTTTTATTATCACATAGCATAGACATTCCCTATCACCACCACTAAATTTACTTATTACTTTGACCATGGATAAGGCTGTCGAAAACTTCTTCACTTTCAGTTTGCGGATTCTGACCACACTACGGACCGACAACATTATACAATCCGTGTCAACCACAAAATTCTATCGGTTCCGAGTTTTCCACGAAACACGTGCATTTAATACTAAAAGGGAAACATTACATTGCTTTAGTCCACTTTATAAAGAATAAGATTAGCATGGCTAACTTTACTAATACAATATTCCACACTAAACTTTGCATCTGGCTCTTTTTTTTTTTTTTTTTTTTTTTGAAACAGCTGGACCTTACAAACAATTTATCTTATTTATTTCTCCGGCTCGTCTCCTACTGTCAGAATCTTTAATTAATACTTACTCCTCAAAATACATTGACTTTACGATTGTATATCGACCTCTTTCTGCCTTGACTTAACACTGTCTCACCCCCCCCACACACACACACACACACTACTCCATTCAACTACACACACTCCAGCAGATCCCTCTGCACAAAAAGACTAAGATTCATGTCTATTTCTTTGTGTATGAAAATTTTAGAAAGTAAGGGGGAAGGGAGTTATTTCTGTCACTCGATTACAAAGCAAAGGGGGAGGGAATAGGCTAATGCACATTATTATGAAAGAAACCTGGGTAAAAAGATTTTTTTTTTCATAAGTGTATCAAATCACTAGAAGAATAGTCTTAATCTGAATACGAGGGGCTAGCAACAGAATGAAATGCAATATTACAGACATAATAAAATATTTAAGTGCAGTAAAGTTTGGATACCTTAGATCATAGAACTTAGTACTAAACACACACAATATTAACTTTGAATCAGAAAATTTGCTAACCTTGCAACAATCAATTTTAAAATCTGTTCTTACCTGTTGATAGTGATCCCACAGAAAACGGTTTGAGGCATTCAATTCATTTTCTTGTCCATCACATCTCAGGACAGTCAGGGTACCAGAGGCGTCAATAAGACGCACTTCTTTGTCATTCTTAGTAATATTGCCTCCTGAAGATTGTTAAGATTTATATTAATATTAATTTATTCTCAATTTAACATTCTTCAGCATATGAGGCATGGCAAAAATTGATGATAGTGGGAATGCTGAATGTGAACCAGCAATGTTGGTGCCTATCCCAGCACTTGGCAGCTATTAGAAACCATATTGCAGACACAAAATACGTTGCTACAAGATTTTTGAGGGCATCAAAATGAAGTTGTTTTTAAGAGGCACATTCTGAAAATGGGCTGGATTTTTTTATTTTTGGGGGGGCCTTCCAGAAATTGTAAATTTTTTTATCTCATAACTACAGGAAATGGGAGACAAGATTCATGCAGAAGCCGATACTGCAGTCTAACTCGGAACATACAGTGATTTAAAAGCAATAAAGTAATTAAGCATATAATACAAGCCCTAAATAAATAGTTAATAGTAAATAACCTTTAAACTAACCTAAACTAGTGAAATTCATAGTTATCCAACTTGTAAACAGTCGATTTTGATTACGTGACCATATCACTAATTCTCAACACTTTTCGATGCAGTAAAGTATTTTCATAATAATAATAATCCGAAAGAAAGTTAAATTCACTAAAAACCAATAGTTTCGGACAATATAAATAAAGTAAACACAATTTTAAGCACTTCATTTCAACACCACATAACAACACGTTTTCGATAATTTCCGGAGCTAAAAAGTAAATTTTATGTAAGAGTAAAGAACCTGGTACAACATATTAAAGCTGAGGAGTCCACAAAGACCCCCATCGTCCTTTACCTACACAATCTGGCAGCGTACCCGCGAAGAATACATCACATCAAATATAATTGTTTTTAACTATCTTATTCCATTTCGCTTCCAGTGTCCCATAGCTGTGTATTCGTATAAAGATTATAATACTGCAAGTATGCATCTTGCCTGCCTGAACGCACTGGTCTGCTCGGAGGGAAAGGCAAGAGGAGAGAGTGGTGAGGTGAGGAGCAGAGTGAGGGAAACTTTGCCCTGACCCACCAGTTCACAGTGAACAAGGTATAGTTATTTATCTCTTCCAGTTGTTAAATAGCATACAATTGAATGAAATTAGTTAACTTTGCGATTAACACTGTCTATACAAAACTTAACCTCTTAATAAGTTAAATTATGATTCTTACATTTATACAAGTAATGTGACTTTTTCATATCATTAAAAGAAAAAAATTACAAAGTAGTTATAAGGCTCCTGGGAGAGACTATAATAACTTCTTCCAACCAAATGTCAACCTCTCCTTCATGTGGTAAACCCTGTTTGCACGGACGAGGCTCTGATGCCTGAAAGATATCCGAAATAACAAGTCAGCCACTGCTTGCCAAAAGAGGGCAGAAAAAGCAGTCCAGGCTACAATCTTGCCCTTGGGGGTTGGAAATGACCCCTAAAAGTGAATGAATCAGAAATGATTAATGACATGGAGATGTAGAAGTCAACATGAAGCCATTGCATTAAAGACCTTAATGGTTTCCTGAGGCCATGTAATCCACTCAAATTACATACAGTATGATGGCTTCTTCCAGCGTAAAATATTCCGGAGGTCCCAGTCGGATCTCTGGGTGGAAACTGCTCCGGGAGGAGTCATCAGAACAGATGAAAAAACTGCGAGTTGAAGTGTAGAATGTTAGGAGTCTAAATAGGGCAGGTAGATTAGAAAACTTAAAAAGATATATGAAAAGACTTCAGTTAGATGACGTTGGGATTAGTGAGATTAAGTGGAAGGATGTACAGGATTTCTGGTCTGTGGAGCACATAATAATTAATACAAAAGCTGACAGTGGAGTTACTGGTGTAGGGTTTGTAATAAACATGAAAGTAAGGAAACGGGTGAGTTATTATGAACAGTTTAGTGACAGGATTATTTTGATGAGGTTAGAAACAAAGGCTGCCCCAACCACATTAGTACAAGTGTGTATGCCAACGTCACAGCAAGATGATAAAGGAATAGAGAAAATATACGTTGAAATTGAAGAATTAATCTAATAATGTGAAGAGGAAGGTAAACCTAATAATCATGGGTGATTGGAATGCGGTAGTGGGAGAATGAAAAGTGGGGAATACTGTAGGAAGGTGAAAGAAATAAGCGAGGAAGCAGGTTGATAGAATTTTGTGAAAAATATAAACTAGTCGTGGCAAACACACTGTTTAAGAATCATGCAAGAAGGATATACACCTGAAATGCTTAGGGGATACAAGTAGATATAAGCTGGATTATATCATGGTCAAGCAGAGATTCAGGAATGAAGTTCTAGATTGTAAAGCATATCCAAGAGCAGACATAGACTCTAACCATAATCTGATAGTTATGAAGTGCAGGCTGAAATTCAAGAGAATAAAAGCAGAACAGACTGGAAATGAATAAACTGAAACAATCTAACATGAGAGAAAAATTTGGAGAAATTGTACAATTGGGTCTAAGAAGTAACTCTGAAAGGAGGCAAACTGAGGAAGAATGGAATACGTTGAAGGAAGAAAAATAAAAGCTGGTTATTATTATTCTTGAATCTTACACATCAAATACACAGTTAAAAACATTCCACAAATTAACAGCTTTAAACACATTTTGCCCAGTATTTCGCAACCTCAAGTCCATGTGGTGTTGCTCGAAACAGGTCATCTTTGTTGCAGGATGATGGGCACATAGGACACTCGAGCATATGGTTCTTTGTTTGGTCCTCAACACATTCACACTTAATATTAGTAGCATCAGTATGACCCCATTTCACTAGATTTTCCTTGGACCTGCCCACTCATATTCACAATCGATTTAAGGACCGCCAAACGTTCCAGTCCTCTGCATGACCAGGTGGAAAGTGCACTGCAAATGTCAGTGGTCCCAAGATGTTAGGGACCTTCGATTCCACAACTGTGCTTTTGCCTTTTCAGGTGATCCAATTAGTTTCCACGATGTTCTCAGGAAGCTTTTCCTGGACTTGAGTCTCTGGGCTGGTGGTGTATGGCTGTGCAGTGAATGAGTACTTTCCTGTTCTACTTTTGTCTCTCCTTGTTCTCGGCCACTTCCCTCCGGATACTGGATGGTACAATCCCTGAAAGCTGGTAAAGCATGTCAACTGGGGTAGGTTTTAGGCAGTCTATCACTAGTCTACAGTGTTATTGAGGGACACATCCACCTGTTTGGTGTGAGATGATGAATACAAAACTGGGCATGCATATTCTGCAACAGAGTAACAGAGGGCCATTGCTGATGTACGTATAGTTTATGGTTGACTGCCCCACTGTTATCCAACTAGTTTGTGAAAATCATGTAGTGCTTCTTATACCATATGTGAGGGTTCTGTCGAGTGTCACTCCCAGATATTTTGGGGTGTTACATGTCTGCAATTCAATACCTGAGCACATTACTTTCAACTTCGCTGAGCATTCCTGTTTTTTTAGGTGAAAGGCACACACTTCAGTTTTTGAAGGGTTAGGTATTATGTGAATTTCCCTATAATAGCTTGATAGGACTTCAAGGGCAGCAGACAAATTTCTTTCTACAACTTTGTGCTCTATGAGGCTAGGGCGAGGTCATCAGGGTAAACGAAGCTTCTGGTAGCTGGATGTAATGGCTGATCGTTTGTATAAATGTTTAAAAGAATTGGGGCCAGTACACTGACTTGAGGTAGAAAATTTATTGTCCCCTCCATCGGCTGTGATGTCCTTGAAAGTCAATGTTGAAGACCTTGTCAAGGAGTAGTTGGTAGTTAACAGTATCATATGCTGCTGACAAGTCCAGGAAGACCCCGCCTGTGGCCTTACAGGTCTCAAATCCTGAGTTAGGCTCAACAGTTGCCCAGTACAACCTTTACCAGGATGAAAGCTAGCTTGCTGTGGTATAAGTTTAGGATCAATCACAGGCTGGATACGATTCAGGATTAATCGCTCAAATATTTTTTAATGGTGACACAAGAGCGCTAGAGGTCTAAAATCTTTGGGGTTGTTCCCTTCTTTTCCAGGTTTCAGCGGCGCAATGACTTTCGTCCTCCTCCACACTTTCGGAATTTGATATGTGCTCATACATTTGTTAACGACCTGAAGAACCCATTCTTTTGTTTTAGATCCGAAGTTCTTAATCTGTTCTGCTTGTATGTCATCAAGGCCTGCCGATTTCCCTCTCTTGCACTCGTGAATAACCTTTTCCAGCTCTGACATACTGAAGGGCTCTGTGAGGTTGTTCATCTCTTCCTGACTGTTTCTCTGTGTTTCTTAGATTGTCTAATAAAAGCTGGTAAAGAATCATTAGGCTTTAGCAAACAAGCCGCCAGGAAACCTTGGATAACAGAAGATAAGTGTAAAGAAATGGGAAAGGGAAGGGCTGTACCTGGCGTTTATCGCATTCCTTGCGAATGCGGAAAGGCTTACATAAGGCAGACAATACAATGTATTAACCAAAGGTACGCCAAACATGCATGCGACGTCCGCCTGGACCAGATTGACAAGTCAGCAGTTGTTGAGCACAGTATCAACACAGGATATGGCTTTAATTTCAAGGCAACAAGAATTCTCGTGCATACGAGAGGTTATTGGGATAGTATTTTCTCTGAAGCTATTGAAAACCATATCTCGAATGACCTCGTGAACAGTGATACTGGATTTCAGTTAAGTAAGGCCTGGAGCCCAGTAATCAAGAACATGAGACTGCAGCAGGATTTCTGGAAAGTATGCACCTCTCTTGCGCACCAGCAATCAACGGTACATACCAGCAGCTAATGGCTTCTGCCAATAGAAAAGCTTCCCGCTAGTGGCCAACGTTTCCCGCCAGTAGCCATTGGCCAACCAGAAAAAGGATTACACGGGATTACGTGGTATATAAGGGGCCCTATAACCTACCAGCAGCAGTCACTTGGCAATGGCGGCAGAGATTGTGACCACTGAAATGTCGTGTTTCATCAATGGACTAACCTGAGAAGATTTTACTATCACTACTAATTATATTTCTTATATTTTATTTTTCATACTTACAGTTTTTCAAAATATTAATTATATTTATATCGTAATTCAGTTATTATGTCGATCTTCCACTTTCAAATATAATTTACCTTCAACATTATCGATTTAGTACTTGCATTTCCCCCTCTCCTATACTACCATCTATGCCAGCCATGCCGTGCGACCTCCATTGGCGTATGCATGTCTGGCTCCACCTGGTATTTCACTTCTGGAGAGAATAAGGCTAACTGCCAAAATATTGTTTCTCTTGTATTTGTCCCTTTTTATGTTCATCATTCCCAGCCGCCTTCATATGTAGTAAGTGTTGCGTTATATATCCGTATCATTCCTTAGTTTTACTGTCTTAAAGCATTTTCCTGCTCACTGTTATTATATATATACCCCCATATGCTCGCCTTGTACCTTCTTCCCAAGATCCATAAAACAGGAAATTTGGGGTGACCTATAGTTGCGGCATATGGATCTCCTACTGAACAGATTTCAGCTTTTGTGGATCAGCACCTCCAGCCTTTTGTACAGTATCTCCCTTCATTCATAAAAGACACCCCACACTTCCTCGAATGACTCTTCCAGAGTCCCCATTCCTCTACCACCTGACTCCTTCCTTGTCTTCAAAGATGTCTCTCCCCTTTACACCAACATCCCTCACAGGACAGGGCCTCAAGTACCATGGAACACTTCCTGGAAATGCGACCACCCTACAGGCCTCCCCAAGACATCCTTCCTCATTTCCTTAGCTAACCTCATTCTGTCTAACAACTACTTTTCCTTCAACTCTCAAATTTACCATCAGATACGCGGCACTGTGATGGGCACCCGCATTGGCACCGATCCTATGCAAACCTTTCCTGGGCCATCTAGAACAACGATTCCTCAACAATCTTTCCATTAAACCTCTTGTGTGGTTCAGATACATAGATGACATTTTTATGATCTGCACCCACAAAGAGAATCATCTAATAGACTCCTCAACTCCCAAATAATCACTCCATCAACTTTACCTGGACATACTCCCACAGCCATCTTACTTTTCTTGATGTTAAAGTTTCCCTGCATAATGGGTGCCTGCATACCTCTGTTCATAACAAACCTACAAATCTGCAGCAATATCTTCATTTTAACAGTTGTCATCCCTCGCACATCAAACGTTCCCGTCCTTACAGTATGTCCATCCATGGAAGGCGCATCTGCTCTGATGAAGAATCTCTTTCTCAATACACAGAAAACCTAGTCTGGAGCTCTCATCTCTCACAGCTACCACCCTGACTTAGTACACAAACTAATCTCTCGTGCCATAGCCCTTCCTGTCCACAGCCACTCTAAGACTGTAGCCCTTGAAACTAACCGCTGCCCTGCTTTCATCACTCAGTTCTTCCCTGGTCTTGAGTCTATTAACCAAATCCTTCACTGTGGGCATGACTTCCTACGTTCCTTCCCCAGGATGCGCACCATTCTCCATAAAATCCTACCCACACAGTTTTAGCAGACTACCAAATCTAAAAAATATCTTGGTTCACAAGTACTCACCCAGTAATTCCCCCAAACTACCACAGGGATCATTCCCGTGCAACAGACCCTGTTGTAAAACATGCATGCATCCACCCACTACCACTTCCTCCAATCCTACCACAGGTGAAACATTCCCCATCATTGGTCATGCTACTAGCATGACAACACACCTCATATATCAACTTAAATGCCTCCATTTCTCCAGCTCATATATAGGCCTCACTACTAACCCCCTAGCTATCAGAATGAATGGCCACAGGCAGACAATTGTAAAGGTTGTTTTGGGCTTTATTATTAATTAAGAATGATTTTATAAATGTTGGAGACATTGGTGAAGTTAGAGTGGAGAGTTGCAGTTGCGCAGCGCAGACGCAAGCAAAGTCGTTGCCCCGTTCAGGAATGCTGAATAGCATGTCAGCAATTCTTTCTTGTGACCCAAATCAGAGCCGAAGTGGGCCCTGTACAACCAGTAAATCATTCTATTCATTACCAGCGAGCTTAGGAGCAACATCGGGTAGCGAACCGCTAGCTTAAAACTTAGCCGCTCTGCCTCAGACGTCGTAACGATCTTAAGTTCCATTCAGTATCAGCAAACTGACTTTCAGTTAATATCATCTATGCTCAGATTAGCGATCCAGTAGAACAAGTGTGGACCCTACTTCTTGGTATCATGATCAAATGTACTATTGGCAGCTTGATTCCATTAAACCGTTCATCCACACTTCATGTTGATCATTTGAGTATACAGTATAGTATTCCTATAGCAAAAGGGTCGTGACCTACACGTGGTGTCAGACAATCCTGATTGAATTAATTAGTTAGCTTGCAAGAAGTCAAGGTGATATCCGGAAGAAGATAACAAGAGGAGATAAACACTAAGGTCAGTCACATGTAAAGCCACATTCCCAGTTAATGGTCAAACGCCCAACGCAGTCACCTAACCACAAGGCCAGCCCATTACACAGTATACGAGGGTGGTTTGAAAAGTTCTCGGAATGTATTAGAATTAAGTATCTTACCTCGGTGGAAATGCTTTTATTTTTCAACATAGTCTCCCTGTAGACTAACGCATTTGGTCCAGCGATGTTCCAATGCCTTGATCCCATCTCGAAAATGAGATTCCTCCAGGCCTGCAAAATACCTCTCCAATTCGGCTGTCAGTTCTTTCCTAGTAGAAAATCCATCAAGGAAATTTTTCAGCTTGGGGAATAGATGAAAGTCTGATGACGCCAAATCAGGTGAATAAGGTTGATGTGGCAACAATTAGTACCTCAGTTCATGAAGTCTTGCCATGGCAATAACACTTTTGTGCGGCGGAGCGTTGTCCTGATGAAACATGAAGTTTTTTCTTGCCAAACCAGGCCTTGTTTCGCGTATCTTTTCCTGTTTTGGGTCTAGGAGGTTTGCATAGTATTGCCCCTGTGATTGTTTGGCCAGTAGGAAGATAATCTATCAGCAGAATGCCTTTTGCATACCAGAAAACTGAGGCCATGACCTTTCCGGCCAAACGCACTGCCTTTGCTTTCTTTGGTGGTAGTGAATCAGCATGTTTCCACTGCTTTGACTGCTGTTTTGTCTCTGGGGTAAAGTAGTGAACCCAAGTTTCATCTGTAGTCACAAACCGGCGCAAAAAATCTTGTTGGTTGCTCTGAAAACGGGCCAGACTTTGTTCAGACATTTCCAATCTGATGTGTTTATCGTCCAGTGTCAAGAGCCACGGCACCCATCTTGCGGATAATTTTTTCATACCTAATTCTTCGGCTAAAATATAATACACCCATTCAGAAGACATCCCTACAGCTTCAGCAATCTCCCGCACTTTCAGTCGACGATCCTCCATGACCATTTTATGCACTTTTGCGATAAATTCTGGGGTTGTAGCACTTTTTGGCTGTCCACTACGTGGATCATCATCCAAGCTCTCCCGACAAAATTTAAACTCGCTGGTCCACTTGGCAACAGTTGAAAATGAAGGAGCAGAGTCCCCTAGTGTGTTCTGAAAGTCGGTATAAATTTCCTTTGCTTTCATACCTTTCTTTACAAAGCATTTAATCACTGC
This sequence comes from Vandiemenella viatica, assembly GCA_031002005.1. Classification (NCBI taxonomy): domain Eukaryota; kingdom Metazoa; phylum Arthropoda; class Insecta; order Orthoptera; family Morabidae; genus Vandiemenella; species Vandiemenella viatica. The sequence goes on along the minus strand of CM061920.1, from coordinate 342,773,959 downwards.
TCGAATCTCAGTTTTTTCCATTGTCACAAATCACTATGCGGGAACAACAACAAAGAGTCGTCACTACCACACTCCTGCAGCTAAAGCACTGACGCGCCACGTGTTCACTCACAAGGAATGTGTGATTATTGCGCAGGAACCTTGTCGCTCTAGCGCTGACATCTAGCGGTGATTCCGAGAACTTTTCAAACTGCCCTCGTATACTAACAATAAGGCCCATCCAGTTGCAAAACCTGCCAGTTCCCACAAACTGAATAATTTTAACATCTGTGATCAGAGTTTTCCCTGATAACACAACCTCCTCTGAGCTACATAGATGGAAATTAGCCTATCAGAATATCCTGAGCACCAGACATCCTGGCCTCAATCTCCAATAAATTCCTCCCACCAGAGCCAGTACTTATGATCTCTACTATTTACATCTATATATATAAAGATGAATGTATGTTTGTTTGTTTGTTTGTATGTTTGTTTGTTTTTTTGTTGGTTTGTTTGTTCTTCATACAAGTCCACAGTTTTCATCCGATCTCGATGACACTTTGCATGCTTATCCTTTGAAACAAGAAGAAAAATACTGTCTACATTTTGTTGAAAAATTATCTGTATAAATAATACATGTTGTCTTATAATTTCGAAATATTACTGAACGGCGATAGACAGAAGTGTTGGATATGGAGGTCTCTGTACTGTTTTTCCGTGTAATGGTCAGGTAGCTCGGTGGTTAAAGCACTTGCTTACTAATGTTTGGGTTGTGGTCTCCGGTTCAAATCTCCACGGAGGCAAAGATTTTTAAAAATTGTTTTTGATTGTAAGAGTCACGCCTCAGCCGTCAGTTATTCGGATTGAATGTTAAACTGTAGATATCACAAAGTTAGGGGTGCAATTCGAGGCAAATCGTAGGCAGTCCTGCAATGCTGTAGGTGTACACTTTTTTACGTTATATTGATCCATCAGGGGTGATTCGTGGTCAGTGTGTGTGTGATCTGCAGTAGTAATACTATAAATTCGGAAGTAAGTCTCTGTCTTATGTTACGTTTTGACAACTAAATGCCTATATTGACGGAATTTGACGAGAAAATATGTAGGGAGGGCACATGACATTTTTTTTTTTTTTTTTTTTTTTTTGGGTATGATGGACAGTTGTAGTCACGAAATTTTGAGAACTTATCGAATAGTGACGGAGAGACGGATGTGTGTGTTAGTCTGTAATGTTACGTCGCTTGCTCAAGCTATGCTTCTCGCGCATTATGTTAGTGTATAGTTTGTTAATAAATTTCGTTTAGAGAAAAAACGTATTATTTGGTATAGATGTCGATTTTCTCTGTCCTATTACTTTGTGTCTGCTTAAATGTATCTGGCACCAGTTTATTTTGCCTTCTTTTTTGACATGTCTTGCGGGCGTAAACTGGCCTAAGTTGTAGCTCTAGCAGAGCACGAGCGGCTAAAGTTATGAGAACCCAAGAATTGCATGCTCATGCTGAAGAATGAAGAAAAGACCAAGCTGAAATAAAGCCCCCCCCCCCCACAGCCCCTCACCTTCGTTTGTTTTTCTGTTTTTAAATATGTAGGAAATAGATGCTCTTCAAGAAACAGGTTTGATGGTAGAATGATATAGTGATGGCTTTCCGGTCATATTATGCCGACTTGGTGTTGTTTGGGACCAATCCTTTGCTACCAACAACTTTTTCTAATCAATTCTGGCAAAGAAATTCTTAATTCACGCTTACGAAGTCGCGGGTATCAGCTAGTTTCTAATATTCTTATATTTCTGATATTTTATTTTTCACTTTTTCAAAATTTGTTTTTTTTATATATGTATCCTCACTCAGTTATGTTGTTCTGACGCTTTTAATGATAATATACCATGAACAGTATCAATCCAATATTTAAGCTTCCCCCTCCCCCTCCTACACTACCATCCACGCCTGCGATGCCATTCACCAGACGATGGTCTCTGTGTACACATTTGACTCCGCCTGGAGTCTCACTTCTGTACAAATAAGGCTTATGCCAAAATATTGCGCATCTCTTGTGTGTGTGTGTGTTCGTTGTCCCAGCCGCTCTCATCTGTGATAAGTGTTGGGTCATAGTTCCCTAAACTTCCTGGTTTTATATGTATATATAGGTTATTAGGAAACAAAGGCGCTGAAAGCGGATATATTAAACATTAGGATAGGATAAAAACCACCGCTTACCATAGAAGAGGATTCCTGCCACGTTGGTACACGAACACACGTAGAATATAATTTTCGAGCCCATGGCTCTTCATCAGTAGGAGTGAGCAGGCTGCACGCTGGCGGCTGGCAGCCAACTGCGTAAGCTACAATGCCGGTAGCTCATGGTGGGGAGGAAAACAACATGGCGGGAAGTGAGGGTGGGGGTAGGAAAGCATAGGCTGTAAAATGATAATGAGTAGAAAGTAAAAGTGTATATAGGGACCCGTCACGTAAGTGCAGTGGATCTCAGTTAATGGTCCTAAACTCCTATTAAGAAATGGACATAATATTGTTAATTTATCCAAGAGCAGGTGATCTTCTAGTTCTAACTGCTTCAGTATAAATTTTCTGGAAAGGTATGTTCTTCAAATTTGTAATGGTGGTTCAAAACATTTCATAGACTTAAGGGCTATGGCTCCAGAATATAGTCTAAGAGCTCTGTATTGTGATTTATCTAATCTCTCAAATAACTCTTTCGACGCGGATCCAAAACACATACAACCGTAATCATAATGTGCTCCTACAAGCGTTCGATATAGTCTCATATTGAGTACACTTTCCGCTCCCCATGCTTTTTTGGTATCGGCTCTAATTAAGTTCAAGGCTGCTTCACTTGTTTTGAGGATGTGTAATGTATGATTGGACCATTTAAGGTTCGAATCCATTTTTAAGCCCAAGTAAGAGACCGTTTTCTTGACTGGGAAAGAGTGGGGACCCAATGAGATGTCTGATATTTGTGATACGCTATGTCTTGTAAATATGCAGACTACGGACTTTTCTACAGAGAGGATGAAGCCATTGCCTTCATTTTACTCACTGTGATGCTTAAAACTGTCTTACAGGCTTATAATGTCTGCTGACTAATCTAAGTGCAAACGTCATACACATATCGTAACAACTTTACTTCCCGAGTTATATTTGAGTGCAGGTCACTGAAGTAAATATTGAAGAGACGGGGGGACAGTATAGATCCCTAAGGCAGTCCTTTACTTGTCAGCCTTGGTCGAACTACTTCTCCAATAAAAATAACTCCCTATTTTCCAGTGGCACAATTTAATTTGCCATGAAAGTTTCCACCAGTAGAGGGTGTACTACATCGCCGTAGGCTTTGGATAGATTGGTGAAGAAAGCCATTAGGTAAAAGTTCTTTCCATTGCTGATTTGAATATATGTTACTAATTGTGATTTCATTTGCGCCTTTGCCATTTCTGAAACGAAGCAGGGTGTGTGGTAGTAGGTGTTGCTGTTCCACATACCACTCCTGACTGATTTTAATCATCCGTCCGAACATTTTCAAGGCACATGACAGAAGTGATATTGGCCGGAATGATCTCTGTCACTGGGGGTTTTATGTGGTTTATGGATTGGGAAAACCCTCATTGCTTTTAGCGGAGGAATGTGGACTCTCTCCATCCAAACCCTGTACATAATTTTCAGAAAGGTGTCTTTGCCACATCTCAAAAGGTTATCAATCATTGAGTATTGTATTTGATCCTTCCTGGTGCCATGTTGCTAGATTCTTTTAAGTCAATTTTCCAGTTCCTCTATGGTGAATGGTTGAAGCAAGGGATGGTCTACTTGAGAGTTCTTAATGTTGACCTGTTTATCTGGGCACCAGTCTAGAGCCAAGGAGCAGAGGAGTTCTGTAGCAGTCTCTGTGGAGATGTGTTTGTTCGATTGGGTTGTCTTGCATTGAATCCCTTTAACCTGTCTCCATAAGTTTTGTTGGTACATCCTTGTTCAGTGAGGCAAAAAATTTGCCAGTGTTCTCTTTTCTTTTTCTTGAGAAGAAGTTTCGTGGAAGCTTGTACCTCATTTAAGGATATTGCGCTAAAGCCTTCTTCCTATCTTTTATAGCTTGAGTGTATTCTTCATCCCACCATTTCGGGGAGGGAACATGTGGCGTCCTCCTTTGTTTATTTTCAGGAATGGATGACTGGGCCACTTGGTCCATGATTGTGGTGAAGGTGAGGAAGTCATTTGTGGGATCATCTGAAATGATGAATTTTTCTAATTTATCTGATATTGTCTGCTTATATAGTGGCCAGTTGGCTCTCCTTGTGTTCCACCTGCAAGAGGGAGATGGAGTAGTGGCCTCGAATATCTGATTAGGTAGAGTTATTATGATGCGAAAATGGTTGGATCCCAATGGGTCTGTGGGGGTCTTCCATTCTATGTCGACACTTGGGGAGATGAGTGAGATGTCAATTGCCGAGTTACGTTCTGTGGCTCTATGGTACCTCGTTCTGATCCGTCGCTCAGTATGACCAAATTCATTTCTTCCAGTAAATCTATTACCACTTAGCCTACTGCACAGTTGGATTCACTTTCTCACTGTTGGTGGTGGATAGTTTGTTGCATATTTCTGCTAATGCTGCCCTATGAGAAGCAAGAAAGACCTTCGCAGTTTCAAAACTGAGCTTTCAAAGAGGATTCTACTCTGAACAGTGATCCTTATTAGTAATCAAGTGAATTCTGTGTGGCCCTCTGCCAGCGAATACACAGCTGGGCCCATCGTCAATACTTCGTCGGGGAAGTGCTGCCACTTGAGGAGGCTATGATGCAGTTATATCAGCTGCACACTGAAATGGTAACCACACACTGTAACGGACAAGACATTGGCAACAGTTTTCTCATCACACCTCATACACAGAGCAGAGTTTTCTCACTTGCTCCAGACTGAGTTAGCTGTTGTAAAAATCAACGTTTCCATTGTTGAACAATGTCTTTTTGTTGTAATTTTGTTTACTGAAAAGGTTACATTTTGGCTTGTTCATAAATTCAGTGGTTATAAACGATCTCCATTCCATTCTTAATAAAATACCGTAAGCCCAAATTCATTCATCAACCTGCATAATCCCACAAGTAATGTCCATGCAAGTGGTAGCTTTATAATTTAAAATTAAGGCAAAATGATCTTTCATCAGTATGGTGCCCAGTCTAGTACGGTAAATAAGCAATGTTCAAGTAAAGTAGTCATTACAATATATAATTGTCAGAAGAATATATGATAGTCACGAGATATCAAATCTTTATATAAAAAAATCCATTGTGCAATAGTAACCACGTCATCCCTGATGAACAACTGGAGCTATTGAAAAGATAGCTTTCTCACAGTCGAAATTCCTATATGAATGAATTATATACACATCCCTTTCGCAACATCTCAATAAATTTGTGTGAATATGTTCTGAATTGGTGGTTTACGCGCACCTAGGATTTATATACAAAGGATTGTGGACAGCTGCAGGAGGACCCAGATAGAATATCTAGATGTGTTGGTCAACAAAGAATGAAGATAAATGTCAAAAACAGGAGCTGTTTAGGCATAGGCAGAAAAAGTAAAGTTTTTTTTTATGAATATAGGGTGGAGGAAGAAATGCTTTTTTCCTATAGAACACAGAATTTTTTTAAAGAGCTGTTGAAGGTTTCCACAGAGCACTCTGTGATACCTATCATTATGTAGAGAATGGTGGTTAGCCATGGGTTTTCCCACAATCTCCAACATTTTGCATCCAGCATTTTATCCTGGTCATGTATGATAGTTAATAAAGCGTAAGTATGTTGCACCTGCACATTCAGCACACACTGTAATGTATTTAACAAAGCAGTAGGGAGAATCATTCCAGGTGGTGAGAAGTAAAAGTGATGATAAGGGAAAATAAAAAACGGAGCACCTTAATTTTCAGGAACTAAAACCCACATATCTCAGAAAAGTGTATCATTGTGGTTGAACATTTAGTTTTTGGATACCCTTCACATATCTTATAGTTTTGCTTCTGGCGTTGAGATGCTTAAAACAATTTTTAGTAACTCTGTAGTTATATGAGGAGGAGGTTTGGATTCTGGTGAATGGTGTCAAGAATAAAGCTATCACAGGAACAATGTTATTTCCTTGGTTGAGAAGATCAACTATGTGAAATCTGATTAAAATTGCTGGAATTGTGAGGACTTGTATGCGAAACAAACAAACATCCACACATTGAGTTTTATATATACAGATAACTACAACTGAAGAAAGCAACAACACAATGTCAGTCCAAAAATAAAGAAAAACAAATCAAAAAATTGTTTCGATACAGCTTTTTACTGTGCACATTGGCAACAATCTAAACATTGCAATTAACAGAAGATTAATTCATTATGACATACACTAAGATATAAACAAAAAATGTATACACTAAACTAACTAATCCAAGGAGAACTTACAAACACAGCTGCAGAAATATTTATTTCAAAAATTAATATTTTAGAATTTCAAAAATGTATACACAAATAAGGGGCAAAAAACTTCTCCCAGGAGCACAATGTCAGTGATTAGGGAGCAAAGAGTTTCCAGGCAAGTTTAAAAATATCTGTGAAGAAAAATTGATTAAAAATCAGTATAAAAATATTAATTATTAAGTACAGTCAAGGAAAAAGGTTACATCAGAAAGGAAGGCAAAGTAAATATATATATATAGTAACAATGAAATCAAGACACTAAGTAGCGGAAAGGAATCAAATTAGGATAGGGAAATGAGCCACCACTTACCTTTAGATAATGGATGTGGGGCGCGAACACACAGAAAAGACACAAACACAAATAATAAGGTAATTTTCGGGATAAACCCTTCGTCAACGGGAGAACATTATGAGAGGTGGGCGCAGCTGGAGACTGCCTCACAGAAAGACCACCAGTCGGGAAAATGGTGGGGGTAAATTCAAACACAGGAAAAGCAGAGGGGCAGTGAATCAGAGCTAATATCCGAGCATAGATAAATATCAAAAATAATCTCTGGTCGGTAATATATATACATATGAAGGCTTCTGCAGGATGAGTCAGTGAATAATTCACCTGTCCAGAAGTTGTACCATATTTTACAGACTATAAGACACGCACCTTTTTTTTTCTTAAATTCAGGTGTATCTTATACTCAAAATTAATATAAAAATGTCCAGTGTTTGATTTAAAATTCTGCCAGTCTCAAAAATTAACCATATATTCAATGCTCCAGGAAACCTATCTCTATCTGGCAACATTGGATTCAACTGGCAGCAGCATTGCACTGATGAAACGAACATGAGTTGCAGGGATTCACAAGCCTGCTAACACTGTCTCCCTCCTGCCCTGCTGTCACAAACCCAGAACACTGTCTAGCCTATGATGCATCATTGCAGTCTACAGTGCCAGTGAACTTGAATTGAAAGCGTTTTGTGTTATCAGTAACAGTACAATATATATATATATATTATTAGTAGCTAGTTTCAAAATGGAAAAAAAATAAAAATAAAAGGTATTCATATTATGTGGGCTATAAATTGAAAGTAATAGGACATACAGAAGAATGTGGAAACAAAGCAGCTGAGTGGCATTTCGGCTAATAAAGAAGAACTGAAAAAAAATAAATTGAGGAAGACTAAATGTGCAAATAGAGGACTGAATGCTAGAAGATGATGTATTGAAATGGATTCAAGGACACCGTCAAAATGACATTGGCATTAATACAAAAATGATTCAAATACATGCTCGTAAGCTAGCGCTATAGTGGAACTTAACAAACTTTAAGGGTGGAGCTACAGGTTTATGAAGCATCATGACTTAGCATGCAAACCAAAATCAAAATATCTCAGAAAATGCAACAAGAGTATGAAGAGAAAATATTATCTTTCCATCAATTTATTATTCAACATCAAAAGAAAATCAGTATGGAACTAAGCCAAATAGGAAATATGGACGAACTCCTCTGACATTTGATGTACCGATAAACAGAACTGTTGCCATGAAAGGTGCTAAAATTGTATATGAAAAACAAGTGGACATGAAAAAATGCACTACACTATCGTCCTTTCATGTTGTGCTGTCGGTATTAAACATAATCCAATTATCATTTTCAAGCTCAAAACAATGCCAAAACCTTCTGAATTAACAATGCCAAGGGTTGGATGGACAAGGCTGGTACGAAATTGTGGATTAACAGAGAGTGGGAGAGAACAAAAGGTGCATTATGGAAGAAGAGTTCGCTTCTTGTTCTAGATCAGTTGTAGTAATTTGAAAAATTCTGTGAACGAGACAGGAAAATACAGAGCTTGATGTTATTCCGGGAGGACTTACTTCACAATTGCAACCTCTTGATGTCTCGATAAATAAACCATTTAAAGTGTATATGAAAGGGGAATTAAACAAATGGATTATTCACACCAAAGGGAGCAAGTGTGTCAGAGGAAAAAACAGTCATGGTCTAGAGTGATAGAAGATATTTTTAAATCTTTAGAGAAGTGCAGCATAAGTAACGCTCTCAATGACAGTGAAGACCATCATATATATATGATGATGAAGAGGCAGAGATTTTAAAGGTCATTTTGGTTTTATAAACTAAGAACTTTTTTAATCTGGCTTTGCAATCTAATAATAAGAATGGTAAAAATGTTATTTTTAAAAATAATTGCTTATAAATTAAGGTGCATCTTATAGTCTGTAAAATACAATAATATGAGTTTTAAATAAAGGTACACACCAAAGTTGACAGTCATATGATAAATTTTGGCGTGTGCATACCTACTGAACCACATGACTCAGTCCCTATCACATGAATAAGATGTAAAACCGAAATATTGTGTATATTTCTGTTCATCTCATATGTTTTTCACTCGTCGCAGCCTTCACCTTTTGTGAAGTCATCTTCCCTATCCTTTGTTATTTATATTGCCTAAATGCCATTTCCTTTTCCCTTAATATCATTAAATAAAGGTATCAAATAGTAGTATACAAAATTAAATAATAATAATAATAAATTAATAATAGCGAACAGGTATCCTTTAAAAAGTGGGATGTTGCTTCCAACTAAATGTTTAATTACCACATAAATTTTTATGATCTGCCAGGGTTTGAATACTGGTGAATTTACTGTAGCCAATATTAAAGCAATGATGGCAAAAATGGTAATATATATTTTTTTTAAATTTTTGTGCAAATTAAATGACCATCTTAAATAATTATAGTTAGTCACTGTGTATGAACTTTTTTCACCATAATAAATTAACAAAAGCTTTTTAAGTATCTAACCACTTCGAAGATTTTATTTTTAATTATGCATTTAAAAAAATCTAAAAAGAAGATCGAATCTGAAATTGTTAAGGTTCTAAGTACAGCTCAGTACCCCTCCCTGCAATCCTCATTAATTTTGTATACTGTATTTGAAACAGTATTAAAGGCCGTTAAGAAGGGATAACAGAGAGTGTAACCATGGTGTCTCACAGTAAACTTTTCTCATGCCAATAAAGAACTTAAAAATGATAATACAGACATGAATACCTTACGGAAATCTCTAATTCTGGCAAGAGTATGAGGTTATACATGCTCAATTATTTTGAATAACGAAAAACTGACTTTCCAGTGTTATGTGCATACAAAAGTAATAACAAATCTAATTATTTCCTTTTACATTAGTGGACATAAGAAATATTAAAAATGTCATATCATGATACTCTTGACACTTTCAGCTTATAAATTTTAAGTTCCAAGCAATAAACTGATCTGAATTTAATTCAATACCTTCATAGAAACAAACTTCAAAGTCGGGATTTGGTGTGTTCTCCATCAACAAGCATTTCGCCTTTCCACTGTAAAATGTAACTTTGGGTGTTTTAGCTTTCACCAAACCAACAAACCTGGAAAGATATATTCAAAGAAGTTTTCTGTATTAAATGCCGCAACAAAAATAATATGGGACAGGAAAGAAGGCTACACAGAAATTCCTATACAAATAATAATAACAATTTGTATAGGTTGGAAATATTTATTTTTTACTTTTTTTTATTTTTTAACTAACAATTTGTTACTCAGTACAAGCAAGAAAACTGTTTGATTACAGTATGAACAACTAATAGTTCATCAGCTTTCTGGTTGTGAAACTAATGTTATGGAGAAAAAGGGGGGGGGGAAGACTGAAACAATTGGAACATGGTATTAACTTGGTATTATTACATATACTAGTGTAAGCCCGTGACTGTTTTTTGCTATAAGGCGTGCTATTGGTTTTATTCGTGGTCTAGGTATCATTCAGCACAATAATTATGGAACTACTTCCATCCATATAAAAATACCATAACTTCAGTAACTTGGAGCTTCTGAAAGCTGCTTAAATTATTTATAAAACAAAATTCATTGTGAGTTAGCTTGTAAAAAAATGTGTCAGTTGTCTTATCCTATCTGCATTTTGACATAACCACAATTTCTACTAGTACTGCTGTTCAAAATTCATAGATGCTATTACACATGTACGAATACATTCATTGTATTGCGATCTAAATTTGACCTAATGGAAACATTTACATGTGTCTGATATAGTGACATCAGTAATAATAGCAACTAATTATTAATAATTCCTATGACTTCCGTGGCCATCTTTGTTCATGATTAATAGACTTTCGGGTTATTCTATCAATCACAATAATTAATACATTAATTTAAATGCAGTACATACCTTTATTTCAGTGTTTCAGCAATTCATTAATTCCAGTATATTATAACAGTGACTTAAAATATCTACAATGGAGTAAATATCTTGTAAACCCATCAAAAATGGTATGCTGAATGCACTATTTTGGCAATTCGTTTCCTCACTGACTAAGTACAATTTTCTTCAAATAACGTTCATTACCTTTAAAATGATGTAATGTAGATATTTGTTAGCTAACTGTAACAGCGGTATCGCTATCCAGAGTGTACAAGAAAAATCTACATCGAACAAAGTTTTATTAAGGAAAAGCAACTAAAAATTAATATGTCGATTTCAATGGAATATGTACCTTTCTTTCAGTGTTCTGAAAGTTAATTTATTTGTGGATGCATAGCTAAATAGTGTACATAACCTCGAACATCTCCATTCATGGTCTGTTATGCAGCAGAGGCAAAAAGTGTGATGCCATAGTCCGATGTCATGGTTTGTCGTCACGGTGTGACACAGACACAACATGACCAAAACTTGCTTCTGGCTTTACGCCTTGTCGATGTCAGGGTCATTAGAGGTGTAAAAAGAGTGGGGCGAGGATTGGTAAGGAATCTGTCCATGGCCTTTAGAAGGAACCATCCCAGCATTCAACTGGAGTGATTTGGGGGAGCCACAGAAACCCCAAATCAAGATGGCTGGACGGGGATTTAATGGATAAGTTGTGAACTATGAAGGAGACAACTGGCCGATAATGGTCATGAAATTCCTCAATTAAGATTTACCACTGAATAAAAAATACGTCAACTCTAAGTTATCATCTCATCCAAAAAAAAAAAAGTGAAATCAGGTATCTCACCCAGGCACTCAAGAAAAATGAAACATGGTGAGGATTTAACAAAGACTGAAATATTGAAGTATTGTGGCAATCAAAATAACTGAGGCCATTTATAATATTGAGAAACTTCCAAGTTGCTGAACCTCAGTCCGAGTAATCAATTTCGTGAATAAAGGTGACAGTACACCTATGGTGGCATTATACTTTTCACAATAATCTACAAGATTCTCTCCCAAATACTTTAAATCAGGTAAAAGGAACAGCTGTATCCACAACCGGGAAAATACTGTTGGAGATCTAATGGATGATTTCAAGCAGTTTATGAGTCTAAAATCCATCATTTTATAATAGAAACTTAAGAATAAGAAATTAGAAATGAAATGCATTACAATAAGAAAACCTATAACTTGACAAATCATACAAACCAAATCTTAAATAATTTGACTCAGCCAACAAAACAAGAGCAATCAGTCAACAGACTACACAATACAGCAAAGGTTTCAGATGTCTTTGAAATCATGGCAGGGGTTAGATAGGGCTATCATCTCTACTCTTCAACTATTCATGAGGGTTGTTTAATAAGTAATGCAACACATTTTTCTTCTGAAACAGAGGTTGTTTTATTCAGCATTCAAACACACCATGTTATTTCCCAATCTTTTAGTTACACAACACTATTTTTCAACATAATCTGCATTCAATGCTACGGCTTTACGCCACCTTGAAATGAGGGCCTGTATGCCTGCACGGTACCATTCCACTGGTCGATGTCCGAGCCAATGTTGTACTGCATCAATAACTTCTACATCATCTACATAGCGCATCCCACGGATTGAGTTCTTCATTGGGCCAAAGATATGGAAATCCGATGGTGCGAGATCGGGGATGTAGGGTGGATGAGGAAGAACAGTCCCCTGAAGTTTTGTGAGCTCCTCTCGGGTGTGAAGACTTGTGTGAGATCTTGCATTGTCATGAAGAAGGAGAAGTTTGTTCTGATTTCTGTGTGTACAAACATGCTGAAGTCGTTTCTTCAATTTTTGATGAGTAGCACAATACACCTCAGAGTTGATCGTTTAACCATGGGGAAGGACATCGAGCAGAATTACCCCCTTCAGTTTCCCAGAAGACTGTAGCCATGACTTTACCAGCTGAGGGTATGGCTTTAAACTTTTTCTTGGTAGGGGAGTGGGTGTGGCGCCACTCCATTGATTGCCATATTACTTTAGGTTTGATCGCCTGTAACAATGTTTGACAAGAAATTGTCACCCTCAGCCTCATGACGACCAAGCAGTTCTGCACAGACGGTTCTCCTTTGTTCTTTATGGTCTTCGGTTAGTCATCGAGGGACCCAGCAGGAACAAACCTTTGAATATTCCAACTGGTGAACAACTGCGACAGCACTACCAACAGAGATGTCAAGTTGAGCACTGAGTTGATTGATGGTGATCCGTCGATCGTCTTGAATGAGAGTCTTCGCACACTCTGACATTGCAGGAGTCACAGCTGTGCATGGCCAGCCAGCACACAGGATATCAGACAGTACTGCTAGACCTTGCAGCGATGATGACACACGCTTTGCCCAAAGACTCACCGTGCGTATGTCCACTGCCAAATCACCGTGGCAAGCGCCTATGAATATCTGAGATGTGCTGGTTTTCCACCAGAAGAAACTCAATCGCTACCCGTTGTTTGGAACGCACCTCCATTACAGACGCCATTTTAACAGCTCCATATAGAACTGTCACCTGTCGGAAGTCAATGAAGCGGGAATGTCCACAAAAAATGTCCGGTTTTTTCAACCAAAATTGGCTGAGAAAAAAAAAAATGTGTTGCATTACTTACTGAATGACCCTCATACTTAAGAATTTTATCAACAAATAGGGTAAGAACTGAGTAATAAAGGGGCTGGAAATAATATTAGAATGGGGTTGAACACTGGGAATCAACACTCTTACCTTAGATTGAGACATGGCAAAAAAAAGTAAAAAAAGAAAAAAAGAAGAAAAAAAAGCACTTCTGTTTTCTTCCCTTTTCTTCATGTGGATGTAGTTGCCGCTTTCTCTAATATTATCTGAAATCTTGCATCTCCTTCTTCCTCTCACTCACCTCCCACAAACTAGTCCTTCCTAGATGTTTTTCAACAAGTGCTTCCCTCTCAGCAAATGACCCATTTAGTTCTTCTTTCTTTCTCTTGTTACTTGTAGTAGTTTTCTCCTGTCACCAACCCTTTGCAGCACTTCAACATTACTAACTTTATCCATCCAGCTTATCCTCTCAATTCTCCTCCACATCCACATCTCAAATGCGTCTAACCATTTTTCAACTTCTTGTCTCAGTGTCCACGTCTCTGCCCCATAAAGAGCCACACTATACAAAACATTTGCCATGTCTTTTCCTGAGCACTTTGTCTACTTTTCCAGTTAATATTCACCTCTTACTATTAAACACTTCCTTTGCTACGGCAATGCAAGTTTTTACCTCTTGGTGGCATCTCAAGTCTTCAGTGATTGTACTTACAAGATATTTGAAGAATCTTACTTGGCTAATATCGGCTAGTGCTATCTTAATATTTATTAGTTTTCTTCCCTTGCCAATCACCATACTCTTTTAGTTGTATTGATTTGCAATTCAAACTCTTCACGAGCTCCTCCTAGATCTTTCAGCATTTTGTTTAAAGTTGTTCACTTTCTGCCAACAAGACCATATTATCGGCAAATCGTTTACACTCAATTCTCTTGATCAATGGAATGTTTTTTTCAATTTCCCATAGAATCAAAAATCTTGAGAGAGAGAAAAAAACAATGTTATAAAGTCTTATAGTATTTTCCTGGAAAAACTATAATGGAACTTTCCACAGATAAAGGCAGGAGGACCAAATGAGCATACTTTTCAATATTTTGGTGGTAGAGGTAAGACATTATACACTTCCAGATCTATATCCCTTCATCTGTAACAGGTGATGGGTTATTTCCTCTATGCTTTCTTGTTTTCATTGTCCAAAATATACATTTAGGTAGACAGCAACAGATTCTTAATTTTTGTTACATTTCATTCAATTGCCAATTGACAGATTCTCTTTTTAGCTTTGTGCATCTGTTTTCAATTTCAACGAAACACAACTTCTTCCTGAAATGGTTTAGCTAAAATTTATAACCAAAATCCAAATCAGAAAGAATGTTTTTGAAAATATTATATATACTTTACAGCTAATAAATCAAAATAACAAAATCTAACCAAACTAAAACAAAGAAGCTAACTACAAAAGTATGAGATACTGTATGCAAAATGAAAAGTGAAGATTAGAAAATCTGTGGAACTTTTTATATTTTACCTTGCAGCATAAATATATTTTTTCCAGTATTTAACAGGTAAAGATTCGAAGCTAAAAATTGCATCAGCACCTTGTTTTGGAAGATCAGGAGGTTTATCTTTCACAGGACAGCCCTTACCACCATTCGGCTGATATAGCACCACCTGCATGTACAAGAATGTAGCATGTTATATTTGATAACTATACAAAATTAATTTGTCATAAAACAAAATATAAAATAAAAGAAGAAGTGTTCCTTATATAAACCTAACCCAAAGGTAAAGGGAGGAGAGCAGCAGCAACACAGCACAACACACAAACAAATAAAAAACAATATTTCGGGTGAAGAATCCCCTTTTTCAAGTTAACAGATAGGTGGCTGGTCTTGCGCAAGACTTGCGTAGGACCAGCCACTCATAGAACGCAACAGACCGCCGGAGGTGGTGGGGGCAGCAACGATAATATAACCACGAGTATACGAAAGATTGAAATGATCAAAAAAAATATATATATACATATATATTAGTTATTAAAAATATATATAAAGAAAAAATATAATTGAAAATAAAAAAAAAAAATTATGAAACTATTGTACTGGCCAGTGGTGGGTTTATAGGGTGAGGATGGAAGATGTTAACGGAAATTAAGGCCTGGGGGATGTCTGGTTTGAAGGATGTGTTGATATGCCAATTCCCACCTGCGGAGTTCAGATTGGGAGGTAGTGTCTGGAAGTACTCTAATGGCTCTTACTGTGAAGCAGTTATTAAGGTCACGGGTGTTGTGAGTACTGGCATGGTGAGCAACGGGGAGGTCCAGGTTTTGGGAGTAAACTGTCTGTCTGTGACCATTCATTCTGATGGATAATTCATATTTTTTTTTTTTTAATTTTCAATTATATTTTTTCTTTATATATATTTTTAATAACTAATATATATGTATATATTTTTTTTTTGATCATTTCAATCTTTCGTATACTCGCGGTTATATTATCGTTGCTGCCCCCACCACCTCCGACGGTCTGTTGCGTTCTATGAGTGGCTGCGTCCTACGCAAGTCTTGCGCAAGACCAGCCACCTATCTGTTAACTTGAAAAAGGGGATTCTTCACCCGAAATATTGTTTTTTATTTGTTTGTGTGTTGTGCTGTGTTGCTGCTGCCCTCCTCCCTTCAGCTTTGGTGAGTGTTGGGTGTATTTTCCCTTTCTTTTCCATGTAAATATTGCCTCGCGGCATTTCTTTCCTTTCATTGTTACCTATAACCCAAAGGTAAGTCATCTTAGAGCTGTAAAATGATTCCTGCAAACTTACAACCATCAAAAAAATTAAACTCTTCTCACAGACTTGTACCTTGTGCCAATTCAGATAAAATTCAATGTTTGGATTAAGAATAGTATTATACACCACTTTAAAAGAAAAATGTATATAGCACACAAATAAAACAAGGATATCACCTAATTCTAGAAAATATAAAGTTCATTACACCATTTCACACAAAAAAACAATCGTTTTTTCTAAAGATCAATCATGTTAACGGTGAGTTCTAGAAATATTGTACACAATTTTTTATAAAACATGCAGCTTATTTTAAGTTTACAAACTAGTAAGCTTTAATTGGGCCATTTTATCATGACAACATACATTTTTATACATGGTAAGATCCCACGGGTACACATCACCATAACAAAATAAATAATAAAATAAACTATTCCATCCATTCCACCTCTAAGTGCAGAGACTGAAGCTCTCATTCACATCATACATATTATGCATCACTGAGATGCTATCTGCTATGGCATCTTCTTTTCCTGTCCTCAACGTAACATTTTTATGAAACATCTTTTCGTTGTAATACAATCAAATCCCAAGTAGACTTGGCTCAGAACAAGATCTCTCAACTTTTTGTTACTGCATAAGCACAAGACTTAGCCTATTTTGCAAGAATTGTTTTTATGCGATCTCATTTCTTTAGTAAGTGGATCACTTATTCTGATTCATCGCTCAAATGTAATGATTCCATTTGAACATCGGTGGATAACAACATTTCTGAATTTGGCACATCAATATATACATTACCAAACATGCCTACACTCAGGGGCGGATCCGGGGGGAGGAGGGGGGGAGCTAGGGGGCTCAAGCCCCCCCCCCCCAAAAGTATCTAGGTCCACCACAACACTGTAATTTTGGAGACCTCTTTTTTTTAGCTCTACGGATTTGAGGCCCGAGAAGGCTATAAAGACTACCCTAAGGCCGACTCAAGCTCCCCCCCCCCCCAAAAAACCAAAATCCACTGAAGGCAAGCCCTCTGAACCAAATTTCATTCAAGCCAAGCCCCCCCCAAAACTAAAGTCCGCTCAAGGGCCCCCCCCCCCCAAAGCAAAATCCTGGATCCGTCCCTGCCTACACTCTCTGCTAACAACGGATTTGCAGCATGACCGAGCAATGCCGATTACCACAGATTTAAATACAACCATAAATAAATAACAAGTAACTTACAAACTAAGCTTAGGAACAAAGTAAATTTTAAGATGTTAATTCAACTTTGTAATCTCTATGCATATCACAAATTTCAGGCATATAGCCTCATCCAGAGCAAAGCAATTAACTTTTAAGTATGTGCAAAAAATTTTCATGTTTGTTGTTGTTATTGAATAAATCAGCAATATTATACTTATGAAAACATAAATGTGCATTAAAATAACCTGTCTGTAGGACCAAGAGAAGTAAATGGTTAAAAAAATTCTGAATTTCACTAACTACAAAAGTAAGAAAAGAAGGAAGTAAAATTTAATACATTAGTTAAACTTATTAAGTTCTGTCATAGTGAAAATCTGAAGCATATTAAGTTATTAGAGCAGAAATTAATTTCACTATATATATATAAACAGAAATTTACAAATTTCAGACTTCTCTAATAATCTGGGAGTAAAACTTTATCTGTGTAGCAAATATCAGCTTTTTACGACTACAGCAAATACCTTTTTTGATGATCATCAGTTAGTCAATCACTCAGTCAGTAATCGAGTGAGTGCATAACCTAAATGGTGAAATTTGTATATGAATTTAAACTAACAACAGGAAGAAAACAAAATTTAGTGTGTTTGCAAAGATTGATGATATCGATGTATAACAGGCAATCACCATAATTACAGCCGAAGAAATTGAGGTACAAAAATGGAAAAGGATAAGCACTACTGCCAATAAATTGATGTCTAGACTACAGCGTGTGGAGATCACAAATACCTCAGGAACAAATAAGCAATTATTAATAAGTAGTCATTAATAGACTGCTACATTACATTGCAACCACAAATCAGGTACAAAACAGGGAAGAATATTTTATTGCCTCTATGTTACATCTGTGTGAATATGAACAAATAAACCTTCTGAAATTTCAAATATGCAGCTTAAAACATGTGTCACATTAATCTCTGGCTACTGTCTGCAAACCATCTGTTTTCATTAACAAACTAGGAAACTAACTTGTGTCAGTAATATCAATACAAATTCCTGATTTGAAACATCTCTTTTACACCTAAGGAAGGTGGATAAACTGTTATGAAACTGCAATTCGGTTTCCTTTATAACTTCATATCAATTGTCACCAAGTTTAGATATATCGTACAAGCATTCCCTCCAGGAATAAGAACATCACCACATCAGCTAAGAATTTAACATACTTCACATAATAAAGGAAATGATAGATACCCTGTTATTTTGTGTTAATTAAGTTACTGTAATAACTGACAGGACTCTCATACATTGTAACATAACATATGGCAGAAAGAAGCAGTATTTTACACACGTATTTAAAGCCTCACGACTGTCACATATAGCATACTCTGATTTCTTTTTGGCCATATATCACTTATGGTGGTCATATGTGAAAATCGTTGGCAACTGTGCACTTAACACAGCCACCTTTATCGGCAAAACCACAAGAATGTTGGTTTTGGCCATTTAATCAGAACAGGGGTGCTTAGGATAACCGAAACAATATCACTGAAAATGTGGGAAAAAATTAAAATTGAGAAAATAAAAAGGGACATATGTAAGTGGCGAAAAACTTTTAAAAATATGAAAAAGATAAATGAAGAATCATAAAAACTTACAGCCTAACTGGATTGGACTTTTCCAAGCCAGTTTCTTGCTCCATTGTAACTGAAAATGATTGTATAGTTATAGCAGGGGATCTAAAAACTTAGGTGAGAAACAACCACGTGCAGGATGAGACCACGTGAAAAAACAAATAATAAATTATAAAGGAATATTACTTGAGGAGATTTCCAGTTTAAAAACTTGAGAATAACAAACACTTTTTCAGCCATATATATATAACTAAGGATGGATAGGGAAATATGACCCAACACTTACGAATGATGAAGGCGGGTGGGACGACGAACACAAAGAAACTAACACAAAAAAACAAGTCTCAGGTGCCTTCATCTTTGGTAAGTGTTGGGTCATATTTCCCTATCCATCTTTAGTTATATTGCCTTAAAGCATTTTTCTGCTCATTGTTATTATATATATCCCTCACGAATGGCTGCATCAACTCATCTGTCCATATCAAACCCACCAAACTACAACCGTACCTTCCTTATGATAGCTATCAAATGCTCCCTCCCCTATAGCCATGGCATTCGGGGGAGTCACATATGTTCCAAGAAACAGGTCCTCCAACAGTATGCTAGCAACATTTCAAAAAGCCCTGATATCCCGCAATTACCCACCAGATTTAGTTCACAAACAAGTCTCACAGGCCACATTACAACCCACTCAACCTATCAACAGCCCACATTCCTCTAAAACCAACCATAGGCCCCATTTTGATCACCCAATACTTCCTGGGTTTGGAATCCGTCAACCGAGTCCTGCATCAAGGTTGCGACTTCCTTTGAGCCTGCGATGAGATGAAAAACCTCATTCCAAAAATCCTCCCTCAACCACCCAGAAACTACTTTAGCAGACCTCCAAACCTCAACCAACTCTTGGTCCATAAACACGGGGGCCCCTAACCTGTAAGACAGCCCCAAGGTTTGTTTCTTTGAAACAGATCCCCCTGCAACTTATGCAGAATGCACCCACATTTGCCAACCCCGTAACTGGGGAAAGCTTCCCATCACAGGACTTGCCACGTGTGTATCCTTCCACCTTACTTATCAACTCAACTGCAACCACTGCCCAGCCTCCTACATTGGTCTGACAACAAATCCATTGGCCATCAGAATGAATGGACACAGAGAATCAGTATTCACCCAGAACCCTTACCACCCTGTATCATGCCACCACTCATGGCACCAATAATTTTTACACATTTTGTGGTCTATGCCATCAGAGTCCTCTTGGAGAAAAGCAGCATTTCAGAACTCAGAAGTTGGGAACTGGTTTATCAATACCAACTGGGTACCAGACAACCACCAGGACTAAATTTAAGATAGCACCAATTTTCCTCCCAACCATCCTCCTTAAGTCCTACCTTTTCCCACAGAACCATCTTTTTGTAGTTTGTAACTTCGAATTTTGCTTGATTTTAAATTTTCAAATTTTATAGTTCTTTTATTTTACATATTTCTCAGTTTTTTGCACATACATCCATTACTTAGGACCATCAGCTGACATCTACCGCACTTCCACAACGGGCCCCTATGGACAGTTTTATTATTTATTATTTTCTGGTTTACGCCTTTCTACCTCCACCCATACTTCCTTCCACGTTGTTTTTTCCCCCACACCATGAGCTACCGGCCTTGTGGGCTTACTCAATTGGCTGCCAGCCTCCAACATGCAGCCATCTCACTACTACTGAAGAAGGGCTATAGGCTCGAAAATTTTACTCTAAATTGTATATGTTTTCTTCCATGTCTCGATGTCGCAGGAATCCTCTTCTATGGTAAGTGGTGCTTTTCCTCCTATCTAAATATATATATATAATAACAATGAGCAGGAAAAAGCTTTAAGGCAATAAAATTAAGGAAGGATAGGGAAATATGACCCAGCACTTACCACAGATGAAGGCGGCTGGGACGACGAACAAAAAACAAATACAAGAGAAGTGCAATATTTCGGCCTACAGCAGCCTTAAACGTGCAGAAGGTGAAGCCCCAGGCGGCGTCACATGTGTACACATAGACAGCCGACTGGTGAATGGCGTCTCAGGCACGGATGGTAGTTTAGGTGGTGGGAGGGGGGGGGGGAGTAAGCTCAAATATTAGATCGATAATCGATACTGATAACGATATGTTATTATTGAAAGAGATGAAAAATAACTGGGTGGGGATATATATATATATAACTATAATTGAAAAGTAAAATAAATGTAAGTAGCATGGAAAATAGTAAAAACAGAACTAAAAAAAAAAAAAATATATATATATATAAATGGTATAGATAATAAGTGCTGGGTCTAGTGGGCAGAAATTATTGGAGATTGAGGCCAGGAGGATGTCTGGTATCAAGGATATTCTGGTAGGACAGTTCCCATCTACGAAGTTCAGAGGGGGTCGTATTGTTAGGGAAAACTCTGATTGCTCTAACTGAAAAACAGATGTTCAAATTATTGATTTTGTGGGAACTGGCATGTTTTGCAACTGGATGGGCCTCATTGTTAGTATAGACTGTCTGCCTGTGGCCATTCATTCTGATAGCTAGGGGATTGGTTGTGAGGCCTATATATGAGCTGGAGCAATGGAGGCATGTCAGTTGGTATATGAGGTGTGTTGTCATGCATGTCTTGCATGACAACACACCTCATATACCAACTGACATGCCTCCATTGCTCCAGCTCATATATAGGCCTCACAACCAATCCCCTAGCTATCAGAATGAATGGCCACAGGCAGACAGTCTATACTAACAATGAGGCCCATCCAGTTGCAAAACATGCCAGTTCCCACAAAATCAATAATTTGAACATCTGTTTTTCAGTTAGAGCAATCAGAGTTTTCCCTAACAATACGACCCCCTCTGAACTTCGTAGATGGGAACTGTCCTACCAGAATATCCTTGACACCAGACATCCTCCTGGCCTCAATCTCCAATAATTTCTGCCCACTAGACCCAGCACTTATTATCTATACCATTTGTATATATATATATATATTTTTTTTTTAGTTCTGTATTTACTATTTTCCATGCTACTTACATTTATTTTACTTTTCAATTATAGTTATATATATATATATATATCCCCACCCAGTTATTTTTCATCTCTTTCAATAATAACATATCGTTATCAGTATCGATTATCGATCTAATATTTGAGCTTACTCCCCCCCCCCCCTCCCACCACCTAAACTACCATCCGTGCCTGAGACGCCATTCACCAGTCGGCTGTCTATGTGTACACATGTGACGCCGCCTGGGGCTTCACCTTCTGCACGTTTAAGGCTGCTGTAGGCCGAAATATTGCACTTCTCTTGTATTTGTTTTTTGTTCGTCGTCCCAGCCGCCTTCATCTGTGGTAAGTGCTGGGTCATATTTCCCTATCCTTCCTTAAATATATATATATATATATATATATATATATATATATATATATAATATAACAATGAGAAGGAAATAAATGCCACGAGGCAATATTTTCATGGAAAAGAAAGGGAAAATACACCCAACACTTACAAAAGTTGAAGGGAGGAGGGCAGCAGCAACACACAAACAAATAAAAAACAATATTTTGGGTGAAAAACCGTTTTCCAAGTTGCTGCTGCCCTCCTCCCTTCAACTTTGGTGAGTGTAGGGTGTATTTTCTCTTTCTTTTCCATATATATATATATATATAATGAGCAGGAACATGCTTTAAGGCAATATAACTAAGGAAGGATAGGGAAATATGACCCAACACTTACCACAGATGGAGGTGGCTGGGAACGATGAACACACACAAAAAAAAAAAAACACAGCAACACACACACACACACACACAAGAAAAGCACAATATTTTGGCTTACAGCCTTATTCGCGTAGAAGCGAGATACCAGGCGGAGTCAGACGTGTACATGGAGATGGCCGTGCATATATATAGAAAAGGAGGAATACTGGCGCTATCTTAAATTAAGTCCCGGTTCTCAATTTATACTGATAAGCCAGTTCCCACTTTCTGAGTTCAGAAATGCTACTTTTGTCCGAGAGGACTCTGATGGCACCAACCATGCAGCAAGCATTGAAATTTTTGTTATCATGAGTGGTGACATGATAAGGCATAGGGTGATCTTGGTTCAGATAGTATTCCCCCAGAAGACTGTTTTTCTGTGTCCATTCATACTGATGGCCAGTGGAATCATGGTCAGACCTATGTAGGAGTCTGGAAAATGGTTGCAAGTGATTTGATATCTTAAGTGGGAGGATTCACAAGTTGCAAGTCTGGTGACGGGGAAACTTTCCCCAGTTACGGGGTTGGTATAAGCGGTGGAGGCAGGGTGCATGATGCATAATTTTGCAGCGGGATCTATTACAGGGAAAAGAACCGACTGTCTTTTAAGGCAGGGAGGCACATGTTTATTGATTAGTAGTTGGTTGAGGTTCAGAGGTCTACTGAAGCAGGTTCTAGGTGGGTGAGGGAGGATTTTTGAAAGGAGGGTTCTCATTTCTGGACAGGCTCAACGGAAATCAGAATCTTGTCGAAGGTCCTGGAAAGTATCGGGTGACCAATCGGGGATGTGGTTGGTTTTAGAGGGACGTGGATGGTTGATAGGTTGACTGGGTTGTGATGTGGCACGCGAAATTTTTTTATGAACTAAACCTGGTGGGTAATTTCAGGATATCAGAGCTTAGGAGAGGTTGCTGGAATACTGTGAGAGGGCCCACAAATGCAAAGGCTATAGGGCAGGATTCAAGTGTAAATTTTTCTTAAGTAGAGTGATGGGAGAGAATGGATGGGCTTTTGTAAACAAATATAGACAATATTTTTCTGTTTGTTTTAAAGTATACGAGGGTGGTCTGAAAAGTTTCCGACCTCAAAGTGAAGATGGCAGAACTCATAAATAAAAGCTAGTGAATTTCGTTGTTTATCTGTTGACTGTTACTCACCAAAGTTTCAGCCATTTTGGATGCGCAGTTGTTATGCAACAGTCGTTTGAGTGAGTTGAAGTGAGTGTTTTTGTGAAAATGGAAAAAATCGAGTATCGAGCTGTCATTAAATATTTGTTTTTGAAAGGTAATACGCCTACGCAAATCAAAGATGAGTTGGATTCTGTGTATGGGGACTCTGCACCATCACTTAACACAGTGAAATTTTGGGCAGCTGAATTTAAATTTGGCCGTAAGAGCTTGGGAGATGATGAACGTTCGGGACGTCAAAAAACTGCAACTACTGACGAAAACATCGCCAAAGTTCACCAATTGGTGCTAGACGACTGCCGAATTAAAGTGAGAGAGATAGCAGAGGTTATGAACATTTCAAAACAACATGTTTGCTATATATTAAATCAACATTTAGGTATGAGAAAGCTGTCCACGCGTTGGGTGCAGCGTTTGCTCACATTAGACCAAAAACGTGTTCGAATGAACATTTCCAACACTCTGTTGGCACAATTTAGGTGCAATAAATCCGAGTTTTGGTGCCGATTAATTACTGTAGATGAAACTTGGATACACCAGTATACGCCCGAAACAAAAATACTGTCCAAACAGTAGACTGCAAAGGGGGAACAGGCTCCAAAAAAAGCAAAAACTGTTTTTTCAGCTCGGAAAGTACTGGCGACTGTTTTTTGGGATAGTCATGGAGTTATTTTAACCGATTACCTTCAAAAAGGAAAAACCATTACAGGAGCATTCTACGCATCATCACTTGACAAGCTGAAGGCAGAACTTGTGGAAAAACGGCCACATTCGCAGAAAAATAAAATCCTGTTTCAAAAAGACAACGCACCGTCTCACACCTCAGCGGTTGCCATGGTGAAAATTCACGAATTACAGTTTGAACAGCTTGACCATCTGTCTTACTCACCAGATCTAGCCCCAAGCAACTTCTTTTTATTCCCTCATTTAAAAATTGCACTTGGGGACAGAGATTTTCGTCAAATGAAGAGGCAATCACGTTCATGAACAATTATTTTGCAGAGAAAAACGCCGAGTACTATTTGGACAGGTTACAGAGATGGGAGCATTGCTGAGGGAAGTGTGTAGAGTTACAAGGAGACTATGTTGAAAAATTAAAAAAAAAAAAAGAAAAAAAAAAAGAAAATCAGGAAAAATGTTTTGTATGTTTGTTAGGTCGGAAACTTTTCAGACCACCCTCGTACATGTGCAAAGTTTCATCAAAATCTGATAAAAACTGTCAGTATGTATAAAGAAATTGCTAAAAAAATAAGGGGAGATGGTAAAGGAGGAGAGTAGCTGGCACTCATGGTGATGTCATGGCGATCAATGGGTGATTCATCTTGTTGAATTCTTATCCACTGCAGATTGCACGTGACGGTGATGAACAAATCTGGTGCATGGAATGTGTTTTTCAATTTATTTTCCGGAGCTTCCAGTTTTTTTCCTCAATTGCAAACATTCAGCTGAGTTATTTTCATCCCAGGATCATAACGAACAAAACAAAACAAGAATGACGCATACCCATCACTCAAATTGTGATTTATGGTCTTGAGTTTATACAAAAATCCCACAGAAATAAGTTTTTTCCAAAATTTTCCAATTTTCTGGTCAATTTTTCTTTCCCTAAAAACCTTATTAGCACTATTACAAACTTTAAAAAAAAATAAAAAAATAGCCAAATCAGTAAAGCCATTCTCAAGTGGTGTGCTTACAAATGAAAAACACTTGATTTTTATTTATATAGATGACACATCTGATAAAAAGCACACTGAGAATTCAACATACCAATATTAAAAAGAGTTCATTGAGAATGAAAAGGCATTTATATGGCGAATTGAATGAAATTGTTTCATATTAATTTAAGTGAGGTTACCCTCACCATATAGAAATAGTAATACAAAATTTGTATTATAAGATGCATGTGAAAAGCTCATAAGATGGTGAGCAGACAAAACAACAGGATGAATTAGACATGGATTTCCTCTATTATTGTACTTTTTAACATTTTTATATATAATGCCAATAGCAAAAAGGCTGAAATATGTATTAATTTTAAGTTAACAACAATGTATTAAATACAATGCTTCTTGACTACAATGATGTGATTTTAGCCTTGACAGTGTATAGTGCAACAAGCATTATAACTTAATGGTGAAAATAGCAAACAACTTTAAAATCTTCTTGGAGAAAACAAAAGTAATGGCAATCAAGAGCGAAGAACCAGTCCATGCTAATATTATTATGAATAACAGAACAAATTTTTATGCTAAAGATAAGGTAAAAGTTTAACCAAGAATGATGATATCAGTGCCAAAATACAAACATTTCAGTACTTGTGTGGAGTAATAAAAAGAAATTTTAGGAACACCGGATGGGAAATAAAGACAAAATTTTACATAGTAATGGTTGTACCAATATTATTATATGCATGCAAATCACAAACATTGACTAAACAACAAATTAATCAAACAGATCCAGCTGATATAAAATTTCTGAAGGCCTTAGCTGTTTACACCTTATTAGATAAGAAAATAAGTAAAGAAACAAATGAAGAACTGAATTTTTTAAAGCTAAATAAAGGAAGAAATGGAACAGAACATTAATGCTTAAAATACACTGGTCAATACAAACAAAATTGTACTGTATCACAAACAAAACAAACTTCTAAGAAATACCAGAAATCAAGAAATGAGGGGATAGAGATTTACTGATCAAAAGATTTACTTACCCTGATGCCATCACCTGAAATTCTGCAAACATCAACCACCTTTTCTTGCTTCCACCCACTTTTCTTTTTCACAAACTCAAGACAGACTTCCCCATCATCAAGTATACTGAGTATGGCATTTTTTGCTCTGTGGCGTGTTGGTTGTAGACGAGTAGAATTCAATGGGATAGCTGTTGGACCTTTTACTTGACTCTTTCCATTACCAGAGCAATTGTTATGACAATTGCATTTGTTGTGACAATGAAGCCCACTACACTGAGATGTACAACAAACATCTGAAAAGTTTCCACAGCCCTTCTGACAAAAGTCTCCTTTTGTTTCTGTTCTTTTGTACATTTCCTTACTGTTAGCATGTAAGCAAGTTGAACAACTACAGCAGAAGTCAGAAGTTTTATGTTCATGGTGCCGAAAATTACAGTTAATATGCTCTGTTTGTCCACTGTGACCATGACTATTTGTCTCTCCTGAGACAATACGTGTAGGCACTGTACACAGTTTCTTCTGTAAGTAATCCTTCCTATATTTCTCCAGCATGTACAATTCTTCATCACTGTTAATTCTATTAAGTTTCTCCCTTTCTAAATCCAGAGCATTGAAATATGGACTTCTATCATGAGACTGTAAGGAACAATTTGAACAAGTATCCTTCCTATCGCATGCTGGTGTACTGCTGACAAAAATTCTCTCAGATGCAAGGTTTGGCGTTTTCACAAAGTTGTCTTGGCAAATAAAGTCATCTACCGTAGATGCCTCCCGTAAGTGGTCACAAGATGTAGGTTGCAGTAACTCCCCGTGTGGATTGTGGGGCCCCGTGATGAGTCCAGTAGAATCCCGTGCCAGGCGAGGTGGATGTGAAGGTAAGATCTGATGCTTTCTCATTCTAAGACGAGTTTCAGGATCATGCCTGAACTTATTTTGCAGGTGATTTGTGGGAATGGGCCTTTCTTCAGATCTGTAAAAGATAAAAAGGCTTTATATGCAAATGAATTAGTTAATCCATCTTATATTCATTTGCCAGAAAAATTAATCTTGTTTCAAGCTTTATTAATTACTTAAATGTGAATACCTAATGAAATAACTATTATATTCCTAATTACTATGTCTTTAGGAAAACTTTGGTTTGCTAGGAATACTGTCCTCTCCAGCATCTCCAGTCCTTCTACCATTTCTACTCTTCCACTACATTCCTGTTTGCTCTCCTATCTCACAAACTCTTTTACATTAACTTAAACCACTTATACTACAATCTCCCAAAGGCCAATTCCTTCCTCACGTGGTGGGTAATGGGTAACATTATGAAAAGGGAACAGTCAGTAGTGGCAAAGTATAGCTGGGATCTATTGCTTCCCGTAACCACTATAGAAGTTGTGAAGACCCTACAGGAACCCTGAAGAAATAAGAACCAATGGTCTCTGCTGAAGCTATGATAAGGGAGCGTCCATAAACTACGTGCCTCCGTCTGGGGAAAAGGGGGGGGGGGGTTTGGCTGGAAAGTTACTCTGGGCTACATGAGGGGGACGGGGGATACTGAGCCAGACCACATAGCTTTGCATTTATATTATTTGTCACAGTTAAAATGAGGTACCGAACACATAAGTAACAGTATGTGAATATTTATTTCCGTCATTTAATTATCTCCATATGTAATTTACGATAGTCTGACAAGTGCAAACAGAACAAAATGTCTTCTGGAATCAATAGGGGAAAAAGCTTCATGCTACATGGTGGGAGGGGGGGGGGCTGGAGACAAAAGCCACGTCAGGCTACGTGGGGGGAGGCGGGTTTACAGAAGGCCAAAATGGAGCCATGTGTTTTATGTATGCTCTCTAAGCTCAGAAATCCAGGAGTGCTTTCACTCAGAAAACATCATTATAATGCAATAGAAAAATTAAATAAACTATGTGTACAAAGGATATGCTCACAATTTCAGTTTTTTGTCGTAATCTGTTTGTGCTCATCACTATACTATATGTTAATTAATTTTCTTTCTGTCCAAAGCCTTATTCTAATGACACTTTTGTCCTATCAACATATTCTTTAAATACCTCATTGACAGGGTTATTAGGCAATATAAAACATGTAGAGAGAAGAGGCTGGAATTGGGAGTACATCACAGACAGAGAAACCTTTCTGGACAGGAAAAGGTGGAAAACAATCGTCTATAATAACCAAGGCTCGTAAACCACACCCGGGAAACTGGAGATGGTCCTCAACGATAATGATGATGATAAAACATGGCTGGCTGCTTTGTTAATTATAGTGTGACATGCAACTACAGCTGGATAGTTGAATGGGCATCGTCAACACTGGAGGACATCATGAAAATAAGTAATCCCTACTAAAAACTTCCAAGATTCAACGTGCCTTGATCCATTTGGAGTATATTAAATTGTATTAGATGTGGCACAGGAAGAATTGCTTCTAGTTTCCACACCTGGGGCTTGGCTGATACAGCATATTAAGACTGCAGTGAGGTCACACAAACTGTGAGGTACACTGTGCAAGATTGCCACCTTACGTATATATATTGAATACTAACTAGTGCCCACAACTTCATTCATATTTTTAAAGAATTTTGATTACAGCTACTGACATATAACCACCATAATGCATGATAGGAGACTCGAGGTAAATAACACACACAAGTATCAGTGATTTGCTCTGGGTATTTATGGCTGCAAAGTGAAATATGGAGACAAACATGTCTTTGGTCAAAATATGAAAATGCCCACCGTCGACCAACTTCAACCATCATATCTCCCACATCCCCATAGCTACAGACATGAAACCACCATGGTGCACGTTGGGAGACTTAACGTTAATGCCACACATAATCAACAGTGGATTGCACTAGGTTGTTTTGGCTGTAGAGTGAACTATAGGGATTCATGTCTATTTTTATACCAGGCCCACCACCATCAACCACTATGTGTACCAAAACCCCACAGTTACTGCATTCAATCAGCATAGTGCACGATGTTAGACTCCAGGCTACTACCACACACAAATGCCAGTGGTTTGCACTTGGTAATTCTGGCCGAAATGTGAAATACAGGAACACACACATCTTTGGTAAAAATAGGAAAATGACTTACGTCAAACACTTTCAACCACCATATCTCCCACATCACCATAGCTACCGACATCAAACCACCATAGTGCATGATGGGTGACTCGATGCTACTACCACATACAAATGCCAGTGATCTGCGCTATGTAGTTGTGGCAGCGAAGTTAAATATACATATGCTTGTGTTCGTAATACGAAACTATCCTTGATCGATCACTTTCAACAACCATATCTCCCACACAACCACAGTTACTTAAATTTGGTCAATGTTGTGCATGTTCTTTGAATGTATGCTACTACCACGTACAAACACCAGTGATCTGAGCAGGATACTTTTGGGTAAAAAGTGATACATAGGGACACACGTCAAAATATGAAAGTGCCCCAGATCGACCACTATCACCCACCATAACTCCCACACCCCCATAGCTGCCGACATCAAACCACCATAGTGCGCGATGGGTGACTCGATGCTACTTCCACATACAAATGCCAGTGATCTGCGCTAAGCAGTTGTGGCAGCAAAGTGAAACATATGGACACACATGTCTATGCTTGAAATATGAAAATGTCGCGAATCGGCAACTTTCAACCACCACATCTCCCACACCCCCACAACTACCGAAATTCGGCTACCGTTGTGCACATTCACTGTATGTACGCTACTACCACACACAAATTCCAGGGATCTGCGCTGGATACTTTTGGCTAAAAAGTGATACATAGGGACACACACATCTTTGGTCGAAATATGTTTTTTGTTTTTTTAACTGCTTAACGTCTCCTATAACAACTAGGTCTTTAGAGATGGGAAAGGATGGGGGGGCAAGGAATGGGAAGGAATTCGGCCATGGCCTTTTGAAGGAAGCATCACGGCATTCACCTGGAGTGATTTGGGGAAACCATGGAAAACCCAAATCTGGATGCCCGGACGGGGATTCGAACCGCCGTCCTCCCGAATTCCAGGCCAGAACGCTAGCCGTTACACCACCACGCTCGGTCTTGAAATATGAAAGTGCTCCAGGTTTACAACTATCAACCACCATATCTCCCACACCACCACTTGTCTCCAAACAACTCCTTTCACCTCTACACGTTTCTTCACTTGGTCCATCCATCTTGTTCTTCCAATTGGTCTCCTTCCCTCCCACTGTTCAAGACTGATAACTTTAGCATTCTCCCCTTCTCCATCCTCATAACGTGCCCCTGCCACTGCAGTCTTTTCTTTATTAACATATCTCTTCCAATGTTTCAACTTGTAATCTCTCCTTGGCGTTTTCATTTCTGATTTTACCTTTTCTTGTGTCATTGTTTATCCTTCTCAGAAAACTCATCTCTGCACCTGTAATCTACTAATCTGTTGAGCTTTTGTCCAAGTGCAGGTTTCAGAGTCATAGGTCAGCATGTCCCATTACATTAAATAGGATGAATATGGGAAGGAAAAATAAAATACACCCCTACAAATTTGAATGGAACAAAGGCAATAGCAACAATAAAAACTCCACATATTTTGGGCTATGCCTTTGCTTATGAAAGTTGATGGGAAATTCAGGGAGAAATGGGTGGAAATAAAATAATTTTGGTTTCAACACAATAGCCAGAAGTTAAAATACAAAGAACGAAATGACAACTAAGAATGTAAATACAGAATGAAATACAAATAAAAGGAAATTGGATTGAGACAAATAGGACAAACACATTAGGGAGGCCAAAAGTACAGACAAGATGTAGGCAGAATTAGATCCCATTAAATAGGATGAATATGAAAAGTAAAGATAAAATACCAGGTGTGTAAATATGAAACCAGAATTTTTTCATAAAAAATATTTGTTTACTGTATAAAAATGATACAAAGTACCTTATTCAAAATATTGTCCATTTCTATGGTAATTTATTAATGCCACACAAAAAAAATTTTTTTGCTCTTTTGATGCAAACCAGTCATTGAGACATTATCGTACATTTTCATAAGAAGTGAAGCGTTGTTCAGCGAGTGTGTGTCCCATCGATGTAAAGAGATAGTAATCAGATGGAGCTAAGTCATGAGAGTAAGCCTCATGTGTCAGTATCTACCAACTAAGCCCCTCAATCATTTCCGTGACCAGTTTTGCTGTATGTGATGGTGCATTGTTATGAAGCAAAATCACTTTGTGTTGCCTTTTCTGATATTCTGGTCATTTTTACCACAATCCTTGATTCACATTGATCATTTGCTGTCGATAACGTTCAGTATTAAATGTTTCACCAGGTTTTAGCAGCTCGTAATATATCACACCATTTTGATCCCACCCTTCTTTCCGTAGCGATTTGGCCTTGAAGTTGATGTTGATGGTTCACCTGGAGTTACCCATGATCTTTTACGCTTGGGTTCTCGAAATATATCCACTATTTATCACCTGCCACAATTTGATGGAGAAATGACTTTCTTTTATACCTGGCGAGCAGCATTTTACAAGTGGTTTTTCTTGCTGTCTTTCATTCAGTTCATGAGGAACCCATTTTCCCATCTTCTGGGTCTTTCCTACCGATTTAGATGTATGGAGACAGCTTCCCGTGTTACATTTAATTGATCTGCGAGTTGTCGTTGTATTTGAGCATCATCCTCATCCAACAATGCTTGCAACTCGCTGTCTTCAAACTTTTTTGGAGGTCTTTCACAGTCTTCGTATCTCATGTCGAAATCACCACTATTAAATTTTTTTTAAACCACTTAAAACACTGCAATTTATTGAGAGCATGCTCACTGTAAGCTTCGACAAGCATTTGATGTGATTCTGCAGCAGTTGTCTTTAAACAGTAATAGAAAATCAACAATGTATGCAAATCACAGTTTGTAGGTTCAAAACTTGACATGTTCAACATTATTGACAACCACACTGTCGTATGAAACTTGTGTTGTTGTGAGTTAAAAATGTTTGTTAGCCGTCAAAAAAAAATGGTGACAATGACACAATCTGATGGTAACTGCATTGATAGCTAGAGCCATCTATCAGCAAATTCCAGTTTCATATTTACGTCTATCACTCATCAAAGTCAAAGGGAGTGACAACAAACATTCCACAAACACAATATTTTGAGCAATTCCCTTACACATGAAAATTAACAGGTATTTTGGCAGGAAAAAGAGTGGAAATAGAATGAATAACATAATTTATGTAAGACTGAAGTTTTTCATGGCATTGTATTCTTGGGCTTCCAACGGTGTAAAGATGTGACACTTGTGGAAAATTTTGAAGGCGTCTATCTCAGCTCTCATTTTCAACCAAATGTCAATGATTAACACAGTGCAATGAAGTCATACTCTCTTCTGCTCATTACTGAGGCAAAACTGTTTCAACCTTTTAATAGCCGGGTTCCAGGCAGCACTGAGTTGATAACCAGTGTTCCTGTTGACTAATGAATCAGATGTTTTGATTTCTACAACTTCTGTAATAACGCTGGCCCAAAAGTCTTTGACCCAGGCTAAAATTGTACTTTTTTCAAAATCAAATATATGACCTTCTTGCACACTGTGTTTGGCCACCACAGATTTCTCTTCTTGCCCCAGACGAACATTTCTTGCATTTTCAACACATCGCTGCACAATACACCGCTGCGTTTGTCCGATGCAACCACGGCCCAACTCACACTGGATATAATATACACCAGGGGTTTGTAAACCTAGGTGATCATTAATGCTGCATACCAAATTTTTAATTTTAGTGGGTGGTCTGAAAATTGTCTTGATTCTGTGTTGTGTGAACAGTCTACCTATTTTGGAACTTAGGGCACCCACAAACAGCAGAAAGGCAAGGCCCTTGGTATCAATATGATCTTTCTGTCGATATTCCTTTTGTTTAAGCGTGCGACTAATCTGTCCATGATTATAACCATTATTTAAAAACGTTCCCCAGAGATAGTCCACTTCATCTGCAAGGCAATGTTTGTCACAAATTCTTCATTTACACATCTGGCTCCACCTGGTGTCTCACTTTTGCAGAATAAGGCTATACACCAAAATATTATGCGTTTCTTGTGGTTGTTTTTCTTTTTTGTGTTCATCATTCCCAACCACCTTCATCTGTGGTAAGTGTTGGGCCATATTTCCCTATCCTTCCTTAAAGCATTTTCCTGCTCATTGCAGTTTATATATATATATATATGTGTGTGTGAGTATATGCGTGTGTGTGTTATTAGAAAACAAAGGCACTGAAAGTGGATATGTTGAATGTAAAATCCACCACTTACCATAGAAGAGGATTCCTGCAGCGTCGAGACATGGAAAAATCAGGCAGCCATCTCAATCTACAAGTTCTCACATCATTCTCAAGATCTAAAAACGATAATACTACCAATATAAAAAGGCTTCTCCATTCTCGTCTTGATATGTACTTATTCTCGTTAAGGGGGACCTATATTATACAGCCTCTATTTACACAGCAGTTATGGAAAAGCTCAGATATTACTATCATTGTTTTTTGGACCACTACTGACAAGACAGAAATGACTTGATTTCCCACATTGTTACAGGTGACAAGACATGGATATTGTATATAACTTCAGAGGGCTGTATGCTCGAAAATTCTGCTCTATGTGTGTACATGTTTTTTCCATGTCTCGACGCTGCAGGAATCCTCTTCTATGGTAGGCAGTGGCTTTTTTCTCCTATCCAAATACTTCCCACTCTTCGTCCGTACAATCAGTTTAAAAAAACTTATCCAACTTTTCATTGCTTCAAACAGTCAGTTGACAATGGTGACTCTAGTGTTACCAAATAAAGGCTCATTTCATACTTTTCATTAGCCAAAGCAGCCTAGCATGTAAAGAGGAGCAAGATGTTTGTGCCAACACTAACTGCACTTACATTAGACGTGTTATTAGAAATCAATAAAGGATAGATAATTCACAGTTGCAATTGTAATACCGTTGACAAATCAAGCAAATAACAACATTGATAACCAAAGGTAACATAATTAACCTCTAAGTTTTAGAATCGAGAGTTAAAGACTCCTTTTTAAAATAAATACTAAAGAAATGTCAAAAACAAGTTCTCACATCATTCTCAAGATCTAAAAACGATAATACTACCAATATAAAAAGGCTTCTCCATTCTCGTCTTGATATGTACTTATTCTCGTTAAGGGGGACCTATATTATAAAGCCTCTATTTACACAGCAGTTATGGTAAAGCTCAGATATTACAATCATTGTTTTTTGGACCACTACTGACAAGACAGAAATGACTTGATTTCCCACATTGTTACAGGTGACAAGACATGGATATTGTATATAACTTCAGAGTCAAAACAATATCAACTTTACCAAAACCAAAAAAATTCAAGCAATATTCTCGCTCGAGTCAGAAAAGGATGGATACTGTTTTTTAGGATTTTTACAGCTGAAGTGTACTGCTAAACACTAACCAAACTGAGACACATGATCTAAAATCAATAATGCAGGAAACTTGTCCTAAACAGTTCTCCTCTATGACAGTACCTGTCCTCACAGTGCTGCCTGAACAAAGGAGAAGATTTACAATTATGTTTGCGAGCTTTCTGATTACCCACCTTTCAGTCCCGATCTTGCAACTAGCACATATATATTTGAACAAACAGTACTTACAATTTGAATATGCCTCATATTAGTAAATAAAATACACACACCTTGAACGTTGAAATTCACGTGTAGTTTCATGGGTACGTGAGCTGTGTCTTGTGCAACCAGTTGACATTGTACCCATTCCACTGTCTGAATGGTTCTGTGATATATTCTGCTTGGAACAAAATTAAAATTTGACGTTCTCACATATTATTTAAAAATATATATTGCAAATTATAGATGTCACAGGAAGTTATTTTAAATTTAAAAAATGCCAAAACTGTAATATCTATGATTAAAAATATAATACAACATATATAATTAAAGGTGTAACTGTAAAAATAGTAATAATTAATAATTGTTCATTATTTAAATAAAGATTAGATTTCACTTAATGATTTTGTATTGAAAGTTTTGATAGAATCCAGAATTCATCATTGAAATTAGAAAGTAGTTTGGTAAAACTGAGGACTGAAACATCACAAATCTAACCAACTAAAAAATTGTGTAAATTTATAGGTTACTTCAGTACAATGAAACAGAAAGATTATTTAAAGATTTTGTTTGATTTTGCATTTTTATTTTTATGTTACATTTTTCATTAAGAAAGAATAGGAAAATTCAATCCATGGCTGGAACAAGTAACACAATATTTCGTTCTTGAACCTTATTCTTGCAAGTAGATGAGGCACTTAATGAAGTCAGATGTGATCAAAGTGATGCCTGCTTGATGAAACAAATGGGAGTTGGTCAGATCAGTCAGACGTGATCACACCAACTTCCAATTGTTTCACTAAACGCACGTTGGTGTGATCGCATCTTGTAATATATGGTATAATTTTAAGCCTCAATAGCACAGCATGTTCAGACGAAGTAACTTTCTCATGCCCTTGGAGGCAGGTAACATAATTCTTTTTAAATGCAGCATGTTTCAAGGCTAGCAGACGTCCAGAGCGTGAGAAGTCGTTCTCCCGCTCTGCCTGCTGTAACATATTTACTAAGACTTAATGAGTCTCCGCCATGATGGAAGGAACACCTAGACTTCATGTATGAGTAACAGGTACTGGCTTAATTGCATTCAATCATCCTCAGCTGGCTTGGGAAAGAATTGAATAGATTCTAATTAGTAATATTATTAATTGAATCACAACTATTTTAATGCAGTATTTTCATGATTTCAACATATTTGTTCACGTATCCCATTACAATGACTATACTAAAGTTGATGCGAAATCTTCACAGGTTTTCCGCCAGATAATGTTATCAAAAGATAAGCTTTCGGCGGCTTGCTCAGCCGCCATCATCAGGTCCATTGTACTTATGGACCTGATGATGGCAGCAGAGCAAGCCGCCGAAAGCTTGTCTTTTGATAATATTATCCAGCGGAAAACGTGTGAAGATTTCGTATCAAAGATATGCCAGGAAAGCCTTGTTTCTCATATACTAAAGCTGATTAATCTTTCCCCTGCTGTTTCATTTACTGCCACTGAACTCCTCCTCATTTACTAGTTATAAGTAAAAGTATGAGTGTAATATCTTCAATCACATATCTCATATAAAACGCATTTGTGAGTGAGTGATCAAAGCACACACTAGGTTTCGTGTTGGCTTACCACTCATGTCACTACAATCTGACCTCATTGTGTGTGTCCTCTACTTGTGAGAATAAGGTTTAACAAGTGACTGTCTTTTTTACGTTCATCATTCCCCGCTGCCAATTTTTAACTTCTTTTATATGTCCCCCATTTTATTTTATGTTTTAATTTTCTTTCCTGTGATTAACATTTCCAATGATACTGTTTTTGCTCTTCCTACCACTTCCCCGCCAATTGTAATAGTCAAAACTTCCATTCATGTGGCTGTGTTTATTATGGGTACCTATGCGAGCTCAGAAACATGTTTCATGATGAAGGGTCTAGTCCAAAATATCAGTTTATTTGTGTATCTGGAGGTTTTTGTTGTTGTTCCTTCAACTTTAGTGAGTGATGGGTATATTTTATCTTTAATTTCCATTTATTAATTGCTTTATTCACAATTTTTTGCATATTATAACTGAAAAGGAGAAACCTGAAAGGTAATTAGTTAAAATTTATCTATTAGCATACTTATACCTAATATAAAAATAGAAGGGCCAATTATTATTGAAATACAGGTGCTGAGTGTAGTTTTCAAATGTTATGCTATTACTGCTACAAAGATATGCTTTACGTAGATTACTATTAGTGTCATTGTGTTACTAACAAGTATCTTCAGTTCTTTTCAAAACATTTATATTCAAATGAACTTTTGCATCTACCTAAAAGGTTGGTACAGTCTGAACTGGTATCTCTAAAGTTTGAATATGTTTTTTTGCAAGCACTATACAAGACTTCCAAATAACAGATTTAAAATTTTAGTATAATGCATTATTACAATCTCATTTGATGCCATGTCATCTGTGAAATGTCCACATCATTTATTTTCACCTTGGATTAACTGTTTGCTTCGTAAACAGGTATATCACTTCATGGCACAGGAGGAATGGAGTAGAAATATGACCACATTGCCAAAAATACCAAAACCTGCAATTAATGCTTTACTTTTCATGTTATCAAAATACTCTCTGTTAACAGCAGTTCCTGTGTTCTGACTCTTTGATTTATCACTTTTCTTTTGCTGTCTTAAGCCACAAACTCCTAGATAACTCAGCAAATATACTCTTTATCCTATTCTTCCTCTGTTACAAAAGGAACCACCAGAAATTATAAATGTTACTCTTTTTTCATTTGTTTTGGCATGTTCTAATGAACACCTATTGCTTCTCTCTATGGTCCTTGTTCAAAAATTGTTGCCCTCTTTCCATCTCTCCAAACCACCTACCAACTTCCACATCATAGTCAGGAGCATCCAGTAAACAATATGTTTCTCTACTGATGAATTAACAATAAAAAATTTCATTGTTCTTAGTATTTAAGTGACCCTATTAATTTACTTCTTACCTTTGGTATTTGTAATAAGAAAAGTTCATTTCTATGTCGTCATGCAAATTTGTATATGTTTCTTGCAAACAACAAGCAATAGCTACCATTTTAATAACTGTTGACTACACTTGTGGTCCAGTGCAGATATATATCATTTGCATAAAGACCATTTTTCATTTATTTACGGCAAGTGACAAACCATGTTTCCACAAAATAAATCTGTCAAATGCTATGACATTAGATTGCAATTAATATTGTCTCACCTTTTTGCTCAATTCTATATTTAACTATGCCGTCCCCCCCCCCCCCAACTTCACGACTCTAATTCTGCCGAACACTCCATTGTTAGGACCACTTTGTCACTTATGTCAGTTTTATTATTATTATTATCATATGCCAAGTACAACAAAAGACATGTCAATCAGATAACTAAATCTATAGATTCAAGCCATCTTCTGGCAGGTGGTCCAGCTTGATGCAGTGTGAAAAGACCTCCAGATAGTGTTCTTGCTGGACAGTCCATTACAATGTGGTCAGCAGTTTGGATACCATCACAGTCACACAATGCATCTTCACGGAGACTCTACTTATGCGTGGCTGCATTGCACCCTCTGTGACCTGTGCGAAATCTGTTCAATTGACACCAAAGACACCTAGGCAAGTAAAATCCTGGAACACAGGTTGTCAGATCTTTTTGTGTGGGCTGTTGGCTTCCCACATCTTTCTCCACTCTTCATAAAAGTTAAAGTCGTTATGTCTGAGATTGGATGCTTCCATGTAGGCAGGTCTCCTCAATTTTAGTCGTGTGCGAGGCAGATGAAGAAGGTCACCATGCAGAGGTATCATGTTGTTTTCCTCCACTC
Organism: Vandiemenella viatica; assembly: GCA_031002005.1. NCBI lineage: Eukaryota > Metazoa > Arthropoda > Insecta > Orthoptera > Morabidae > Vandiemenella > Vandiemenella viatica. Next base: position 342,734,933 of record CM061920.1, on the reverse strand, counting down.
CTTCCAATTCTCTAAGCAACAAAGCGACACAACGGATGGATAAGAAATTTATGGTGAAAGCTTTGTCTTCCGATGTTCCCTTCAAATCAACAATGACCTTTGCCCCATCTGATACAAGCCATGCAAACAGGAACATCGAATCAAGCCGGGGCTCTAGCATGGCATCGATTCAAATTGTGATGAGACTTGATCCCTGCTACGACACTTTCCAGAGCTGACTAATCACGGCGTAGCAGCAGGAGTCTGGGCTGGATCAACAACAGCGCACGTTCTCGACCGCACTTCACCAGAAGATGGTGCAACGAATCAGATCGCTGAAATATGTAAGTGTAATTACAACATTCCTTTAACTCGGCTAGTCCCCCGAGAACAGTTTTTATATAAATTTTGTTGATGTTTATTTCACATATTTCTCAGTTTTTTTTCCATTACTTAATAGGCAATTTAGGACCATCAGCTGACGTCTACTGCACTTCTGCGACAGATCCCTATGGACGGGTTATTATTATCTAATTTATTGGTATTTTCTTGTCTACGCCTTTCTACCCCACCCTCGCTCACCACCATCATGTTGTTTCCCCTCTCCCTCCCCCCACCGTTAGCTTTCTCAGTTGGCTGCCAGCCTTCAATATGCAGCCATCTCACTACTACTGAAGAAGGGCTATAGGCTCGAAAATTTTACTATATATATAATGGATACATTAAATAAACCCATCATTCACCAAAGAAAGGTGAATGCACAAAACACAAGATGAATGTAATTTTAATTTTTTTCCTTATGGCTTTACTCCCCCTCAAAGTCCAAAATCGAATCACCATCCAGGCATTCAGGGTTTTCCATGGTTTCCCCAAATCGCTCCAGGCAAATGCCAGGATCCTTCCTTCAAAAAGCCATGGCTGAATTCCTTCCCATTCCTTGTCCCCAGCCCATCTCACCTCTAATGACATCGGTGTCAATGAGGTGTAACTTTACAATATTTTGGTTAACACCTTATTCATGTAGAGTGTTATGGGCCATTTGGCAAAAGAGATGCGCACACAACACGGCCTACTGCATGATAGCAAAAGCAGTAGAGAACAGAATGGGAGTAGAAACGATGGAGAGGGTTAAATAAAACAGTTTAAACTATCTATAATGACGAAAAAAGCAATGTCGAAGCTGGAGGTGGAACAGAAAGTTGTACACGTACAAAATTAAATAATAATTAATAACAACATAAATAAGGGAGTTACAATGGAATAAACATACAAAGAATAAATAAAATTGCAGGAGTGATGGGTTTCTGGTCTTCTTGAAGGTTGAGCCCCAGTGGGTAAATGGTGTTCAGGGTGTATCAGTAGGCTGTTTCCCATCTACAGAGTTCAGAAGTGGTAGTCCGTTAAAACTCTGACAGTTCTTAGTATAAAACAGTTGTTGTGATTGCAAGAGTTGTCGGTAATATATATTTCAACTATTGCTCCCTTATTTATCTATTCTAATATATTCCCATTTATCTGCTACTATTACAAGTTTTTCTCACTTTAGTGTATTCTGCCAGCTCCAATGATATTACTTTTCCATAGGCATCAGTAGTTTACTTCATAATTCCCATCTCCCCAACACACACACACACACACACACAGCCAACCTCATCCTGTTCTCCATTGCCATCACAGTCATGTGGTAGGACTTGGAGAATGCATACCTCTATTGCAATATGCCTCATTTTATACATGGGGTGACTGTTGGGACAAGGAAGGCTATGTTTGTGGACTAGGTGTTCACTGAGCTTAGGAAGCCTGCTGAATTAAGTTCTGGGAGGGACAGGGAGGATTTAGGGGAAAATAGATCTCATTTCTAGGGAGGTTTGCAGGAAATCATAACTGTGCTGGAGGATTCCATTAATCGGTTCGAGGCCTGGGTAGTACTGTGTGACCACACCTGGATTGTGGTTGGTTTTTGAGGGTTTGGGATGATTGATAGGCTGAGTAGGTTGTAATGTTGCCCATGACAGCGGTTTATTAACCAAAGCTGGAGGGCAATGCTTGTGAAATGTTGTTCGAATAATGCATGAGGGATTGTTAGTTTTAGTATATACAACTACCCTAAATAATACTTTACCGGAGGGAACGTTTGGTATGGTACTATTTTAAAATTTTATCTACTATTATCAGTATCATTTCTGCTGATATCATCAATTTTGTCTTGTTTCAGTTTATATTTAGTCCAAAATCTCCGTTCAATATTTTCCTCATGACAGTCAAAACTTCTCAATAACCTCAACTGCTCTACTATACCGGTATACAATAGGATCAAAACAGGTGAAGAATGTGAACAGCTGCAGGGAGATCTGGATAAAATATCTAAATGGGTAGGTCAGCATGGAAAGAAGATAAATGCCTAGAAGAGTCAGCTTATTAGGTACACAACTAAAAAACCAAAGGTTAATTATGATAACGTGGGGGGGGGGGGGGGGGGGGGGGGGGGGGGGGGGGGTCTGAACTGCTTGTTGAGAGCTTGAAGTGTAAATATTTTGGCATAACGTTTGATAACAAACTCAACTGGGCAGAGCACATTGGACAGGTGGTATGAAAAGCTTACAAAATCTTTCATTTATTGGAGAGCGAGATGAGAGGATGTAACAAAGAAGTTAGGGAGTTGAGTAACAAATCTGGTCAGACCACTGATTGAATATGGTGGTGTAGTTTGGGACCCACATTTTGATAATCAAATACAGGAGTTGGAATGTGTGCAAAGAAGAGCAGCTAGATTTGTTTGTGGAAATTATCACAGGATCCGGTCAGTAACTGATATGATAAAGGAGCTGGATTGGGACTCATTGGTGGAAAGGAGGAGGGTGAGGAGAGTGTTGGGAAAGTACAGGGCATATGTTGGTGAGGGGCCAAAGAAATAGGAGATGTGCATGGAAGGGGAAAGGTGACCATGACCACAACCTTGTGCTCAATTTCATGCATAAGGGAGTGAGAAAATTTTCTTTTGTTGGTAAGGGTGTCACGGATTGGAACAAATTACCAAGTGAAGTGACGGATAATTTATCAAAAACGCTTGAAGAATTTAAAATTTAAATTTGTAAATTGGAAAAGTAAATGGGGACAGAATTTATCATTAAGGGGTAACTAGATAACTAGGGGAATTGCCACCAGAGTGTTAGCTCAATCGCAATTAATAATAATAATAATGTCATCAGCAAATCGTAGCATACTGATTTTTCTCCTTGAACACTTACGCCACATCCAAATTTTTCTTTAACTTCTTTTATTGCTTCCTCTACATACAAGTTGAATATTAATGGAGATTTACTACAACCTTGCCTCACACTCTTTATCTGACGCATGTCTTTGATGATTCTCTACTTTTATTACGGTCACTTCATTCTTATAGAGCTTATAAGGTATTCTTCTATCTTGATATTTTAGGCCTGACTTCTTTAAAATTCTGTACGTCTGGTCCCACCTAGCATTGTCAAAAGCTTTTTCTAATTCAACCAATGCCATGAAAGTATCTTCGTTTTTCTTGATCCACCATTCAAGTATTAATCTTAGGGCCAGAATTGCTTCGCACGTACCACAGTTTCTCCTAAATCCGAACCAATCTTCACCTACTATGTCTTCTACTATCCTTTCCATTCTTCCGTATTGTTACAGTACTTTGTTCAGTAATTTTGAAGCATATGATGTTAGACTTATAGTTGTATAATTCACACATTTGTTGGCTTGTGCTTTCTTCGGAAGCGTGAAGATGATACGTTTATTAAAATCGGTTTGAATCTCTCCTGTTTCATAACTGTTTGATATCAATTTAAATAATCTTTGGATTCCTCCTTCTCCTAAGAATTTCAGAAGTTTTGCTGATATGTATTTTAACTGATATAAATTTTAACTGATATCAATTAACAGCTTCTAAAAAATCATCTGAGTATATTAAGAATCTATACAAAAAATTAATTATCGGCATCAGAATCAAGTGGTGACCAAATTCTGAAGCTGTGGGAATTAGTAATACCTGTTGTAAGAAAACAGGTTTCTCAGTATGCTTCAAAAATGGATGATCCAATACATTCACTAAAGAAATTCTTTCTTTAGGATTTTTTTTTCAGCATTGAATCTATCAGATCCTTTGCTTCAGTTGACAGGTGAGATGGTACCTGAAATTAAAAAGAAACAGTAAGATATACCTGAATATTTTGAAATACAATAGCTGAAGCAATGTAGGAGAAATTAACAGACAAATTTTATCTATACCAATAATAAAACTGTAACAAGGAAAAAGTCATTAAAAATGGAGGGGTGTTTGCATTTGGATGGATAGAATTCACACAAAATCTACTGATCAGAAGAGGTTTCATTTAAAGTAGATCCCATGGACCCTCAGATAAAATAGTATAATGACAAAGAAATGAAAAATTAAAGAAACTAGTGTCAGTATTTTTTCTGAACGTGATTCAAGTTAAAATTACTAGTCAGACGTGATGCGAAAAAAGTTGGAATTTAAAAAAAAAATACAGTTGTAACTGTTTCGTTGAATGTGATTCATGCAAAAACTACTGGTAGGATTTTGAGGTGTTCTGATTAATGAAGGGCATGTGATCCCAAAGGTAAATTAGGATATGTTTCATGAAGTTAAAATAATGAGAAATTAATCATGATTTTGCATTGAATATGATTCATACAAATACTACTGGTTGTATATTGATGGTGTTTTGATTAATGTATAGCACTTGGTGCCACAGGCAAAACAGGAAATGTTTCAATTTGATGTGAAACTGTACTGTGATAAATTTAAAATAATTTTAGCTGAATCCAATTCACTCTAAAACTACTGGTCAGATTTTCGTGAGGTTTATCCATTGATCCAATGGGTGAAATAGGGCATGTTTCAATTTAATGTGGCATTGTAAAGTGATTATTTTAAAATAATTCTTCATTGTGCATGATTCGTTCAAAAATTACTAGTGTAATTTGTATGGCGTCTCGATTAATTTACAGCCTGCCACGAATGCAGATAAAATAATGTGTTTCATATTGATGTAATGTTGAGAAACTGAGAAATTTACCAAATTACTATCATTTTTAGTTGAATGTGGTTCACAGAAAAATACAGATAAAATTTTGACGAGGTTTCAATTAATGTACAGCTCACTGTCACGCAAGTGAAACAATGTTTCATCTGGATGTGGGATTGGAAAAATGATAAATTCAGGCCAATTTTGACGTCAAATCCTACTTATAGTTTGGTGAAGTTTCGATAAATGTAGAGTCAATAGAGGCAAAAGTTAAATAAGGATGTTTCATTTTCATGCGATGGTGGAATTCTGAGAAATTTGCCTTGTTATAATCATTTTAAGAGGAATGTGAGTTTGATGGGACTTAGATTAATGTGAATGCCATGGTGACATGTGTAAAGTAGGGTATGTTTTATTTTGATTTGATTTCAGAAAATTGAGTATTTTGATGTTTTTTGATATGAGAATAATAATAATTTCTTGAAGAAGGGCATAGCCAAAATATTGTGTGTGTGTGTGTGGAGTGTTTTTTGTCACTGCTGTTGTTCTCTCTCCAACTTTGGTGAGTGATGGTTGATTTTATCTTTCCTTTCTATATTGAGAACAAAATAAATAAGATAATGATTATCCGGTTTTATGACGTCATTTTAGCTTATATTTTACTAGCTTCTGTATATAATAGAAGAAAATGTGAACCATTTTGCAATAAGTGGCCTGAGATGTCCGTAATTCCTCTGACAATCTTTCAGTTAAATTTTATTTTGCTCGGAAAAATATATTTAGGTAAGGGGAAGTCAGAGTATTTAAAGGAGATTGGATATTTTCCTTTTTAAGAATAAAACAGAAAAACACTGGAGCATAAAACTAACAACATTTATGAAAATTTGTAACAGACAGACAGAAATGCAAGACAAAAAATATTCAGCCACATATATAAATGAGGTTGCACTAAGTTCCACAATATCACACCAAGAAGGTTCAGGCACAGAAAATGGCTGGGTTATGACCTGCTAGCTGTTACCCGTGACTTCGTACGCGTGGATTTAGAATTTGATTGCTAGAATTGGATACACAAAGCTGAAAGTTACCCAAGATATGTGGGCATAATATGACGGGAACGCTATCAATATACCAGTCTACCGTTGAACCTGTCTCATTTATTTATATCGGAAAATAGTATCCTATTTTGTTCCTAATGATACAAAGTATTTCGGTATATTGGTATATGCATATAGTTGTCAAAACATAAAAAAAGACGGAGACTTACTTTCACATATATAATATTATTAGTTTAGATCACACAAAAAATGCCTGTGGAACCAGTATACCCTGGATAAAGTAAACACTTAGGGCACTATTCTACCGCCAAAGATTTGCAAGAACATGGTATCCTTACTACAAAATCCTAGACTTGGCTCAAACTATGACAAACAATTCATAAAAATTTTTGCTCCCAGTGGGCTTTGAACCCAAAGCCACATGGGAATTTTCTTTAGAAGCAAGCACGTTACCACTGCACTATGCTGCCATTGCTCTCTATCGTTATGCATTACAAAGACATATAGATATTATATGTTTGTCTTTCACAGTTCAGATAGTTTTTATATAATTACAATATGTTCTTATCTATACCGAATATGGTATCCCATGTCCATCCTAATGTCAAATAGCATCTCCTTGTCAAATTTCATCACGACTGGAGTAGCCGTTTAGCCCAAGAAACGTAACAAACATCCAGACACAGTTACTTTCGCATTTATAATATTAGTATAGATGTTGAAGTCTGGAAGAGAATACACCATTTAGACATGTAATTACTAAGAGGCCAGAGTGAGGAAAATGCCAATAACAGGAAAGATATATTAATTACCTTTAATAAACTGATGCAATACAAAATATACCATACAAGACATCATCAATAATCTATATGTACATAAAATGAAATGTTTACATATGTGTCCGCTATAGATTAAAATACTGCTGAACCAATTTACAAGTTTTATTTAAAATAGTCTGCACTGTCAGGAGAGGGTTTAAAGCTACTGAAATCCTCAATGTGTCCAGTAGAACAAAATCATCACTCACTCACAAAAAAGAAATGGTTCAACGTGTATGCCAGGTGGAACAGCAAATCATTTCTTATTTCAACGGTACTGCTAATCTTTAGATATAAGTTAATATTCATATGTGTGTCCACTATAGAATAAAAATCTACTGGACTGATTTAAGTGCAGGTTTTTGCAAATGGTCCGCAGTGTCTGGAGAAAGTTAAGGCCACTGAAATCCTTGAACAGACCTGTAGTGAGAGGGTAAAACTAAATTTACAAAATAGATTATATATATATATTTCTATAAGGTATTTTTTTGTCACAAGCCTATATCTTCCTACATACTTAACCGAAATCAATGAATGAGGTGTCATTTTAAAGCTTATGGTCTCCACTTTGGTTAAATCGTATTTGAAGCAAGAACGTTTTCGGAATTCGACCCTTAAAGGGCAAAAATGTAAATTTTTCTAAAATGCTGTTTTCTGTGTAACGAGGTAGTTATCTCCCTGGATACCTATCTGAAACCGTTTAATGAAGTATCGTTTTAAAGATTAAGATCTCCGCTTTAGTGACGTCATATATTAATCAAGAAAGTTTTCGGAATTCGACCCTTAAAGGGCAAAAGTATCAATATTTTTGCAATGCGTTTTTGTGTCACGAGCGATTTATCTCCCTTAATATCTAACCGATATAGATAAATGAGGTATCATATTAAAGAATAAGGTCTCCGCCATGGTAACATTATATTTTAAGAAAGGAATTTTTCGTAATTCGACCCTTATAGGGCAAAAATGTCACTTTTTCTAAAATGCATTTTTTGTATCTCGAGCCATTTATCTCCCTGGATATCTAACCAAAATCGATAAATGAGGTAGGATTATGAGGAGTAATGTCTCAGCTTTGTGACATCATATTTTAAGAAAGAATGTGTTTGGAATTCAACCCTTAAAGGGAAAAAGTATAAATTTTTCTATAACGCATTTTTGTGTCACGAGCGATTTATCTCCCTTAATATCTCACCGATATAGATAAATGAGGTATCATATTAAAGAATAAGGTCTCCACCATGGTAACATTATATTTTAAGAAAGGAATTTTCGTAATTCGACCCTTATAGGGCAAAAATGTCACTTTTTCTAAAATGCGTATTTTATATCTCGAGCCATTTATCTCCCTGGACATCTAACCAAAATCGATAAATGAGGTAGTATTATGAGGAGTAATGTCTCAGCTTTGTGACATCATATTTTAAGAAAGAATGTTTTTGGAATTCAACCCTAAAAGGAAAAAAAGTATAAATTTTTCTATTACCTATTTTTGTGTCACGGTCGATTTATCTCCCTTGATATCCAACCGATATAGATAAATGAGGTATCATATTAAAGAATAAGGTCTCCGCCGTGGTAACATTATATTTTAACAAAGGAATATTTCGTAATTCGATCCTTAAAAGGCAAAAAAGTCAATTTTTCTAAAATGCGTTTTTTGTGTCTCGAGCCACTTATCTCCCTTGATATCTATCCAAAATCGATAAATCAAGTACGATTGTGAGGAATAATGTCTCAGCTTTGCTGACATCATATTTTAAGAAAGAAATGTTTGGAATTCAACTATTAAAGGGAAAAAAGTATAAATTGTTCTACAACGTATTTTTGTGTCACGAGCCTTATATTTCCCTTGATATCTAATCGATAGATAAATGACATATCGTATTAAAGACTAAGGTTTCCGCCGTGGTAACATTATATTCTAAGAAAGGAATTTTTCGTAATTCGACCCATAAAGCGCAAAAATGTCAATATTTCTAAACTACATTTTTTGCATTTCGAGCCATTTATCTCCCTGGATATCTAACCAAAATCGATAAATGAAGTAGGAGTATGAAGAGTAATGACTGAACTTGGTGACATTATATTCAACCTCACTATTCATCGCATTTTATTCGCGAAATTTTCGCACGGGTCGTCTAGTATCTATATATTTATATTGAATTTTCAGAGAATTTAAATGAACTTTAAATTGAATAAAACTGTAATAACAATTTGTGTAATCAAAAATGTCAAAATAATAATGTATATGTAAATATCTAATTTCAACAGACGTTAAAGTCAAATTTTCAATTGTTTTCATTTAATCTATATGTATACTCAAATCTAACAATAGTGAAACATTGGCAGCTAAAGCTACTGAAATTTTCAAACTGACCTGTAGTAAGAGAATAAAACTAAATAAACAAAATAGATTGCATCTATCTATTTAGGAAAGGCAATGTTCCCATGTGAGTCCCCTATGCATGTTGAATTACAAAACAATCCTTATACACAACATTTTGCTACAATATTATTGAATATTGTAAATGCTAACATTATTTCATGGGCAGTTATTTATTTATTTATCAACCTTGTTCCATGGATCCCTGCTGAGGAAGGACTTCTGGGATGTGAAACATATCATGGTTAATACACATACATACGAGTCATAATCATAGTGAAAACAATTGTTCATTACAAAGACAAGTAAAGAGAATTAAAATAAACATTCATTTTTACAACTGAGTTTTGCAAAAGGTCATATTAAATACAATTAATTATTTTATTCAAATTCTTGAATGGAGTTGGAGTTACTAACAAGATAATCTCTCAGTTTTTCTTTAAATATATCTTTATTATCTGCAAACTGTTTTATATTCTTGGGGAAGTTTATTAAACAGATGTATCCCAGAATAATTAACTCCTCTTTGTACTAATGACAGAGAAGTTTGTGTTTTGTGCAAGTTATTTCTGTTTCTTGTATTGAAATTGTGTACCTGTGAATTAGATGTAAACAGGTTAAAATGTTCTATGATACAGCACATGAGAGAATAAATATACTGAGAAGTAACTGTAAGAATATTGAGTTTTTTAAAGCGCTGTCTGGAAGAAGTTCTTGGTTTTACCCTACACAGCATCCTAATAGATCTTTTCTGTGCTATGAAAACTTTTTTACCTTGTGAAGAGTTTCCTCAAAAAATTATGCCATATGACATCACTGAATGAAAATATGAGGAGTACACCTGCTTCGTTAATTCTAGATCTGCTGTTAGAGAAAGTGTTCATATTGCAAAGGTGGCACTAATTAACTTCTTCAGTAATGAAGTGATATGCTCGTGCCAACAGAGTTTCTCATCTATTTTAATACCAACGCTTTGTTTCTAAGATTGTGTTATTTTTATATTTTATATGTAAATCCAGCTGTGCATAATTTATTGCTTTCAACCTACTCTAATATACTTTTAAAAAAGTTTAATGAATTTGCCTTAAACCAATTTGCTACTTTACTAAGAATTTACATTAAATTCTAGATTACTGTTTGGTGTTTTCTCACAGTCAGGTTAGTGCTATCTGCAAATAAAAACTTTGCCAAATAAGTTTCCAGGAAGGTCCATTGATGTATAACAAAAAGAGGAGGGGTCCTAGGACAGAGCCTTGTGAATTCCATGCTTATTTTCTCCTAGTCTGATGAAGCATCTTTATTAATTTTAGAAACAAAAATTGAAACTTTTTGGATTTGACTTTCCGTGTATGATTCAAACCATTTACCTGCGGTGCCATAAATACAATTGTATTTCACTTTTTTCAAAAGTAATTAATGATTTCCAAAGACAAATGCTTTTGCAAGATAAAAAAAAATATTCTTACAGGGCACATTTTACTATTCAATTCCTCAAATGTGTTATTTAAAAATGAATATTTAGCCATTTCTAAGGATGAAACCTTTTTTGAACCCAAATTGTGAATTAGTGAGGATATTTTAGCGTGTAAGATGTTTTATTACTTTACGATACATGACATTTTCAAAAATCTTTGAGAATTCTGTAAGTAATTAAATGAGACAATAGTTATCTACACTTGTTGCTTCTCCTTTTTTAAATAACGGTTTTAGAATTGCAAATTTTAGTCTATTTGGAAACATACCTTGCATTAAGGATTCATTACAAATGTGGGCAAGTACATGATTGATAAAAATCTGAACATCTATCAGTAATTTACTTGAAATATTGTAATAGCTGGAGGAAATTTTTAGGTATTAATTGTTTCATGAGTTTATTTATTTCTGAGACTGTTACTGGTAGCAATTGCATCTCCACAACTCTATTTGGGAAAGCCATCTAAAGAAGCCTTATGGTCCAGTAACAGGGTAGTTTTACCTTGCAGTATATGACGTAGAAGATTTTTTTTTCTTATTTTGTGTATATTGGTGAGAGTATGCAGAAACCAAGTTTTCGACCTCCAACACTAGGCACAATTTACTGTGGTAAAAAAAAAAAAAAAAAAAAAAAAAAAAAAAAAAAAAAAAAAAAAAAAAAAAAAAAAAATTTTGGTAATTTTTTCAGTTTTTTTCGTCTACAACACCTTCCTGATGAGTCGTAGTAAGAAATACTTTACTTCTAATTTGAAAGAGGACTAAATTTCCTACAACTTTAATAATACAAACTTTTTTCTAAACTCAAAACTGAAAGAGCTACAGTTCTTCGAAAATCAGCAAAATTTCACACTTTTCCTAAAAGCTGGGTTTTTACCTACTTTTCCGCCCAAAATGACCTGGAACCCCTATATATGTAATTGATATATACATATTTCTATATGACACAGTGTATGGATGTACTATACTTTGATTACTGATGGTCAATTCAATAATCATATAGCATTGTTGGCCAGGAGATCCCAAAAGATTGTTCGGCTGTCGAGTGACAGTATTCTTTATCAGCCGCGCAATACACCCCTTTTTGGCTATCTAACCTAACCAGGTAATAATACCAGGTATAGGGAACCTACAGCTTAAGGTAGATCTCAAACTACAGAATTGTTCTGGCATACTTCATGTTACACAGCAAGATGTGGCAGAGCTAAAGGCTGGGTTATTGGCCTTTGAGAATCACAGCTGAGACTGGGATTTCGATCTCCAGTCAGATGTATTAACCATTGTGCTACCAGATCGATCTATTACTGATGATAATAGAACAGAAATGAATGCATAATGTTATGGCGCAAGGTTATTAAATCATAATAAATTCGTAATAAGTAAAAAATTGGCCATAAATCAATTTCTTTTCCGTTTGGATTGTCCCGGCTTATCAATGAATCGTGTCTCATTCATCCATTGCATCAGAACAGCTTCCTCGAGGTAGAGGAACTCTTCCTCTCCTTCAACTACTTCATTCTCAGGAATGTTCTCACGAGACAGGCCAGAGCAATTTTTGCAAGCAGCTGATAAGTGCAGTCCTAATTAGAGTACAAGGTTTCATGCATGAATACGGTATAACCTTCGCATTAAACTCAGGTGCAGCATCTTTTATTATTATTATGTTCATGTACATATGGGGATTCAAACCGGCATCCTCCCGAATGCATTTATTATTCTAAATGGAATGGGACTGGACGAGCCTTTGCTTCATCCCCAACGCAATGGGTAAGTTTCTCAGCCCAACCATACTTGCACTTGATGAGACGTGCATATTGAGTGAAACGTTGGCGCATCTGATGTTGGTGGCAGCCGAGCTAGTTTGAATGCACTTTTTGGGCAGGTTTCATAAACATTTTGTATCTGAGCCTTTCAATGTTCCACAAGCAATTTTTCCATACCGTTCCTAGATGAGGTGTTCACCTGCCTGTTTCCAAATGCTAGTCTCTGGAGGCTAGGAGTTCTGAGAATTTAGCATGCATATTACTTTCAGATGCTGTTGATTCCGAGTGAGGCAGCAGAATTTTTTTCCCCCCATAGCCGAAATAAGCTAATATTGGATCACATTCTGAATGCATGGATGAAAAGGATATGTGTGGGTTCAAACTTGAAAGAACTGGTTGATTACCATAAACCTGCCTCCTTGCCTTTCCCCGGTTTATGGAAGTACAACTTCTCATAAGTGTTACCAAGGCCCATTAGCAAAACAAGAAATCCAATATACTCACTTAGAATTATCACACAGTCGGATTGTGCTGCTTGGGAAATAGCTGCATCAATGATCAATCCAGCTGCATCTTGTTTTGCATGTTGATCTTGGATGCCTCCTTTTTCAGTTTTTGCTTTAGTATCAACATTTAGAGCTGTAAAAGTAACGTGAAATTCTGTACCCGTATGTATCCGTTACTAAACCAATCAATATCAGTTACTTTCGAAGCGTTACTCGTTACTTTCGATACATTCGAACAACAGCATGAAGCATTGTATCGAGTCGTGCCGAGTACAGGTTGACTTCGTTACTACCGTATCGTTTCGTTACTCCTTACTTCGGTACAATCGAACACTAGCATGAAGCATCGCATCACATCGCATACAGGACAACTTCGTTTGTACTTGGTAAAGTTTAAGTAAATTGTTTATTTAGTAAAATAAGTTTAGGTAAGTTGTTTGTTTGGATAAAGCTTAAAGTAATTAGCACATGGATCTTACGGAAAACCTCTAAATGTACATTTCATTGGCTGGAATAAATTTTATATTCGAAATAATAATCTAATTTCAAAACAAACACCTGTTTGCACACACACAAAAAGACCTGACATATCTAGTGACAATAACTAATGGGGGTTATTTTTTAAAGTAGCCTACTCAAAATCTTGCATACAAGTCTGAAATAATAATGGGACACGTATTTAACAAATATTATAATCTCATCAAAGTATTTCGTTTTAAATACTGTTTCCATTTATTTTTGTAAATTCTTCATCTTTTTGTGATAGATTTGTTAAAATAAATGTGGACATACCATCAAATCGGACCTGCAGGCAGAGTGCTACTGACTCCCGCTTTGTTTCATTTTAAAAATACCAGTATTCAAAACTTTTAAATCAATTAAAAAAGGTACAGGACAAACAGGTGATTAGATTCGTAATTGTTGTTACGTCGTGGTTACAACAAACATTCAACATCAAAGCCACTACCACATTGATCACATGGATCCCGCGGTAATAATATAATAATTAACCACATACAAATGGAATAAAGTTATTCTACAGTACCTTATGAAATTCTGGAACGGAAAAAAGGGCTGCCAGATTATTTTTAAAAAAATTATCGCAGAATGCAATCAGTAACAGATATGATAAAAGAGCTGGAATGGGATTCATTGCCAGACATGAAGAGGGAGAAGAGGGTCACGGGCATGTACAAGGCGTATATTGATGATCAGGCATGGAAAGATTTTGGTGTAAGAATTAAAAGTAATGCTTGGAAGGGAAAAGATGAACATGACCCACAAGTTGGCACTCGATTTCAGGCAAGAGGGTGTAGGAAGATTCTCTCTTTTAGATAAGAGTGTCAGGGATTGGAATAAGTTACTAAGAGAAATTATGAATAATTTACCAAAAATGCTGAAAGAATTTAAAGTTAAAATTTGTAAAGGGCAAATGTAGGTGGATGCAGGAAAGGGGGGAAGATGAGTGTGTAGGGAAATTGCCACCGGAGCGCGCGCTCCATTGCAATTTAATTAAATATTATTAGAACATAACAAATGCAGAAATTTATATCACAAACCATTAGACAACTTTTATATTGTAAATTACACTATGAAATAAAATAGAAGGTACCAAATCATAAAATAAACACATTTAATAAATGTTTGAAATCAATAAACCTCACTAATGAAAGATCAATGAAAAAACAGTAACTATCTCAAATCATCCATACAAATTTTCTATTAACAAATTATGCACTGTAAATTTTAATGTTAAACAAAATTTTAAAAAACTACAAAATTAGTCTTTATGTTGTCAAAATTAGCTAGCTGTGACAGCTGTAACGTGTTTGTATCTATACGACAAACGCGAGTAATGAAAAATGCAAATACTGAAATGAATTTGTGAGTAACGATTCGGTACTTCGAGTAAGGCGACGAACCCTTTACTCAGTAACGAATACATCGTTACTTTTACAGCTCTATCAACATTACACGATTCTTGCTGCTCTCATTTGCTGTGTCGCTGAAAATGATGTCTGCTGAAGTATTGGATGTTTTAAAACTACAAAACCTTTCAGATGACTTTATTCCTCTCCGCGCAGCATGACTTCGGTATCCATCAAATATAACTGTGATGATGTATCTATAGTTCATTGTCAAATAGGCTTCATATTTTCCACAGATGCAGCCAAGGTCTTCACTATGATGCCACATAATCTTATGCAGGAGGCATCCTCTGTCCACAACTAAATTTTTTTTGTTGGATGTTGCATCTTGAAGAGATGTAAATGCTTCATATACAGACAATTTTGTTCCCTTGAACTACGGAGCAAATTCAAATGGAAACAGTGTTTCAATCCATTAAATCGGAAAAGAAATGGATTTATGACTAATCTTTTACTTATTATTACTTAATTTTGAATGCGTACATAAATTTTGTGCCATAACATTGTTTTCATTTTTGAAAAACCCTTTTTCAAACGGGCACAAATACCATCTGTAATAGAACGGACTGATAGAGATTGAAATCCTGGTCTCAGCTGTGGCTTTCAAAGGCCATTGGCCTGACCTTCACCTCTGTCACTTCTTGATGTGTAATATGAAGTAAGCCAGAACGATTATGTGGTTTGGGATCTACCTTAAGCTGGAGGTTCCCTATGCCCAGTATTATTACCTGGTTAGGTGAGACAGCCACAAAGGGACACATTGCGCAGCGTATCGAAAAACACTGTCACCTGGCGGCCAAACAATCCTTCGGGCACTCCCGGCCAACAATGCTATATGATTATTGAATTGACCATCAGCAATCAAAGTATAGTACATACATATACATGTCATACAGAAATACGTATATATTAATTATGTATACAGGAGTTCCAGGTAATTTTGTGAGGCAAGGTAGGTAAAACCCCAACTTTTAGGAAAAGTGTGAAATTTTGCTGATTTTCGAAGTTTTGAGTTTAGAAAAAAGTTTTTCACTACAAAAGTTGTAGAAAATTTTGTCATCTTTCAGATTGTAAATAAAGTATTTCTTGCTAGGACTGATCAGTAAGTACTAACATTTTGACTTTTTTTGCCACAGAAAAATTGTGCCGGGGGTGTTGGAGGTCGAAAACTTGATTTTTGCATCCTCTCACCAATATACACAAGATAAAAATAATAATAATCTTCTACGTAGTACAGTATAATGTTTGTGAAACCCCCTTTTTATGACCCCGTTACTGGACTATTAGGGGCACAATGTGGGGACTGCTTTTTTATGCCTAATTTCTCTACAACTAAAGTAAAATGTTTGTTAAATATTTCACAAACTTCCCCTACTTCACGTTGCATGCTCCTGCTAAGGAAAACCAAGCTATTTCTTTGTTTTTATACAAAATGGAATTTGGCAAAACACTGTATTCTAAAGGAAAATGAACTTTATTGAATAAAACCGTAATTGCAATTTATGTAATCCAAACCTTATCCAATTTTAACAGAGGTTAATTTCAAACTTTCAGTTGTGTTCATTTAATCTGTATGCATACCCAAATCTAGCAATATTGAAGCATTTCTGGCTCAGCTAGTACTGCAATAAACTTCAATTGTTTCCAGAATGTGAATACATGTTGAATTTCTTTGTGGTTCTAATAAATTCCAATGAAATGTAACCAGGCTAAATATGCAGGGAACCAAGTGCTATAAGATACACTCTGATTATAATTATTATTACTATTTGTTAAGGCTTTGTGTTTAGGGTTCTTCACCGTCTAGGTCATTAGAGCCGGGGAAAGGATTTGGAGGAAGGAATGGTAAAGGAATTCGTCTGGAATGATTTTCAAAAACCACACAAAACCAAATGTGGATGACCATAACAGGAAACGTCCCACATTCTACTGAATTTCAGGTCCAAATGCCAACTATTCAATTACTAGATTCGGTTTTGACACCAACTGCAGAAGTTCATCAACACAAATACAAATTTAATGGTTTAAATTGAATTAAAGAAAAAAGTTCCAGCCAGCTTGATTACAAACGTGAAAGTCACAATCACAAAAATACGGTGTTGTTAAAAAAGTAAGGTGACATTTTATTTTTATCAAAAAATATTTATTTAACATCAATACTTATGTTGCCCCCTTCAAAGTAATACCCCTCAGATATAATACCCTTGTGACAACATTTTTTCCAATCCTCAAAGCACTTCTTATATGCACTTTTTGGTATAGCCTTGAGCTCTTTCAGCTATGCAGTATTCATCTCCTCTATTGTTGCAAATTTTCATCCTTTCATTGGTCTCTTCGGTTTTGGAAACACAAAAAGTCGCAGGGAGCCAAATCCAGTGAATAAGGTGGCTGAGGCATGATTGTGGTGTTGTTTTAGGCCAAAAATTCACTCAAAACAACAATGAGTGAGCAGGTGCATTATCGTGATGGAAAAGCAATGAATTCTTTTCCCACAAATCCATATGTTTATTCGTAATGCTTCTCGCAAATGACGCATAACTTCAAGGTAATACTCCTTATTGACCGGACGACCTTGTGGTAAAAATTCCTGATGCACTACGCCGCAGTAATTGTAGAAAATAGCGAGCAAAATCTTGACACTGGATTGAACTTAGAGTTCTTTTTCGGTCTTGGCTCTTCTGGGTTCTTCCATTGGGACAGTTGGGCCTTGGTTTCAATATCATAACCATATACCCATGATTCGTCACCAGTTATGACCCTTTTGAGCAAATCAGGATTTTCTGTGACGTCATTCAACAGCTCCTGAGCGATGCTCATGTGACGGTTCTTCTGGTCAAAATTCATCAGTTTCGGAACAAACTTCGCTGACACACGTCTCTTGTCCAAAACATAAAAAATTGCATGGCATGAGCCAACCGAGATGCCGACTTCATCAGCAACTTCTCTAATTATGACCGACGATTCTCCAACACCATTGTCTTCACTTCTTCAATGTTTTCATCAGTTGTTGACGTGCCAGGACGTTCAGAACGAGGTTCGTCATTGACACCTTCTCAGCCAACTTGGAAGAGCTTGTACCACTTATAAACATTTTTTTACTCAAAGTAGATTCACTGTATGCCACTGTCAACATTTCAAGTGTTTTGGAGCACTTAATTCCATTTTTTACACAAAATTTGATGCCAACTTTTTGAGCAGAAAATCGCCAAGCACACAAAACACTTCTAACAATTATGCCTCTCACAAACAATGCAAAGAATGCTATATAGTTGAAACTGTGAAGATATGTACGGGACAAGTGTGCCAAAATTAGAAAAACTAAAAAACAACTGTACATATCTGGCGAAATTCAAAGTCATCTTACTTTTTAAGCAAACCTCGTACAGATGTAAATTCAGACCAGCTGATTTGCAAAGTTAACATTCCCATTAGACCGGTGAGACACTGTCTTTCACTTTTCTCATTGCTGATTTTGTGTTGTAAACCTTATGTTTGAGTTACGCTATAATTGATGTATAGCATCATGAACTCTGCAAAATACTCAGTGGATTCAACACTACTGTCCATCCAGTCTATATATTTGGATCACAGTAGGTAGTGGCGTGGTACTTCACCGTGCTGGAAGTAAACTTCTTAATCACAGAGTACCTTTCCATAATGAGAGTACAACATTTTTTTAAGGAATCCTACATTACTTCTACATACTTACAAATCTACTTTGTGGAAACAATTAACATATACAGTGAAGTTCAATAGTTCATGTTACCTCGTAATTTGCCATTACAACCCTTGTCAGCGTACTCTTTACACCTGCTGTATCGAATGGTGGTTTGCCTACCAAGAGCGTGTAAAGCATGCATCCTACTCCCCAGACATCTGCCTCCATTCCATGAGAACTCCGCGTTGCTACCTGTAAAGCAAACAATTACATATACCTGATATAGCTTCAACATTTGGGTGGTAGAAGAGGTAGATAAACTGATAGCAATAAAGGAAAAGGAAGAAAAAATATGGGGACAGCTAAAGAAGGTTATATACCTCACTTACATCAACAAATAATAAAATTAAAAGTAACAAACATAAAAATTAATAAAGATTTTAAAAATATTTATCTTTAAATGTAAATACTGAAGTATATTAACATAAGTGTGGGAAATTGCAACTAACGATGGGGGAGAGGGAAAAAATATATTAGAAAGTAAAAACTTGATTATTCTGATGGGGTTGAGATGAAAAGAAGGAGCATGACATGAGGGGGAGAGAGGGAATTATGTGCTATTGGGAGTTCAGAGGAAGAAATCTGATAGCATAAACAGTGATGTAGAAATTGAAATTACTGGTATACAGTGGATATTTTGGGTGAATAACACTGGTTTATAAATATTCACAATAACTAATGACAAGTTTGTTGTTGTCTAAGACTCAACAATCTCCAATTCTCATTTTTCCAATCTCTAGAATCCACAAAACCATGCAAAAGGCTGCTAACCACAGTACTTTAATCTATCTTGATTTTTTTTTTATCTAATCTAGATCTGGGAGGTGAGCAATCACAGGCAGCTTATAGGCCATTTATAGAACATATTTCTGCTGTGTCAGCTAAAATTCCCAAATCTTCATCAAAAAACCTACCATCTTACATTTAACTGTACAGTATTTTCCATCTCTCTGCTTCCAAATTCATTCCTTGTTAGATGTTACCTATCTTCAAGTACCAAAATCCTTAATGACCTGAAATTCTTCCTAGATTTGTGCTCCCAGCAGCAATTTATCAATTCTTTGAAACGCCTTGTGGTGTCCAAAGACTTCTTGTTCTTCATATCCTATCTCTACTGTCGGATACATATCACTGACCTGGTTATTTATTTGTAAACCTAATTCGTGGCAGATTAAAAGATTCATTTATAAATAAGTGCATCTTATAATGCTTACTTAGTTCAGTTTTATAGATGATACATTCATAATCTGGACATACACTACAAACTCTCTCAATTTCAATTCTCTCAATAAGCCAATTTCTGAACTTCATATGTATCTACTCCAACATGTCTATCATCTCTCGTGTTCACAACTGAACTAAAATGCTGCCTATATACATTTATCCACACAATGATCCATAAACCTCCTACAATACCTTCGATTAACGATCCCTATGACATAAAAAGCTCTGTCATTCAACCTGGCGATTTAAGGTGGCGGCATCTATTCAGACAAAAAAATCCTTTCCCTACACTCCAAGAATCTTGCAAAACCCTCATATACCCAAAAGAACAAACGATCATTGTGTCTGTGGCACAACCACCAATAACACTGGCCTGCATGAAAATTGGTCTTGATACCTTTCCTGCTGATTCTTATGTAAAATGAACTCCTGAAAATGAATATGACCCCCATTTTCTCCCATCTCCCACACTTTTCGGGGAAAGCCTCCTCCTGACCTATTTTTATCAATTTTTGATAGTTTGGATGGATGCAAAGGCTTAAAGTTTGTAGCAAGGTGGTAGATTTGGGGGGAAGGATTTCCCCCTTAAATTGTAAAAACAAACAAAACAAAAATCATTAAAAACGAATGATTATTTCCTTTTTGCAATTTTTTCACATTTTCTACATAGTCCAGCTTCCAGCCACCCTCATCTTCCCCACCCCAAGAACCTAGAGCCAGAATCGAATTTGAAAGACTTTGAGCCACAGCCTGTACCACTAAATGATGAAGAGTATTCAGATGATTCAACTCATTGACAACCTCACTTCATTACTCAGTCAGAATTGAATGATCTCGTCAGGGATTTGGAGTTACTTAAGAGTAAATCTCAACTTCTTGGATCCCGACGTCACCAGTGGAATATCTTACAAAAGGGCATAAAGATATCTTCTTACAGAATCAGGCAGTTTACCCAGAAATTACTTTTTTCTGGAAGATGAAGGCTTAGTGTTCTGCCCTAATTCAAATGTATTGATGATAAAACTGAAGATACCTATGTGGCCCAGATACATGGAGACTGTTTATAGATTCATCAAAGACAAGCTTAAAAGTTATCCTGTTGGCCAATGGGGATGAGTCACAATCAGTCCCAGTTCCGTACACTGTGGACGTGAATGAGATGTATGAAAACATTAGCAGAATCCTTGATAAAATCAAAGATTATGATTGGAAACCTTGTGCTGACTTAAAAGTTGCTCTACTCAAGGGCCTGCAATTAGGCTTCGCAAAATACTTCTGCTTCCTATATAAACAAGACAGTCGATACTGAGACATACCAGGTACAACTACATCATGCAGACCAGCCCTCTTTGAGAAAATTTTACTTCCGGTGAGAACCTGGCACATTTGCACATCAAACTTAGATTGTTTAAACAGTGTGTGAAAGCAATGGATGAGACTCCTCAAAATTATCGAAAATTGATAAACATAAACTGGAGGTCTCCCCCCTGAAACTGCAGGTGAAGGCCAAAAACAGTGGTCATATTCGGATTCAGTAGGTCACTTTACATAAGAATCAGCAGGAATGGTGCCAAGCCTCAAACAGTTTTTGAGTATTAGTGTAAATAATGCCCATATCCCAGCTCACCTGAAACTGCAAAAAAATCTTTCAAACAGGAATAAGAAAGAGTGACCCTAACTAAATCCTACAGATAGGAGAGACAAAGAGTTATAAGGTGTTTTTAATTCACCAACAGCATGCATACTAAAGAAAAGCAATTGATGGTGTTACAGAGGTAGGTTTCCATATTTCCATTCTAGTCCTCAAATATCATTAACTGTTTTCCCTTAGAAACTTTTCCAGAACAATTTCCTTCTACCACCATAGGTGATAGCCTCATTTTGACAGGTATCTAAATTAGCATAAAAATAAAGGATAGGCCAAATAACACATCAATTACCACAAATGAAGGCAGGAGGGGCAGACAAACACAAAAAATGAACAAAAATTACAATATTTCAGTTAAAAAACCTTAGTCATGTAGGAGGCGAAACATTTGGTAAGGGGAAAGATGAATACACATACAGGCCTTGTAAAACTACTAGTTTTACTTTTGTTGAAGCTTTGTTTTATATTACTGTCCGTAATTAACAGTTTTTACCTGCAACGAGTCCTGTCATGTTGAGCCATGTAAAACTA
Source organism: Vandiemenella viatica (assembly GCA_031002005.1). NCBI lineage: Eukaryota > Metazoa > Arthropoda > Insecta > Orthoptera > Morabidae > Vandiemenella > Vandiemenella viatica. The sequence continues at coordinate 342,712,883 of CM061920.1, read as the reverse complement.
CTAGGTTTTACTTTACTTGTGTTTTACTGGAGTTAATGTTCAGTTACAGATAGTGATGTTACCACAACACTATGATTTGACCTACCTCTTGGAGGCATCGATACTTCGTAGTTTTTATTATTTTGTCTCAGTCGCCACCAGTTGTCGGTCGAACGTACTGGAAATCTTGAATATTCACAAGTCCATAGAAATCAACCATTAAAAGATACACTCATACATCGGAAGTACAAGTAGAACAACTTTTTTTATCCCGACACTTTGTATCTTACATCCGTACGCCGACCACCAACTGGAATTAATTATTACTTTTCCGAAGATTACAAGTTCTTAGGAGTGAAAAGTAGAATCACAAAATACTCTCCTTCCAATCAGAAATATGTTGAATGTCTGTACAACAGTTACCAATACACAATAGCACTTTCACAGTTCTCTTAGCAAGTAGCGGCGTATTTTTGCACCGTTTGGCGTATCTCACGAATAGCGACGTCCCGCCAACATTAGTTTCCCGTCGCGGAAGCGCGTTTTACGTATCCATATGCCCGAAATGTCTTCAAGAATACACCAGTTGACTTACACACAACCATACCGTTTTTCCCGGGTAGCTGCTACACGGGTTAACACTTGACTGACTGCGAGTTTAGCTCAGAGAGTAGCCTCTCGCTGTATATCGATTATCGATATCTGCACCGATATTCATTAATCAAGGATTGCATGACTACTGTAATGTCATAACCTAACACATGAATGAATGTCTAGATGTGTACTTATCTTTCCCTTAGCCATATCTATCACATCCAAGATCAGTAATGTTTTTCAACCGAAATAAATAATCTGTGCTCATGTCTTTGTGTTCATTTGACCCTCCTGTGGCAAGTGACAGGTTATTTCCTATGTCTTATTTTACTATTATTGTCATTACCTTAGTAGAATATAAATAATTTTAAAAGGTACATAAACCATTAATTATTTTGCATAGATTCTTTATGCTTAATTGTGGTAAACATTTTTACCTTAAGATTGCTTGCACCAGACAGTATTAAAGTGACAGATTCTACTCCAGAACAAGTATTTAGTGGACTAAGCAATGAGAAAAATTTCTCAAATGTTTCTGGAAGATAAACAGTATTTAGAAAGTTTTAACTGTTACCAAAAACTAATATGGAATCCAAAAAATCTCACTTTATAAGAAGCAGTCTAAATACTCTATTTTTTTTAAAACAATTCTTCAATTATGTATTGTCCTAATAAAATTATCCAGACTGTACCACACCCACCTAATACCTAGAGTGTAACTAACTGGCAACAACCTAAACCTAATAATGAAACACAGATGTTCCAAACTATCAAGCTTTGCATAACAAATCATACACAAATAAAATTGTACTACTATAATCATTTACCAATTTAAAAAAATTAAAGACCACACAAATTAAATCATTTAAAAAAACTCCATGTTTTGTTCTGTTCATATTGTGTTTTTATCATCTGGTACCTATTTTTTTGCAAGCTTTGCTGCACTTTTTTCTCATTCACAATAAATTATCAATAATGGCAAATTAATACAAGAAAGTGATTTAAATACTTTGAGAATCTTAACAGAAAGAAATCCACAGTTTAAAAGTTCTCTTTGTGAATTATTATATTCAGTCTAATGTTCTACAATAAAGAGTAAGTCAGATTTTTTTAAAAAAAATAATAATAATAATAAGATTTTCAATATTTTTAACCTTAACAACTAGGTAAGTGATTTCATTAAACTATAATTATTGTTATTATTTTATTCTTTTTTTCCTTTTTTTAACAAAGCTTATGACCGTTCTGGGCACGCTTCTTTGTATAACAATATCTTATCTAATACTATAACAGCTTTTCTCTAGTCCCAACACCCCATAACCTGCATGATCTTCCACGAATAAATGTTATCACGGCACCTCTCTACAAGTAAGTTATAGTTCCATGCTTGTATTAAGTTTTCATGTTCTTGAATCCATAAATACTTTGCTTTAAATTACATTCTTCACTCTCCACATAACCCAAATTTCAGAACACACACTACAGCAGTATCATTCATACAGGTCACATTCAAAATCTGTGTCATCTTCATAGTTTCCACCACTTTTACCATCCAGAGATATGTCTCATCAGGCAGAAATGTTGGTGTAAATGGTAAAGAAATACATAATAAAAAGCATTAAGTTAGAGACGGTGTTATGATTTTGGTAACATTGAAATATAGAGTCAATAAATAAAAGCAAGAAATGTGGTCGACTAAGGTTCAGAAGTTTTGCCCACAAGGGCTGAAACACGTTTGGTGGAATTTTCTATTAACATTTTGCATTCATTAGAGCTGGGAAAGGAGTAGGGACAAAGATCAGGAAGGAATTCTGACTCTATATTTTGAACGTACCATTTCAGCATTCATGTGGAGTGATTTTGGGAAACAAGGTAAACATGAAATCTAGACAGCTAGACTGGAGATCAAACTCATGTTCTCCAAATGTCACACCCGAAACACCACCTCCCCTGTTAAGATTTAGGAATAGGTTTTCTGAATCGAGATTTTTGACATCATTTAAGAATTGGGGACTAGTGGGTCACTCTTGTCAGAAGAAAATTGGACTATAATGTGACACCATGAAAAGATTTATTATGCCACAGAATTTATCATACAAACAAGGTGGTACTTGATAATGGAAACAAAGAAACTGCCACGAGTCACTGAAAATAAGATAGGATAGGGAAAAATAAACAGATACCCGTCACTTACCACAGATGAATGCTGGAGGGCGCATAATTCGAACAACCTGAATACCTGTTTCACAGTTAGAGCTATTAGAGTTTTTCCAAGTTTATATGTACACACTTTATCATTATTCTTGGCCGCCACTGAAAAATTCTATCACTCTTATCTTGCACAATCCTACATCAATGTCATCCTCAGGAAACAGTAACGCAATACTGATGAGCCAGTATTGTGTTACTGTTTCTGAGGATGACATTGTTGGGATTGTGCAAGATAAGGGTGATAGAATTTTTCAGCGGCGGCCAAGAATAATGATAAAGTGTGTACATGTATCCCATTAGTTTACATAAAATGAAAGTGAGGATTATAAACAATAAATACTTGTAGATATAAAGTCTCAGTGCAGTTTCTAAATCTGTCAACTAGCTTATAAAAACATACACAAACAAAGCCATTTGAAAACAATCAATTAGGTTCCAAAAAAATAACTGCTGTGGAAAAAGAAATATTCCTATTTAAAAATAAATTAACATCTATAATTATGTCACATACCTCAGGAGATATGTAATTTGGTGTTCCACACATTGTCATGTGTCGTTCATCAGGCCACGTCAACTGTGTAGCCAAACCAAAGTCTGCTATTTTCTGTAACATTTCCACTGAATTATGCAGATTTTTATATGTAAAATGAGATTTTAAAAGAATGTTTACTACCAATTTGCTGTTGTATATGAAACATATTAATATGTACTTACAATTTGCATTTCAGAATTAAGAAGCAAGTTTCCAAGTGACATGTCCCGATGGAGAATACCACGAGAATGCAAGTACAATAGACCTTCAACTACTTGGTGGATGATGTAGCCAGCTGAAAGAAATATTTCTACATAAAAAATACATTTTATGAAAAGCTAACAATGAAAGGAAAGAAATGCCGCGAGGCAATATTTACATGGAAAAGAAAGGGAAAATACACCTAACATTCACCAAAGTTGAAGGGAGGAGGGCAGCAGCACACAAAACAACACACAAACAAAGAAAAAACAATATTTCGGGTGAAATCCCTTTTTCAAGTTAACAGAGAGGTGGCCGGTCTTGTGCAAGACATGCATTCGTATTTTATGAAAAAATTGATTCAGCTTCCAATTGTTATGATTATAGAACTAGCATATGTACCAAACAAGTTGTACAGTAATTGCTTTGATATTTTCTACGTTTTCCCTTTATTTCAGCAAAATAAAAAAATATAAAGTGCATCTATCAAATTGTCACCCAAACATTAACATCCCCTGACAACTGACTATTAAAACACCTTATATTCATGTAAGAACGAAGCTTTTCATGGTGCTGTAACTAAATAAAATGCTCTCAGGCTTCCAGCTGCATACTTTTGAGACACACCCTCATTTTCAATCAACTACAAATGCACTGGTGTAGAAACTGGCTTTTTTTTTCCATTTACAAGGCAATGGTTTTAGACAAAAGCCAACCCTAGGCGATGACTTCATCCACTCTTCTGTCTCTTACTGACACATGCTGTTTAACCAGAGTCTCTGTTGACTAAAAAATAAGCTGTTCTGCATTTAAAGTTGGTTGAAAATGAGCACTGATATCGACTTCCTCGATACGTCCCATGAAAGTGACATTTATTAGTGACTGGAAGCGTGAGAGCATTTTATTTATTTAACCTATTGTTGTGGTCCTGTTCCAATATAGGATCTCAGGTCATCTCGATACTTATGGCCAATTGGTTTGTCTTAGCACTTAGCCGCTGCCAGCATGGTAACCATAGCAATCTAATTCCGAGAGACGCACCTTGCTAATGTCCCGAGGGCAGAAGCTAGCCAGCTACCATTGACCCAAGATCCCCGAGCAGTTGCAGGATGATGGGTTGATAGGTCAGATTGGCTTACTGTAATATGGCTATTCAAGAGGGGTAGCACTCAGAGAGGGCTTAGCACTTCTATGGAGCTTTGGCTAGAGCTAGTAACAACCCAGAGGTTTGTGTAAGGAAGTATATTTGCAAGTGCTCTCACAGAGATTAATTTAGCACATGAACAGAAGGTACTTGTTAAACTACAGCCAATTAAAACTGGATGGTATGCTAACATTTGGTGACAACAGAGGGTGTGGAGGCTGGCCGGATCCTGGGCATGACCCCACCCCATTGGGCCGGGTCGAGAAGACTCCCGACTTATCAACTGAACTCGAACTGAATGAATACTGACTGACTGCCTTAATGCCCAACTGATTAACTCCTGGCAGCATGGATGGCCTATATGCTTGTTGAGTACTTATTGGCATGACTCTATTTGGTAAAGAGCTTCAGGCATTACCTAAAAAGTTAAGCATGACTGCCGCTTAAACCAAAATAACTTTGCACATGCCCCCGATCCGATGTGGCACTGATGACTGTATAAAGTATGGTTAATGGCTCAGGCCCAAACTTGGTATTGATTCTTGTCTTAGAACATGGCTTGCCCATAACACTATATTCATATTTAATTTTTTTGCATAGAGAAGTAATTGGTAAATAAGTAACAAATCTTTGTTGAACATATCTTCTAGGTTTTTTTCACCATCGCTGTGAACATTCTTTCTCTACATTCTTCCAGTAACTAAAATTCAGTATAAATAATAATTAATAGAGCTACCAAGTTTACAATGGGCTGCCATTAGCTGTTACTGAATGTATTAGCAAACCTTAATATCCATCGGTTCTGTTGTTTCCAAGCTTTCCTATTATTACCGAGCGGGGCGGTGTAACGGTTAGCGTTCTCGCCTCGCATTTGGGAGGACGGCGGTTCGAATCCCCGTCCGGGCATCCAGATTTGGGTTTTCCATGGTTTCCCCAAATCACTCCAGGCAAATGCCGGGATGCTTCCTTCAAAAAAGGCCATGGCTGGATTCCTTCCCATTCCTTGCCCCCATCCTTGCCCCCCATCCTTTCCCGTCTCTAAAGACCTCGATGTTAAAAAGAGACGTAAAGCAGTTAAAAAAAAAAATCTATTATTTGCTATTAGTGGGCACATGTAAAATATATTCCTCTAACAAATGATATAAAAAATATCCAATACAACCAATATTATCTCTTAAAACTAAAAAGAGAAGAAAATTCTAACAACTATATGGTTTTGACAATAACTTTATGTTTGAAATATAATTTATATTATCTATTATTAAACACATTAAATGCATCCATAAGGGTTTTTGTTATTATTTTATATATATATGTATCTATATATATAAGATAATACCTGGTCATTATTATTAGTAGTACAAATGTTTAACCTTTTCTTATTCCTCTCCTTTCCATCACCTATATTGAACCACCACTAACCTGAAGTGATGTTTACTTCATAAATATTATTATTATTATTTAAAAAAATTATTTGTGTAATATTTTTTATAATTTTTTTAATATATATTTATTCTAATTATATTTTGATCTTCCCACCAACCAGAAATTAGTTTGGATATTTATTTTTGCTCGGGTATTAGCTCTGATTCACTGCCCCTCTACTTTTCCGATGTTTGAATTTACCCCCACCATTTTCTCGACCGGCGGTCTTTCTGTGAGGCAATCTCCGGCTGCACCCACCTCTCATAATGTTCTCTTGCTGACGAAGGTTTTTTTTCCCGAAAGTTACTTTATTATTTGTGTTTGTGTCTTTTCTGTGTGTTCGCGCCCCACATCCATCATCTAAAGGTAAGTGGTGGCTCATTTCCCTATCCTAATTTTATTCCTTTCTGCTACTTGGCGTCTTTATATATATTTTCATTGTTATATATATATATATATAGATTGTTTGGAAACAAAGGCGCTGAGAGCGGATATATTAGACATTGGGATAGGAGAAAAACCACCGCTTACCAAAGATGAGGGCTCCAGCGGCGTCAAAACACGAAAAAACACACAAACACAAACATAATACAAATTTTCAAGCTTAGCTCTTCATCAGGTTGTAGGATGAGTTGGCTGCCCCGCGGAAGCTAGCAACCAACTGAGGAGACCACACGGGGTGCACATGGTCGGCTGGTCGGGGTGGAGAGGGAGGGGGGAGAAACAACGGGAGGGGGGGTGGGGGTGGAAGGACCTAAGCCCGAAAATTTGTATTATGATTGTGTTTGTGTATTTTTTCGTGTTTTTGACGCCGCTGGAGCCCTCATCTTTGGTAAGCGGTGGTTTTTCTCCTATCCCAATGTCTAATATATATATATACACACACACAAGGTGATTCACAAAGATAAGAAACTATTTTAATATGTTATTTCTACAAGTAAAACTAAAGAAAAACGTTCATATAACATACGTCCACAAATGATTAGTTACGGGAGTTACGGCTAATAATTTTGCCTGAAATTTAGCAACCTCGCTAATATGAAGCCATTGCAAAACTGTACGAGGTTACAGTAAGGCACGATTTCCATTTATTTTGTTGTTATTGATCTGGTGAATGTAATAAAACAAGTCCCAGTCGTATATCTGCAGTAGTTTTTCAGAAATTCCAGAGATTATACAAGCAAATTTGTTTACTTTCCATTAAGAATGTTGGCAACCGTTACTGAGTGATTTCAGTAGTTTCCTAACCTTGAAACGAGTCAGTTTTCCGTATTGTTCAGTGAAAGAACGTAATAACAACAGTGTATTAAGTGAAACCACATAGTAACTGATGTAGTTAACTTTATTACCATAATTTTTCAAAATTAAATTCTCTACAACTTCTGTAGAAAACTTTGTGCAATTGTCTGGAATTTAAAAAAAAAAAAAATATGAGGCAAGTAGTTAATTAATTACAAATTTTACCAAATTATTTCTTTGCTTCTCTGGAATTTCTGGAAAACTACTGCAGATATACATCTGGGACTTGTTTTATTACATTCACCACTTGGTGTTGGACATATAAATGTTTTGGAAGGTCTACAAGGGTGCATGAATTGAATTTTTGCATCCCTCATGTTCAAAGAACATTGTTGCAGTTTCCCTATCCACAAGTTTTCTCCATAAATAACTGCATATAATTTTTCTGGCACTATCCATAAGATCTTCTTTATTTTCACTACCAACAGAAGTTTTAAAAGATGTTTGAGATGATGAAACTCGTTTTACTAAAATAATTGTCTTATTCATTTGGTTCATAGTCACTGTCTGTTGAAATGTTAATATTCTCATAAGTTTCAGTATTATATGCTATAACTGATTTTCTACAAGATATGCACAACTGTTTGCCAGGTACTAATTAAATATCATGGTACTTCTTTGAAAATGATAAAGAAATTGATCTTAGACCTTTTCTGACATTTTGTTTGTCTTTTAAAAGGATCACAACATATTCTCTACCTGTTCTCAAAAGTTGACAAAAACTTTTTTAAATGATCATGACATGTGAATTGCAAGTCCAAACATTTTGTTCTAAGTCTGATCAGTTCTATATCAGTTCGTTTAAAGTCACAAATACTTACAATATTTTTTGGCTTCTGTGGAAAACTAGTTGTTTCTTGAAATTGAAAACAAATTGAACACTGCATTTTATCAAAACTTAAACTGAAATATAATTCACTTTTAAATGATACATTTCAATAAAAGGCTTAGGGATTTACAGTACTACATGAGTACTATGATTGCATACTGATAATTAATCACTACTATAGCATTACCCCAATATTTCTAAACAGCTGAACACTAACTGAGACAGGGCAGGTTCTTTGTTTTACCTCTTCTCCCTAAAATGTTTTAACAAGTTAGAACAGGTTGAAATATGTTTCAACTTGATAGAACAGGTTGAAATATGTTTGAACCTGCAATGAAAATTTAGGAGGGGAAATTCTACTTTTAGAACTAGTCATGTTACCAAGTAGAGCTTACTTCTAGAAATAAAGTCAATAATGGCAATGATAATCATAATTTTCGAAAAGACATATCGAGATAGATATTTGGGTACTTCTAGAAAGAATTACCAGTGTCCGCATCAATGTTAATTTCAGGAAGAACATTTACATTCTGGAAGAAAATAATGGCTGCAAATCAGTTACAAACTTTTTATAATCAGCACCCATTCAACATGTATTAAATGTTAAAATGTAATTCTTTAATATTTTAAATTTTTGTTTGCATGTTGATCCATTGGAACATCATCTGTTACATGATATTTTATTGTAAACTTCATGTTTCACATTCAAAGTAATTCTTCTTGGAGTGTACCGTGCATTTGAATTAAAAGTGTCATTTTATAAAGTGGTTAAACAATTACTAACTTGGCATGGGTTTATTTGTCTATTCATATGTTCCATAAATATCAAATTGTTTCTAAAATTCAACCCTTTTTTAAAGGTCTAGTAGCCGCTAAAAAATCAATCACCGTTAAACCAACGAACTTGCATTATTTAACAACCACAAAAAACACCCTTTTAATTTTTTTACAGCTGAAAACACATGTTGAGATTGAGCTTTTGTTAAAATTTAAAGTAGGTGTCTGCTGGTACTTGCCTGTTATTGCAACACTTTTAAAAACCAAACTTTTTATTTTGAGGGCTCCCAAAATTTTTTTATAACAATTTTTTGTGAATATTATTACTTAGTTAGAAAGTATCAATAATTAGCTTTAATTTGATACCAAAATGATGTATCTTGTTTCAAAAATAAACGCGTTACAACATTTTATGTGATTTAATGTCGACACAATCATGGGAAGAATCGCATGAAATGTGCAAATTTCAAATATTTTTCCTGAAGCCAATTTTCGAGATAAAAAATTGAAAAAATTCCTATGGTCATATCTCTTAGGTATCTATACACATAAAAAATATAAACAAAATCTGAGACCTAAGAGCACATTGAATATTTTAATTTGGGTATTTGGCATGGAATGACCCACCTGGACTAGGAATAAAACTGATATTACATGGATAGCAAAAGTTTCTGGATTCGTAATTTATTTTTCATTTTATTGGTTATATACATCCGCCCTCATTAATTCAGTAGAAGTTACTACTGTATTGCTGTGTAGAACATTATCAAATCAAGGCCACTAGCATTATCTAATAACAATCCTGATAGTTAACCAACTGCATAATAATAATAAAATGAACTGCCAGAATATGGCGTTCAAACCATCATTTTTGATGGGCTAGAAGCTAGTATTAAAATATTTGAATATCTCCGTGAATCACTATATATATATATATATATATATATATATATATATATACATATATAATAACAATGAAAAAAGACGCTAAGTAGCGGAAAGGAATCAAATTAGGATAGGGAAATGAGCCACCACTTACCTTTAGATGATGGATGTGGGGCGTGAACACACAGAAAAGACACAAACACAAATAATAAAGAAATTTTCGGGATAAACCCTTCGTCAACAAGAGAACATTATGGGAGGTGGGTGCAGCTGGAGATTGCCTCACAGAAAGAGGCACCCCTATTATCCTCCTCAAGATTCACTATGGCAGTGCTACAATAACTCAGTACTGAAATCAAGCAAAGATATGTTCATGATAGATTTCAGCAATGGAATTAGCAGTGCTTCTTTCAACAGTTTGGAAATTTTCCTTCAGATCACAGAAAGTTGCAAACATATAAAAAGGTAATATTCAGCTGCTGATTAAGTTGTCTCACACAATCACAAAAATCATATCAGACCGAGTGTTTGTGTCATTAATAAGTTTGTATGCAGAGAAACGAAAGTTACACAGTCCTAAATAAGAAAAGCAAACCACCACTCTCTGCCACACAGTAATTTTATTGAGATGTCTTCTGTGATTGTTTATTTTTAATATTTTCATATCTACATAAAGGTTAGTAGGATGATGGTTGTGGTCTACCAAAGTGTTCAGCAAATATGGAGAGATTTGTACATGTCTTGGCTTTAACAGATTCTTTGCAGCAAATGGTAAAATTCTGATTCTTTGTCTTATGTATATTCCATGGCACTGTTGGCAAATCTACTTAACCAACAAAACTATTCATAACCATGACTCACAAAGTTAATTCATATGCCCAGTCCACACTAGGTGAAAAAGGCTCTCGACTATCTACAGACCATAACATGAAAAGTTTCTAGACTTTGTCTAGAGACAAAGTAGTGAGACCACTGACAGATGTAGTTGTGTAACCACAACTAAATGTGTATTGGAGTTAGGAGAGCAATGGCTTAAAAATTATACCCTGTGGCAACCCGTTTGGAGGGATTCGGTTTGACAAATACCTGGAGAAAGTTAACTGTCATCATGTGTGGTGCCAAAAGTGAAGTACAGAGGAGGAGGTATTATGGTACGGCAATGTTTGTCGTGGTTATTATGTGGTCCCCTCAATGCGCTTGATAAAATCCTAAATATGAACACAGTTTAAACTATCGTGTACTGCGTACGGTAGAGGACCGGTTCGGAGATGATGATTTTTTGCATAAGCGTGACAGTATACCCTGTCATAAAGTTGCATCTGTGAGGCAATGGTTTGTGAACAAAAGCATTCCTGAAATGGATTGACCTGCCTATAGTCCCAACCTGAACCCAATGGACCATCTTAGGGTCAAATTAGAACACTGGGAGGAGTTGGGAACTGTAGTCTGCTTGTTTTACCTACCTAATAAATGTGCCAAGTGAATACTGAATGTAATCTGGAATGGAACAATTTTACAACACAGCGATAACCCAAAAATACCTTGGCATAAATCTTGACAGGAGTCTCAATTCTAAAAACAATAGCCACAATGTTAAGATAAAGTATCTGCATGCAATATCATCATAAGCAATTTGATAGGAGTATTCGTGTTATTAGTGGTTTGTGGCAAATCAACATCAGGGTAATTAATGCCCTGACTAAACCCTGGTATAACACCGTGGCTTAATACTGAACTCAATTACTGTTTGCATGGCCGACTGTACAGGGGTCGGCCACACAGACGGCAGAATAAAATACAAAAATACTGACAGAAATGCTGTCTGCAGTGCCAACTGTAAAGAGGACGACCATACAGACTGTAAAAAAAACATGTACAATGCTAAAGCAATGGCTGTAAATGGGCAACAAAAAACAAAAGTACAAACACTAACACTGACTGCTTGACTGTAAAAAAGACCAACCATTGAGATGAACAATAAGGCAACAGCCGGATACCAAGCTGAAAACTTAACAGAACACACTAAAAAATGTAAAAGGTAAGTACTTGGATTGGTGGTTGTAGACAGACCACCAAACCATTCTAAAACCTAGGCCGATCTGCCTAAAATGTTTGGGATCAGACCGGTCAAACTACAAAATTTTAAAACCTTAGCCATGTTGTAATTGTCATTGTTTAAAATAAGAGATAGATCGATGGCCTAAATCTAAAAGTAACACACACACAGTTAAAATAAGGTGCACCATAATTGGTAAGCCACAAGCATCACATTCCGGTGGGTTCTACCGGCGGAGAAGAAAACTATGTGTCAGAGGACAGTGCCCTATGTGGAGGCAAGTAAGGAGAAAACACATCCTCTCTCTCTTGCTGGAAGGAGCTGCTCCACAGATGAACTGTCATTTTTACCAGCCAGAGCTTATTATGCACAACTTCCAGCCAATGCCTCTGCCATACATCAAAAACAACTCTTTTTGCTGCCAAGGAAAGGTCTGACTTTGGGACCAGAGCAACATCTTCTGACCTTGTTACAAGCTAACTTGGCAGCTTCATCGGCTGCCTCGCTCTCCAATTCCCACATGGCCCAGTACCCAGTAGAATAAAACCTCCTTCCCGCAAGATTGGAGGGAAAGAAGGACTGTCCTGGACCAAATGGTCTGCTAGGTATATGTTTACTAATGCCTGAATACAGCTGAGGAAATCACAACATATGATGAACCTTTTATCGCACATTACTTGCATATTCTGGAGTGACTTTCACAAAGTGTAACACTCGGAGATGTAAATGCCGCACCTGCTGTTCAACTTACATGTGTAAGTCGCTCGAGGGAACACTATGGAGCAACCTACTCATTTTGCCTGCTTAGAACCATCCATACATATAGGGGTAAACATGTGATGCTGATTTAAAATATCTATAAAAACACTGTCAGCAGTAAACAGTTTGTTATACCGAGACAATTCTAATATTGTCCTGGGCCTCTTTAAAATCCAAGGAGAAGATTTTCTCCAACCCTGGTAGTAAAAAGAGGGCAGCTGAAATACATATTTTTATAAAATAGCCTTTGTATGATAGCTGAACAGTTTGGTCATTCTATGGCGATAGGTGTAAAGTTGTTCAAAATTTGTATTAGTAACTAATCGTACACGGGATTGCCAGGTGTTGTTGCAAGGTGTAGATAGTGTCAGACCATGAGGAGATGCCGGCGGGTGGCAAATGGCAGCTCACCAAACTCAGTACAAATGCTGGGTATCAGGCTAGTGAGGTAGGCATCCGTGGCAAGAAAAATTCCTGCATGGTGGACACTTTCAATCATCTGGAGAAAACTGTACTGTACAGAACCATATGTGATACAACTGTACTCCAAATGCTACCGTACAAAAGCTTGATAAAATTGTATCAGCTAGAAGTGGTCAGCACTCCATGACCTGCCACACAGACATATTAAAACATTTAAAGCTTTTAAGGGTCTGGCTATCACATCTTTAATATGTAGCAGCCAGCTTAATCTACCATCTAAAATGTAACCCAGAAACTGAACAGTTTCAGTAAAACCTAAAACGGTGTTCCCCAAAGTAAGGTGAGGATCTGGTAAAAGACTTCTATTACAAGTAAAAAGTAAAGTACATTCCGGGTCACGCTTAAATCTGACCCTTGAGGAACACCGTTTTCCTGAATAAAACGATCTGACACTTCACTGCTGACTTGGTACTGGAAGCAAAATCCTGATTAAAATAAAATATATATCAAAAGGAGCAGATTTCCCCTAAATCCCCATTCCTGTAATCGTTTTTAAAATAATATGCCATCAGGTAGTATCATAGATCTGTTCTATATTGAAACACACAACCACAATGTATGGGTTGCAGATTACAGCATCCCGTATCGCCACTTCCAGCAGGATCAGGTTGTCCAAAATGGAACGGAACTTCCGAATCCACACTGAAAGCTGCTCAGCATATTACAAGACTCGACAGTGGTTAACCATCCACTCTAGTGTTTTCCCCATGCAGCTTGTCAGAGTGATGTTATGATAGCTACCTGGCAACAGCTTGTCTTTGCAAGGTATTAAAATAAGGATTAGTGTTTCCTTTTTCCACAAATCAGGAAACTGTCCTTTGTTCGCCAGTAACTATACATCCCTGATTCAGTAATCCAAATACTAGTGGATGAGTGCATCTTCCAGATGTATGGCGGATAGTTTTGTATATTTTTGACTATGCTGTGGAACGATTAATGATGCTCACAAAATTCTGCAATGACCTTTTCTTGTTCTCCTTAATGACACAACATGCCTCAATTCTGACAATTCAGAAAGCTGCTATGTTGTCAGACATTGGATACTACATAAATGATGCAACACCCTTCTCCGATACTGAATAGTGGAACAACATTCGTTATTCCATCAGAGGATGGGCATCCTTCGCAGTGTTCTGGAGCTTTTCGGCATGCAAACTTCAGCCCCTTGGTGAATCACTTCTGTAAAGTGATTCACCTTCACTTCAATATCGTGACAAACCTGGAGAGTAATTGAGCAGTAGTACAGCTGTCATTCAGGATTGCTGACATTCCATTTACATCAGTAATTGCCTCCTCTATGTTCAAAATTTACATGCATCCATATAAGGAAGTGGTCACTACTTGAATGTCGCGATCCATATTCCAATACACGGAATCTGCAATTGAAGGGAAGCACACAGAAAGATCGATAGCAGAGGAGGAACGAAAAGCAGTGGTGAAATGAGTCATCTGTCCTGTGTTCAGGACACAAATGTTCTCCTGCTTTATCACTCTGCAGACTGCTGTGCTCCTGGGGCAATCGGTGGTCGAACCCCACAGTGGATAATAAGCGTTGAAATCTCCCAATGGAAGAAAGGGCTGAGTGAATTGTCATATGATGCCAGTCAGGTTGTTGTAACTGACTGATGTACTGAGTGGCAGATATGTCAAGCATACGGTCAGTTGAATTGGACTGTGTATTTTCACCACTTCTGCTTGCAATGAGGAGGTTACAGCAACAGGTTCGGAATGGACAGTGTTTAGGACAAACACAGTCACTCGCTCTTTTGCTAGATAACCCTTGGTATCGTCTTTCCTGTAAAGGCCGTATTTTCTTAGCACTGATTGGTGTGCCGGTCTAAAATGCGTCTCTTGCAGAGACAAACATAAGGGTTTAGACCATGCTAAGAGTTCTACTTCCTCTTTGTGAGCCTGATAGCGATTCAAGTTCCACTGCAGTATAGGAGCCATCTATTCAGTCTCACCCGTTCCGGGTTGGGTGGGTCCTCGTCCGGTAACTGCTGAGGAACGGGACCAGGCTCTCCACCAGCATTTCTGTGTCCTCGGCCTCTGAAGACACCTCCAATTCTGTAAAGGCCACACAGACTTGAGGATTCTTCTTCCACAGAGGCCTTTTCCCCTTCTTCTCCCAGCCACTCTGTAGCCTGAGAGGGGAAGAATATGGGGATTTTATAAATACAATTGGATCCAATTGCCGAAACTTTGGACCTTCTGTTCATTTTGCCTTCTGTTGCAACCTGGTGGTGTTTCTGCTAATACTACTGCGAGTGCCGTTGATGCTGCAGAAGTTGTTGGACTTGCAGGGCCATCACATGTGTCTATTAAGGAAATAATTTCACTCCTTTGCAAATATTTGTAAGGAGAGTAAGTTTGTTCTTGTTTGTGTCCAGAAAACAATTTTTTAATTTCCCTGGGACATAGCCAAGAAGTAAATAAATTTTTATCAACTTGTCTTGATCTTATAAAGATAGACCATCATGAAGCAACACCATACTGGCTCCACCAAGCAGGATGACCATGCAGCTGTGATGGATATTACAGACACTTCCAGTATCACACGGAAAAACAACGGAGAGCAGAGTCTGACTCGGTCTGTTTCAAACACCATCCTGATTTCATTTTTCCATGGTTTTCCAAAACCCCTCTAGGCGAATGCAGGATGATTCGTTCATAAGGCCAAGGCTGACCTTCTTTCCCATTCCTAACTTCAAAGATCCAACAAATCATGTACCTAGCTACCAATACCCATAAGGGACAGCCATGGACGGTTGTCACAGTAGGATGGCCGTGTAGGGTCCGGAATGCATGAGCACACTACCAGATGGCACCACAGGTGCAGCGACCCATAAGGGACAGCCATGGACGGTTGTCACAGTAGGATGGCCGTGTAGGGTCCGGAATGCATGAGCACACTACCAGATGGCACCACAGGTGCAGCGAGCAACACACTAGTGCCATGGCAACCTCTGAGAGAACCACAAGTTGCATAGTTAAGGGGCAAAAGAGCAGGCAGCCGGCAGAGTCACGCCTGCCTGCCAGGAAGTGACCTTGCTCTTCTGTATGTCATTGTGTATTGCAGATTGAGCCTATAATAAACCAGAGCCATGTACTACCTGTGTTCTCATAGTTACCACCCTATGTCTGAGGAATATCTACAGCCTCTTTTCACTGACAAGCCATCTACCTGGACCAGGGCTGTAGCTACTATGGGACCAGGCGGTGTAGTGCACCGCGGCCCCTACGCTCAGGGGGCCCCAAGCGCAGTTCAGAGGCCCACGAGCCTTCATGGCAAACTGGCGACCTTTTTGTTTTTTTAGCTCAGCCATCTAAGGAGGCCCCTGAGACACAGGAAGCCCCTCACTATGGGCCCTCTCACTGCTGAGGGGCCCCTAAGCACAAGTCAAGGGCCCCATCCTCAGCTCAGTGGGCCCTTACCAGCAACACAAAGCCAAAGAAAGGTCGCCCATCTGGCCTGAGAGCCCAAAATAAATTTTTTGCACTGGGGCCCTTGTTGACCTAGCTACGCCACTGACCTGGACTGGGCACTCCATTCATCAGACTCCTGACCTTTCACAGGCAGATTCAACATATCTGTAAGAGTGTACATACTTGGTGCCCTAGTCTTTAAAGCAGTTGCCTTTGGTAAACTTTCCCCATCATACATAACCCTCACGCGATCAAGGGGTCAACTGGATGTTTACTTGTTGTCATCTTTCTTGCCACCACAACTCTCCTGCCTTTAGTTTTGGTTATGTGTTGTTTATCCCCTATTCTAATATTCTTAAAACTCATTTTGTCATGCAGAATGTTTGTTATACCATTGGTATTCAAAATAAACATGATAAAATCATAAATTTGCACCCAGGGAAAGGAAGATAAAATAGACCCATCACTCACCAAAGTTTAAGGGAAGAAGCTGCCATCCTCCCCTAAAGTGATGGTTCTCTTTTCATCTTTCCTTCCAATTTTAATATCACTTCATTGGCATTTTTCCTACTGTACTGTTGTTAAATTTATCCCTATCCATTCAAAAAAACAGCAACTAAAATACCTTCTTTCTCACTTAAAACCTTGGCATTGTTCTTGAGATACTTTTGAAGTTCTCCATGTTGGCAAAGTTCCAATATTAGATAAACATAATTCTCATCTTCAAAGTATGTATACAATTCCAAAATTGATGGATGTTTTAGTTTTGAGTGTATTTCAACTTCTTGTTGAACTCTAGTGATCATGCCAGCTGATTTCATCTTCTTTTTGTCAATCTGAAACCAACAAATATTGCAGACAACCATCACAACTAATGTCATAATAATTAGAATTAATTAGGACTTAATATGAACCGTATGTACACAGTCATTTCATCAAGCCAATTTAAATGAGTAAAAAATGAGGTACGTATGAAATCAGCAATTGAATAGTTTTAATGCAGTTCCAAAAAAGTATGAAACTTGTTGTCCAAATGAACCAAATGAATCAAATGAAGATATTTTGACACTTGTGCAATTTTTGATACATCATCATCATGCATTATTATCTGTTAATGGACAATAGGAATTTGTGGTGGACTGTTTTTTTTATTTATTTTTAAAATGCATCTTGTCCCAGACCTTAACCGTAATATTGCACTGCTACAGCAGACAACACGATGTCTGTTCTTAGTCCAGTAAAGAACTCGCAAGATCAAGATGAGTGAATGTTCAGAAGAATTGCTTCACTATCAGCAAATCTCTCTCCCCGTCCTATCTCAAAACTGGAAATGCTATCTAGGATTTGTTGCAACACTCCACATTGAATCAAGATACTATGACATACATAGGTTATAACAATTAAATAACAAATTGTATATTCTTATTTGGAACACATACGTCTTTGCATATCTCTTTGACTGCAAATGCTAATAAAAAAAAATGAAATTTGCACTTACATAATGTAAAAGATTTATCAAAAAAGAACAAATTTTGAATGTCATGGAAGGAAAATGAATAACACAGATCAGATTTTTTTATTTTTAAACTGTGATGAATAATTAAGTTTTTTTTTTTTTTTAGAGATAACTATAATTTTTACATTCAGAGACATTCTGCAATCTTGAATAATGGACTAATAATATAGTTGGCTAAAATTTTATTTCTATAATATGGCTCTAAGTCTTGTTGACATTAAGAAATATGTTGAAGGAGCAAGATAAAAGAGTAATGCGTTTACTGCTATGCCACAAGAGAAAACTGACCAATGCTGTTTGTTAATCATACATTAATGCAACCAGTCAAACAGACACATCAGCTGTAGTAACGCCATAGTTATTATCATTAATTTAATAGCAATGGATTACACACTCCAGTGGCAATTTCCTTCATCATATAATTGCCTCTTTTTATTTTTTTTTAAGTATCTTCTATGATTTGACTGTTAAATTCCTTCCTCAGCTACTTTTGCAATTTAAGAATTCTAACTGTCCTTCAGCGATTTTGGTAAATTGTTCATCATTTTTGTGATTTACAAATTTTGATTTTAAATTCCTTCATTAATTCATCACTTCACATGGTAATTTATTGCAATCCCTGACAACCTTACCCACAAAATATTCCGCTAGATTCTTGATATTTTTATCGCTATTTTATGAGACTTATACACAGTATGCAGTATCATCCAACAGATAGAACTTCAATTGCTACTGGATTGTTAGGGTCAATAATATTGGCAAACAAATCAGTTTGAAGTGCTTAACAGTATTTATCTCCCCTCCTTTAATAAAGGCCCATAGGATTGAAAAAAATTGACTAATTAGTTTGAATTCAGTGGTGGATAACTGATATCCCAGGAAAATGGGTTTAGGAGACATTACTTAGAATAAATCTCAGATAAAGTACTTCATGCAAGCTATTTTAAACAAAATAAACAAGGAAGGCCATTGATAAAGCATCCCTTGATCTCTCCAAGGAATTTGACAAAATGAACTATAGAATGATGGTGAATAAGGTTAAAAGCATTGCTGTTAATATTCATGGTGAAGAAATTCTTAAAAGGTAGAAAGCAAAGGTTTAGGTTAGGAAATGCAGTATAGGAAAAGATGGAAATGAGAACAGGTGTGCCATAAGGTACTATACTGGAAACATTACTGTTCATTATTCTAGTGAATGAACCTGTTGTTGGTTTAGTCACATGTTGTATTGTTTGCAAATGACATACTGTTATATAATAGGGTTAAAATGAGACAAGACTGTGGACAGCAAACAGCTCCAGAGAGATCTGGAAACATTATCTACTTGAAGATAAATACCAAAGCTCTTTTCTTTTGCTTAAAGCCTTTGCAGCTCATCAACATCAAGGTCATTAGAACTGGAGAGAGGGGATACTTTTTGTTTTGTTTTTTAAGGTACCAACCCCACATTTGCCAGAAGTGATTTCAGGAAACTTTAGAGCCGAAATCTTAATGGCCAGACCCGTATTCTCCCAAATGCCAGACCCAAGCATTAACCACTGAACCACCAGGCTCAGGATATGTCAAAACCAATCAGCTTATTAAATACACAGAGAGAAAAATTAAGGTTATGTGTGATTATGCAGTGGAGATGGTATGTAAATATCCTGGTGTATCATTTGATAATCAACTCAGTTACACAGATTACATTGGGAAGATGGTTTGAAGATATTTCAAAGTCGTGTATCTAACTGAGGGATGTCATAAGGAGATGTATCAAAGAAGTGCTAGAAATGGAATACAAAACCTGGTCAGGCCTCTGGTTGAGAATTTTGGGATATTATAAGATCTCCTTTAGAGGTATCAAATACAGGAATTGGAGCTGATGCAAAAAAGTGCAGCTATATTTGCAGAAATTGCTGTAAAATTCACTCAGTAACTTATGTGAGAAAGGAGCTGAACTGTAAGTTACTGGAAGAAGGAAGGCAGGTAAAGAGAATGCAGGCTTAAGGCCTGTATCACAACTGAGATAAGAATTAGCAGTTCAACGTAAAACAGTAGAGTTGACTTTGTCCATAAACTAGCACTTAAGTCCAGGCACAAGGAAGTTTTCAGTTGTAAATAAGGGAGTCAAGGGCTACAATATATTAACAAAAAAGGATTTTGAAGTAAATGTTACAACCTGGACATAAGCTCCATCACAATTAACAAATATGAAAAATACAAAATGTTATTTACCATTTTAATTGCAACATCGCTTCTTGTCTTTAGACACCTTCCTCTGAAGACACTTGCAAATCCTCCTTTGCCAAGCAAGTCAGCAACTTCATAGGCCTGAAAAAAAAAAAAAAACAAATATGTTTCAATGATTCACCAAATAATAGTATCAATGAATCACTAAAATAATTTTCTTTATTATCATTATTATATGCTGTTAATTCAAGGGTTGGGATAAGAGCATATTAATATTTTCCAAACTACTGTCAGCCTCTCTCTTTACTTATGGCTTTACGCCTCATCGACATCAAGGTCATTAGAAGTGGGATGGGACTGGGGACAAGGAACAGGAAGGAATTCTGTCATTTCCGGCATTAACCTGGAGTGATTTGGAGAAACCATGGAAAACCCAAATGCAGGACCAGAGCATTAACCGCTCACCCACCACGCTCAGTGTCAGCCTCTTCTTCATGTGGTGAAACCTTTAGGTGTAGATAGATATCTGGTAACTAAACATTGCTGTTACAAGTTGTCACACTTAACTGTTGTTGGGATTAGTGGGATGAAATAAAAAGATGAACAAGTTTATTGATCTGGGAAACACAGGCTAACTAACTATAAAAATTTATCAACAGGGATACTGAATGAGACTTGTCTCCACATAAGTAAATCTGTAGTGGCCTATATCTATCCTTTTCCTTGTTCTCACAACATGCAAAAAAATACCAAACTGATTTGGAAGGAGTTTTCACAGTTTGAAAGCTTATGGACCAGCTAAAAATCTGCAGTATAGCTTACTCTACATGACCAAGAGACAGAACAATAAATGATAACCTGTTTGTAAACTGAACAGATAGTTGCCAAAGATTTTTAATACAATTCCAGCCAGAGATTATATATACCATAAAGAGTAAAAACCTTCAAAGTAGCTAGAAAGGTGACTTAAAATCTGATCAGTGACCTTCAAAAATTAATATAAGTTTAATTTAATTTAATTTCAATGGAGCAGTAGCTCTAGTGGCAATTTCTCCACACCCCCATCTTCCCCCTATCTTGCACCAACCTACATTTGCCTTCTACAAATTTTATCTTTAAATTCTTTCAACATTTTCGGTAAAATATTCATTATTTCTCCTGGTAACTCATTCCAATCCCTGACATCCTTACCTAAAAAAAAAAGAATCTTCCCACACCCTTGTGCCTGTAATTGAGTGCCAGCTTGTGATCATGGTCATCTTTTCCCTTCCATGCACTACTTTCCATACCTACTCCAATATCTTTCCATGTCACATCGCCAGTATACGCCCTGTTCACTCCCATGACCCTCCTCGTCCTGTCTTGAAATGAATCCCATTCCAGCTCCTTTATCATATCCTACACTGATTGATTCTGCAATAATTTCCAGAAACAAATCTAGCAGCCCTTTTTTGCACCCTCTCCAACTCCTGTATTTGATACGCAAAATGAGGGTCCCATACTACACTACCATATTCGAGCAATGATCTGACCAAAGTTTTGTAACCCAATTCCTTTACTTCTCTCGTACACTCTCTCCAACAAGTGCAGAATTTTGAAACCTTTTCCTACCACCTGTCCAATGTGTCCTGCCCAGTTAAGTTTGTTATCAAAAGTAATTCCAAGATATTTGCATTTCAAGTCTTCAGCAAGCAATTCTTTCCCCACCTTATATTCATAATTAACCTTTTGTTTTTTATTTGTGTATCTAATAAGTTGACTCTTTTTTTTGCATTTATCTTCACCCCATGTTTACCAACCCATCTAGATATCCTGTCCAGATCACCCTGCAACTGTTTACAATCCTCTATCGTTTTAATTCTTTTATATAGCATTATGTCATCTGCAAACAATCTAATTTCAGATAGTGAACAATCAGCACAATTATTCATTAGAATAATGAATAGCAATTGTCCCAATATGCTATCCTGCGGCACTCGCATTATTACTTCCACTTCTTTTGATACTACATTTCCTACCCTAACTTTCCGTTTTCTACCTTTTAAAAATTCTTCTACCCAGCAAATCACTTTATCATCCACTCCAATAGTTTTTACCATATTTACTATCATTTTAGGGCTCACTCTGTCAAACGCCTTTGACAGATCTAGTGCTACACTATCAATTTGGCCTCCCTTGTCCATTTCATCTGAAATATCTTGCATATATCCCACCAACTGAGATTTGCATGAATATCCTTGCCTGAACCCATGTTGCCTGCTTGAAAACCACTTACGTTCCTCACATATATTTCTGATGTGGTTGCATATCAATCGTTCCATTAATTTACCTACCACTGATGTCAAACTGATTGGCCTGTAATTCTCAACTCTATTTCTCACCCCTCCTTTTTATTATTGTCTGCTTGTAGTAAATGAAAACACACATTATAAAAGACACTACATGGTTCCCAGACATTTTGGGGGTATAACTTCACTAAAGTTAGATCTTTATTACATCTGTGAAATGTGTTATGGAAGAATTAACAGCAATTTCCTCTCCATATTTTTTAATGTTTGAAATTTTAGGATCAGACTTAAAATCAGCAGCAGGAATTTTGTTCATTAATATTTTCCCGTATATGAAGGTGAATTTTTTTACATTAATTGTTTTCACACACAAATCCTAACCCAATTTTCTGTTCTACATCCACAGTGCAAGCTGATCAAATGTTATTCCGTCCATTGCACAATAACAAAATGTTTCACTAGACCATCTTTAAATTTATTTAATGTCAGCTTCAATTACACGAAATTATAATTTTTGCTGGGTATCATGAAACAATGCAGTTCTTATTAGTAATTAAATAATTGTTATTCACTCGCAAAAGTTTCTTCGGTATTTTAGTAAAAAAAAAAAAAGCTACCGATCCCAAAGGTTTATTTTCAAGTATTCATAACCAGTGTCACAATTACGTGAGGTGTTTTTCTGGAATTCCTAACCCCCCCCCCCCTCCCTCCTCAAGGTCATTTTCCACATCATTTGTAGATCTTCTTTTTTTAAGCTCTGCCATCCTTCAAGATTTTCAAAACCTCACATCAGATTTCCGTTGACCCTCCCCCCTCTGGTGATGTTTTGTGTGATTTTGCCAGACCCCCCTATTTCACCTCACGTAATTAATGGACACCCCCTTACTGCTTCCATATGAAAATCTAATTCTGTCCAGTAATTTTTATAATGTGCCAACTCTAAATTGAGGGAAATAAAAACATAAACAATTTGAGAATCCTGAAAGCATAATAACACAGCCTGTATTTAATTTGTATCTGAGAAAACAATCACAACAACAAAAGAAAATTGTGAGTGAGTCTTGGGGTTTCAAGGAGAGCTCTCAATATACTGCAGTACTGTCCTGTTGGTATATAATGATGATGATCCTAGGAAATTACTTAATAGCATGAAAAAATATTGGAGGAACATCTGGACTAAATATATGCGATTTAGTCAAAAATGTATAATATTTTTTTAAATTTAACAGGCCATGTAAGTGTAATTGTCATAATTCTTTGTTATTGTGTTCGTACACTTGTCCTTGATGTATTTTGACATTGTTGGCTATATTTTTGCTGTATAAAAGTTACAAGTGTTTTGGAATGCTTGACTACTTTTTGTTTGTGAAAGAAATGGGGGAAAAATTGCATTAATTCTGCTTTAAGAATGGAATAAAGTGCAGAGTCGCATTTAATATCTTGAAAGATGCTTTCAACAAGTCTTATGTGAACAAAACAAATATATACAAGTGGTAAAAATACTTTCAAGATGCCTATGAAGACACTGAAGATAAAGAGTGCCATGGGCACTCCAGCACAAGCAATGACAATGTCAAATAACAGGGCTAGTGTTAACCGAGCTTCTCACATTTAGGATTCCGTACTCTACTGATCAAACACATATCTACTGTGTGATAGGTCAGATGACAGTCACTTGGCCCAAAAATCAATACCTGGCACAATTTACGGTAGGGTAGTGGACTCCACTCCATAGCTCTCCAATGCTACACCCCCCTGCAGTGCCTGCTGCTAATGTTGTTGATAAGTACTTTTAGAAGGCAATGTACTTTGAATTTACAGCATTTTAAATAAAATTATGTTAGCATACAGCAAAGTAACCACAAAATAAAAACTTTGGTTTGGTTTGCTAATAGTTTAATCTAAATATAGTTTAGCTGATATTGGCAAATTTCAAGATCTTAGGTAATACCGTTTTTAGTAACAGTACCAAAAATTGTACAGAATTGACAGCTATGACAGTCACTCATGTCTTTAGTTTCTAATGAAAAAAATAATAGTCCTCTACTTGATAAATTGCAAACATCAACACCACACAAGCTGGTGCAGGTATTTTTTTATTATAATTATTATTTTTAAATTTCTGTGTGACCAGTTTATAATACACAAAATTTTAAGTAAGATATTCGGTTTCAGTCGATGAAATACATAATATGTGTATCTTTGAAGTTTCCAAATTATTCCGTTGAAGTGCTAGAGGCCTGCAACAGATGGAAAGACAATTGGATGGCTCAGTTTTCCATTGGGTATATAAGCCAAGAAAGTGAGGAAAATAGCTATGGACAATCGTCAGATCAATATCAGAGAAGTTGCTGATGAATTTGGAATATTATTTGGCTAATGCGAAACATTTTTTTTTTAATGATTTGGGCATGCGACATGCGACAGCAAAATCTACTTCCAAATCTGTTGAATTTTGATAAGAAGCAATACCGGATAGACATTGCTAAGAAGATGCTGAATTATGTCAACAAAAACCCAATAAAACCTCAAAGGGGCAATTAAACATGAATGTACTAATACGACATCAAAAAGACCAAATTATCCAGACGGAAGATAACTGAAGAGCCAAGATTAAAAATGTTAGTAAAGTTCAACCAAGGGCGAAGATCATGCTCACTTTATTTTATTTATTTATTACAACAGCACAGGGTGCAATGAGTTCTTGCCTCCATGTCATAGATTCAATAAGGAGTACTATCTGGAAGTACAATGTCATTTGTGTGAAGTAATCTGAAGAAAACACTAGGATTTATTGCAAAACAAACCATGACAATTGCATCACAACAAAGCGCCTGCTCACTTTTCACAGTTTGTTTGTACATTTTTTGCCAAATACATTATATCATGGAAATGATTTAATTTAACTGTGATGGACCACATGATTCAATGACAGTTTCCCTTATCACCATTTACCATTCTTTTAATGTCATTATTTTTTAAATTATCCCCTAAATGCAAATTCCTACACCCATCTACTTATGAAATTTTAATTTTAAATGCTTTCCGCATTGTTGATGAATTATTCATCACTACCATTGGTTATTTATTCCATTCCCTGACACCATTACCTACATAAGAAAATTTTACCATTCCATTGCGCATGAAATCGAGTGTCAGCTTGGACCCATAGTCATCTTTTCCCTTCCACACCTCACCATGAATGTACACACTTTATCATTATTCTTGGCAGCTGCTGAAATATTCTATCACTCTTATCTTGCACAATCCTACATCAATGTCATCAAATTCTATTACTCTTATTTTGCACAATCCTACATCAATATAATCCCAGGAAACAGTAACGTGTTACTGTTTCTTAGGATGACATTGATGTAGGATTGTGCAACATAAGAGTGATGGAATTTTTAGTGGTGGCCAAGAATAATGATAAAGTGTATACACCTTTTGCACTCCCACCACCCTCTTCCTGTCTTCCAATGAATCCCATTCCAGCTCCTTTATCATATCATTTACTGATTGTGTTCTGCAGTAATTTACAGAAACAAATCTAGTAGTCTTTCTTTGTATCCAATCCAACTGCTGTATTTAACACCCTAAACGTCAGTCCCAAACTACACCACCATATTCATGCAATGGTCTGACCAAAGTTTTGTAACCCAATTTCCTCACTTCCCTGGCACATCCCCTCACCAGCCTCTCCAGTAAACAAAGGATTTCATAACCTTTTCCTACCACATTCCTAATGTGTCCTGTCCAGTTGAGTTTACTATCAAATGTTATGCCAAGATATTTACACTTCAAGTCCTGAACAAGCAATTCTATCTCTACCCTATAATCATAAACAATCTTTAGGTTTTTTTATCTGTGTACCTGATAAGCAGAGTCATCTTGGCATTTATATTCATTCCATGATGACCTACAAAGTTAAATTTACCCTGAAGCAGTTGATAGTCTTCTCCAATTTGATCCTATCATATAAAATTATGTCATTTACAAGCAATTTAACTTCTGACTATAAACTATCAACACAATCATTAATAAATAGTAATGGTCCCAATACACTACCCTATTATACTCCCATATTCAATTCCATCTCTTTTAATACTTTTTTCCAACTCTAATGCTCTGCTATCTACCTTTGAAGAATTCCTTTTTCCCAGCAAGTCACTTTTCTATCCATTTCATTTTTATTTTATTTTATTCCATTTTATAGCTCTCTCTGTCAAAATCAAGTGCTACACTATCAATTTGGCCTCCGTTGTGCATCTGAAACATCTTGTATATAGACCACCATCTGAGATTCACATGAATATTCTTCGAAAAACCATACTGCCAATTTCCAAACCAGTTCCTTTCCCCACAGACATTTCTGACGTGTTTGCATATTATTCTCTCCATCATTTTGCCTATTACTGATGTCAAACTAATTGGTCTGTGATTTTCAGCACTTTTTATCACCTCTCTCTTATACAATGGTATTAATATAACATTATAACAGTACTATGGTGAGCAGCTTAACTCCATACTTAATCTAAACAATATTTCAATGTACTGTACTGTAACATAGGAATAGGCCTCACAGAGCCCACACAAGGAGATAATTTTAAACTTTTAGTACTGTAAATAAATGATATAAGCATAAACTTAATAATGAAGGACTCCTCAAGTAAGACTGGTATCATATGAACGTGTAAAAACTGATGGTTGGAAAAGAAAATTAAACAAAATCTGTTTCAAGCATTTCCACTAACAGCACAGTTAGAAAAAAGCATTTTGATATTATGTTTATAACAGTGGAAAGGACTGCAAAGTAATTTGAAAGTTTGTTTATGAGGAAATGATGACATAAGCAAGGCCTTTATTTAAATAGATAAACTAAATTTAACGATGACAATGTGTTGTCAGCACCTAGAAATAAAATTAGAGGTTGTAAATAAACCCTAAGTATGTTTTAAAAGGGATAAATAAATACAACTCTGTAAATAAATGATTATAAGATTGAAAATATGACCAAATGATACCTAAAATTTAATAAAGTAATAATACCGTAACAGTCTCAAACTAAATTGAAGTTAAAGCGGTGAAAAATATAATTTTGATGTTAAACCTTAAGGGAACAACCTAGATAATGTAAAAACAGAAGTAAGAAATAGGAATTTGTTAAAAGCAATATTAATATCACAAAATAGAGTATTAAATTCTAATGAGAATATGAGAAGTTACTCAAAAAGAGAGTAATAACTAATAGGAAGAATTTAGTATAACGTGTGAATCAGGATGAAAATAATTTACTATAACAGCTACATAAAACAAGCCACAAAAACAAATTCTCATATCAAATTATATCAAAAAGGGAGAAAAACTGAAACTGTTCAGACATATAACTTTATGAGGGAACTAAAAAACATTAAAGTTACAGATAAATAACTAAACAAGTCATCCCTCACATTTCAGGAAGTGATAACTGTTACACAAAAAGATTTAGGGATAAAGTTGTCATACCATAAAGTATCTGAAATAATCTGTTCTATAATAAAGTTTCAGCAAGTTTTTAATTCAAATGAGGATCAGCAATTCAAAGAATTTTGCTTCCCCACAGTAAAAAAATATATAAATCCGCTTTTTTTCCCTCCTTTGCACCAGTATATCAAGGGAGCTCCTAAACCAAGCGTGGTGGGTCCAGGATAATGCCGGAATGCTTCCTTCAAAAAGGCCGTGGCCGAATTCCTTCCTGTTCCTTGTTGCCAGTCCTATCCCACCTCTAATAACATCGACCAGGCGTAAAGCAATGGAGCTACTAAATAAATGGCTCTTTGTTTCGTGATTGGAAAGTAGCAGAACTTAAAAAAATTTCATCATCTCAACTTTTATGGACTTACAAAATCTTCAGCATGCAAGCAGTTTGGAGAACTTAGAAATTATTCCAGTTATCTAACATCAGTAATACACTTGATGTTTTTATATATTTATTTTGAGGCAAACTGAACTTTATTATGATTTGCGAAAATTTGGAGACTTCGTAAATTTATTCAAGTATGATAGCATGTGAATGCAGATTTTTGTTGTGATTACTTGCAGTCTTCAAATAAGGATTTCTACCATCTGAAGCAATCTTAAAAAGTGTAAAATATAATCTGATACCAGTTTAAATTCTAAGCTTTTTGAAGAATATACTGAGTGACCTGCAGCCAGCAGTGACTTTTATTCCTACATATCATGTAAGACAACTTGCTTGTGGTGGGGTTCTGCACAAGCTTGCATCTTAACTTTGATCGTGCAAACCTAATGAATTGCAGTACTAAGTTCTTCACACAGTCGCCACCATAGTTTTAACCAGAAACTAAGGAAAAGGTTCAAGTTCAATGATAAAAGTTCACTTCTGATATGATGAGTATATTCTTCAAAACATTACAAAGTTAAAGTACTGCATAGGCATTCAGACAACTTTTCCAAATTTAATTTTACAGATTCGACTGACCACTCGAGCACGACCGAAACCCCACGTTACTATTACTTCTCAATTACATGAATCTTCAGAATAAAACTTCCCTAAGCTGACAAAATTTCTACTTGATGTTGAACAAACTAAAAGTTTGCCGCGCCACGAGCCCAGAGCTAGCCACCCGACATAACGCGCCTACACTGACCAACTGCTGCTTCTAGAAGAGTGCGCTTAGGCTGTGGAGGGGATATATTTATAGGATCGGACCGTGTGAACTTCCTTGTTTCGACTTTCCCAAGGATTTGATGCGATAGCTGATCAGTTTCTGACAACTGTTGCGAAATCCAATTTGACCACGACAGTAAAATTAATCCTAGCTCTCTGAAATTTTGATAGTAGCAAGATATTATTACAAACGTCGAATTAAGTTATTATAAAAAATGTTGTTACTTTAATAGTTTAGCCAGAAAAGAGTCGTAAAGATGTGATTGCCATAACTACCGAAATATTGCTTCTATCGAGCTGAAACAAATTTAATTCTATTCTCCTATTGCTCATCTATTACCTGATTTCAAATAAAGAATTTTACCTATTTTTTAAAATGGTCTAAAACTCAAAAAATAGAATTTAATGTCTTGAAATATTTCGAATATCGACTTGAAAATACCTCTAAACAAATTTCCCTAATGAAAAACTATTACTGTAAAAATTTGGAATCTCTAAGTTAATTCCCTGATTTATTACGAATTTTTGTAGATATCACCCTCGGCGAATGTCGAGCGATTGCATCATTGCTTACTTGCGCCAAAACCCATTTTATTTTATTACTATAAAATGCTTTAATATTTTGAAATGAATCTTTTACAGAAGTCTTTAATTTTAAATAAACTTTACTCTGAATATAATTTCTTTTCATGAATCCCCGAAAAAGACTGAAATATCGAACTTTTACCTAAATCACATGTCTGGCTATATCAAATTATATTCAAAAAACGATCTTTAGGTTACATGAATCTTTCTAAAACTTTAATACGTTATCTAAACCGAAATTACGATACTTTATCTCTATCACTTGACTTCTTAACTGTTTTCCTGATAGCTAAATGCTTCGTGTTTAGAGTGGAAAAATTACGTGATAAAATTCAAAACCGGCAAATCACTTTCAAACATATTCAGACTCTAAGTAAGATCTTTTAATAACAAAACTAATTATCTACTGGCCATATATCTACCTAAACATCTTTTAAACTAACGAAATATCTTGGTTTATTGAAACTAAATGAAAGTCAAACACTACCTATACAAATCTGAGGTTAAGTTTCTGATCAGCTGTTTAAATGAATTTAACTATTGAATTTACTGCTTATACTTGAACAAATACTTATTTAGGACATATTACTGGGAAATATTATCAAAAATTAACTATAAAAATGTCTTTAAAAGGGTGTTCCCATATACTTCAACTGAACCTGCTATCTCAGCAACTAATTTCGTTATGCGAAATTCTAAGATGTGTTACAATCACCTATAACCATTATCTCTCGCAGTGAAAGAATACAAGTAGATTGGCGGCCAAATTGTGAACCATGCATAAACTTCAATAGATACCAGATTATAGCATTGCATCCACGGTTACATTAATGAAGAAGTGTTATATCCCAAGTAACATTTTCTAATTGCAGTACGATATTACATTCCACTATCTTCCAAACAATTGTCGTAATATCAAAGCCACTGAAATTTCTACATGTATCATTCAGTGGTGCCTCTGAACCAATAATAGTCTTCATAAACCCATCTATAGCCTCAATATTTGTTATTATTAATTCCTTGTTTAGTTTTTTCAAGTACCCTACTGCCTTGCCATCTTTTAACTCTGTTGTGTTCTCTTCTCGCCAACCTATTGAACCTCCTCACCTCCCTGTTATCATATATATTATTTCTACAAGATATTTATTTTGTCACAAGCCTGTATCTTCCTTCATAATTAACAGAAATCAATTAATGACATGTCATTTTAAAGCTTATGGTCTCCACTTTGATCACATCATATTTTGAGAAAGAAAGTTTTTGGAATTCAACCCTTAAAGTGCAAAAATGTCTATATGTCTAAAATGCTGTTTTCTCTGTTACGGGTCATTTATCTCCCTGGATACCTATCTGAAATCGTTTAATGAAGTATCATTTTAAAGATTAAGAACTCCGCTTTTGTGACCTCATATACAAAGACAAGAATTATTTGGAATTCGACCCTTAAAGGGCAAAAGTATCAATATTTTTGCAATGCATTTTTGTGTCACGAGGGATTTATCTCCCTTGATATCTAACCAATATAGATAAATCAGGTATCACATCAAAGACTAAGGTCTCCACCGTGGTAACATTATAATTTAAGAATGGAGTTTTTAGTAATTCGACCCTTAAAGGGCAAAAAAGTCAATTTTTCTAAAATGTGTTTTTTGAGCCTGGGTCTATTTATCTCCCTGGATATCTAACCAAAATCGATAAATCAAGTAAGATTATGAAGAGTAATGTCTCAGCTTTGTGACATCATATTTTAAGAAAGAAGATATTTGGAATTCAACCCTTAAAGGGAAAAAGTATAAATGGTTCTACAACGCATTTTTGTGTCACGAGCCATTTATCTCCCTTGATATCTAACTGATATAGACAAATGAGATATCATATTAAAGACTAAGGTCTCCGCCATGGTAACATTATATTTTAAGAGAGGAATTTTTCGTAAATAGACCCTTAAAGGGCAAAAAGATTAATTTTTCTAAAATGTGTTTTTTGTGTCTCGAGCCATTTATCTTCATGGATATCTAACAAAAATCTATAAATCACGTACGATTATGAGGAGTAATGTCTCAGCTTTGGTGACATCATATTTTAAGAAAGAAGTTTTATGGAATTCATCCCTTAAAGGAAAAAAGTATAAATTTTGCTACAACGCATTTGGGTGTCATGAGCCATTTATCTCCCTTCATATCTAACCGATATAGATAAATGAGATATCATATTAAAGACTAAGGTCTCCACCATGGTAACATTATATTTTAAGAGAGGAATTTTTCGTAAATCGACCCTTAAAGGGCAAAAAGATCAATTTTTCTAAAATGTGTTTTTTGTGCCTCGAGTCATTTATCTCCCTGGATATCTAACCAAAACCGATAAATCAAGTAAGATTATGAGGAGTAATGTATCAGCTTTGTGACATCATATTTTAAGAAAGAAGATATTTTGAATTCAACCCTTAAAGGGAAAAAGGATAAATGGTTCTACAACGCATTTTTGTGTCACGAGCCATTTATCTCCACTAACATCTAACCGAAATAGATAAATGTGGTATCATTCTAAAAATTAAGGTTTCCACTGAGGCAACATCACATTTTGAGAAAGGAATTTTTCTGAATTGAACTCTAAAGGGCACAAATATCAGTATTTCTAAAATGTGTTTTTGTGTCTCGAGTCATTTATCTCCCTTGATAATTAAACAAAATTGATTAACGAGGTATCATTTTAAAAATTGAGGTCTTCGTAAGGTCCTTGGTTCCGTTACACCACAGTTTAAGAAAGAAATTTTTCAAAATTCTAACCTTAGATCACAAAAGTATTAATATTTCTACAACGTAATTTCCTGTCACGAGCTATTTATTTCCCTTGATACCTAACCGAAATTAATACATGAGGTATCGTTTTAAATATTAAATTATCCGCTTCGGTCACATCATATTTTAAGGAAAAACTTTCTCCAAATTCAACCCTTGAGGGGCAAAAATATCATCATTTCTAGAACTTTTTCTTTTTTACCTCGCTTGATAACTAACCAAAATCAATAAATGATGTATCATTTTAACGACCAAGGTGGCTGCTTTGGTCACACCATATTTTATAAAAGAAATTTTTTGTCAAAAGTATCAATATTATTTCTACAGCGTGTTTTTTTATTATTATTATTACAAGCCATTTATCTTCTTCAATACCTAGTCGAAATAGTTAAATATCATATCGTTTTAAAGATTAAGGTCTCCAGTTAGGTTAAAACATAAACTAAGAAAGAATTTTTTGGAACTTGGTGCTTTAAGTGGTAGCACGTATGAGAAAGTTCAGAGTCAAGTCGCTAGATTGCAGCAGCAGATATCACAAAGATGTCAAGAAACTTTTTTTTACTCAATAGGTAGCTTTTCGGATATTTTTTTCTGTTATGAAAACATTTTAGTTTTGCTATACAATTCCAATGCAAACATTTTATTCGCACAGCAACAAATATCACAGAGATGTTGTGTTCATTTTGTTCAGGTTGGTTGTATTCTGTTAAGGTCAGTGACTGTTTGTCGTAAATACAGAATGTTTTAAATTTTCCTAACTGTTTCGTAATATATTGTAAGTATTTTGATGCGTACCTATTACATTAAAAAAAAAAAATATTTGCCACAAAAGTACGGTTCTACTTTTTATTATCTTACAAGCATTCAACCTCACTATTTTATTCGCGAAATTTTCGCACGGATCGTCTAGTAGTATATAATGTACTTTTCTTTATTTATCTGTTTTGGAATAAATATTTCTTCACCCTTTTTATCTCCTTGAACTCCTTTGACTCCACTGTACTTGTTCCTTCCTTCCACATGCTGAACCTTTCCGTGAAATCTCTCTTCAGTTCTGAAATTTATGCCTTTTTTAATTGTATCTATTTTCCCTATAATTTTGGCCACCATATGCTTCAAAATCCATTCGTGATCACATATACCCTCGGTTAATTGAGGTCCCACAAGGTTATCATCAGCATTCATTTGGAATGTATCCAACATGTTTGGTATGCTGTGTTCTGCTCTACTAATTGTGTAGTCTTCTTTCCTCAATAAGATATTTGCAAATGTATTTAACCTTCTGTTATTAATCTCTTTTGCTACCCAGTTTACAGCTGGTAAATTTAAATTTCCACCAATAATAACCATTCTACACTTAACTCTCATGGTGACAGGTGGTGAGGAAGGAAGTCTGTGGTAGCGGAAGAGTATGGAGGTTAACCAAATGACTCACTAAACAGAGTGGTGCTCATTTGATCACTCAGAGAACTATTTCTTCTGAATGGTTCACTTTAAATAAAAAGAATCGTTATTTTATTTTGAGGGTATTATCTGTTTGTTTTATTGACATTTAGACTGATTCCGTACATTAGTCTCACAGACAGTTTTTTTTCATTTATTTTCTATCTACCCCTAATATTTTTTTTATGGAGAACATTATGGAGCGAGGGTGGTGTAGGAGACTGACTCACAGAATGACTGTTAGTCAGGAACATGGTGGGGGTAAACTCAAATAGAGGACAGGGAGAGGGGAACAGTGAATTGGAGCTAGTACATGAGCATGGCAAAATGTTACAAAAAGAGTAGAATAATACACTAAAATTTTCATAACATAAATCTCACAAAGCAAAAGTAAATAAGTAAACAAAATAAAATCGAAAAAACATACAATAACAATAATAATAAAAATAAAAGAAACTATGCAGTTAAACATCACCTTCTCTGGTGGTTCAATTTAGACACTAGGGATGGAGGCAAGGAGAGGATAGAGGGAAGGTAAAGTACTGATTGGGCTGATGGGTAATGGGGGCATAGCCATATCTTTGAAAAATTTCATTTTCTTCCAAAATTGTGTTTCATAACAAGGAAACAAAAAAATATATTTAAGGCATGCTGAGGTTTGCAAAAAATAATACTTACATGTATAAAATAATATTTTCGAAAAGGCATGCCATTTAGGTGGGACTTTTTATGAGCTAGATTATTGGGAATGTTGTATGTGACTGAGTGAGCAGTATAATACTGGCAGGCTCAGCTGGCTGCCGATATACTACTCACTCGTACTCAGGTACAACATTCCATATCACCTGGCAAGTAAAAATTCTCACCAAAATGGCCTGTCCTTTCAAAAATATTTTTTTCTAGGTGTAAATATTCTGTGCACACCTCAGCATGCCTCAAATATATTTTTCTGATATTTATGAAACACAGGTTTGAAAGAAAATAATTTTTTTCGAAGTTAAATAATTCAGTTATTTTATACTTAGACATTACAAAAGAGACACCTTTTATGGGTGACAAATTTTCACAGTGCTGCAAATTCCAACCTAAAACTGTTTACCAGCTCTCCTACTAAAATGGCTTATAAGCTTATGAAACATCTTGACAAAGATGAAAAGTAAACTGCTAACATAAATGCAATTGAAGAACAGTCACAGATAAAGCACTAATTAAAAAAAAGAAAAAGATATAATAGTAATTGCAAAGAGAAAGAAGAGGATGTATATGTTGATGTTAAATAAATTGATCTTATAGACATAGAGAAAGTCGATGCAGTATTAAGAAGATTCAAAAATAGAAAAGCTTCTGGACTAGATAAAATTTACTTAGAATTGATTAAATATGGGTAAATTATTTTAAAATTCAGGTATTTGCACTTAATTAATGTTTGTTTGAAAAGAAGAATATCCCAGGAGAATGGCAGAAGGCCAAAAGTTATTTTACTGTTTAAGGAAGGGGCTAGAAATTCATGCGATTGAGGAATTAAGTTTTTTAAACACTGGATGCAAAAATTGTAAATAACAAGTGCAAGGTAATAATGGATGATCTTCTATAAGACAATGGATTTAGAAAAGGAG
Organism: Vandiemenella viatica; assembly: GCA_031002005.1. Classification (NCBI taxonomy): domain Eukaryota; kingdom Metazoa; phylum Arthropoda; class Insecta; order Orthoptera; family Morabidae; genus Vandiemenella; species Vandiemenella viatica. The sequence goes on along the minus strand of CM061920.1, from coordinate 342,677,192 downwards.
GATACTGCATGGATAGCATTTTTTGCTGAAACAGATACTGGAGAAGAGAATTTAAGGGGACTTGTATGTGAATAACTGTCAAAAAATCAATTTTTCAATTTTTGTTTTAAAAAATTCTCTGTATTTTTCTGAACAACAAAAAGTTTAGTTTAAGGATATTGGACCGAATGAAGCACCAAAATTACACAAATTTACAAGTGGCAGCACACATGACTACGTCCCGATGCCATGCAGAATGCTCTGTCAAAAAGACAATTTTGGTATAACTTATTTTGTTTTTAGGGCTTTTTAGTTGCTAATGTTGGCTAATCTGTGAAAGCATCATAGTTGCTTCGCTTTTGTATATACAGAGAGTTTAGTCATTGTTCTGCTGCAGTTTTGCTGTGAATATTTGTGTTTACAATTATGTAATAATGATTGTGCATTTTTTCTTCTTCTTTAAAACAATGGGAAAATTCAAAAGTTCGGTGTTAAACAACGGAAATTCTATGGAAATTGGTTTACCAAACATATTAGCTCTGCTAATACTGAAATAGCACGTGATATAACACTTGAATAAGCTTCAACTCCTGCAAGTGCTTCAAAGAAAAAATTGAAATATATGGACAATGATTGTGACAATATTAATGCTGGTAAAACAGAGATGACAACCATTGATTAAGGTTGTGTAATTGGTGAACCCTCTGCTCTATCCGAACCTATAAACAAAGAGAGGAAGAAAAACGCAGGAAACAAGATGAAGGACCTGGGATGCATTAGTGCTATGCAAGGTTAACAGAAAAACAAGTTTTAACTTTAACTTGAATTTCCTGAAACTTATATTTTTTTTAATGTTCCGGTACACATACGTTGAAAACATTAAAGCTAGGTAGCTGGAATTTTGTATACTGTTTTAAATCATACTTAACTAAAAAGTAGACTACTTTTGTTACTTAAGCTAGAAAATTAAATATTTTTTAATGAAAAGCTATGAGTTCAATTCTAGCATTTTTGATAGTCAAATTTAAAAAAATTCATTAGCCAATAACTTATGACAGTACAATCTTTTTAATAGTCTATTTTAAGGATAATAGTGTAAATAAATTCCAGGGAAAAAATCAAGCTTCTACTCTGTTTGTATATTGAGATATGAGTCCCTATGATGTATATAAATAATTTACTTGTTTTATTTCACATGCAACACAAAATACAATTAATATAAAAGTTTCAAACCAAATGCTGTAATTCATACATCAAAATGTTCCCTAAAGATGTTTTAAAATATGGTTAACATTGCATGGGCTTATGGTGAGCTACACTGTTTAGAACAGTGACATAATTTTCAAGATTTTCTCTTGTGTTCACAGACCAGTCCCCTTAACTTAAATACTTACATTGCTTTTGTGGATTATGAAAAACGTTTGATAAAGTAAATAGAGAGCAAATAAGGAAAACAATACAAAAGAATGTACATCCAAAACATTTAATACAAGTTATCCACTGATATGTATAAAAGGACACAAATTGAATTAGATCAAGGATATATACGAACGGAAGAGACAGTAATTAACTAAGGAGTGTGACAAGGTTGTAGTCACTCTCCAACACTCTCTAATATATATACACATATGATTTTGAAAACTGAAAGGAAATTGTCCATCCTGGAATAAAAATAAGTAACAGTAACAGGTATAGTATTAAAACAAAGTGTAATTTCAATGGCAGATAAAAGGTAATTTTCTGTTGTGGAAGTAACTGCACAAAAATAAGTAGAGCAGGTATAAAAAATTTTTAATGAGAGGCAATCGTACATTACAAAGTTACAATGGTATGTTCGTTCAAATTTACATATTGCTTTGTGTTTATTTACAACTAGATTCAGAAATTCATGTAAGGAGAAAAGCATTCAATTTTACACTATATTCTTTATAGCAGTTACAAGAACTAGATACAACATAACCTAAGAATTTTTTTGACAGAACATAAGAAACAATGAAGTTCAAAAACTGAGAGAAAGTTTACACACAAGATATGAAATTTTGAAATATATCAATCAAATAAATAACAGTTAACCATTTTTGAAATTATATTTTCCATTATTTTAAGTAAAATGCATTTATTTTAAAAAATCCTAGCCAAATACTCCAAGAATCTAACCAGAGCAAGGTTCTTAAATCATGAAAAATATTATTAAAAACGATCATTATTAGTGCTTCCATACAAGCTTTTCCAGAATAAATTCCTACTAGCACTGTAGGCGATACCCTTGTTTATTCATATAAGGGTAATAGAAGCTATGATTTTTGAACGCCAATATTAGTAGAGGTTGTGGTTACGTCGACCAGAATCGCAACTGACACATTTTTTTACAACATAATTCACTCTGAAATGAGTTTTATAAACAATTTAAACTGCTTTCATAAGTGCGATGTTACTGAAGGTATTAGCTACTTCATGCAGATGGAAGTAGTTCCATATTTATTGTGCTGAATATTGCATGGACCAGGAATAAAACTGTTATTACATGGTATAGTAAATTTTTGGGATTCCTAATTTATTTTTGATTTTATTGGGTTTATATTTCTGTCGTCATTAATTCAGTATCATCTTCTGGTGTTGCTTTGTGTGACCGTGAGGGATATGTGATCTAGTTCGGTCGCCTATTGTGTAGATTATCAGCCGTCCTGCATCAGCAGGCTGTTGTCCAGGGTATACCACGAGGAGGTTGTCTGAACCCAATGAAAACAGAAGTATGCACATTCCACTTAAGCAATAGAATAGCACACCAGTAGGGGTGTCCACTTAGAATGTACATCAATGTTTTTATTCGATGTAAAACATCGGAACCCTGTATCGATATTTTTCGATGCATCACTTAAAAACATCGATGTTTTTTTCAACACTGAATACTTTTATGTTTTTCTTAGCTCAACAAATAAAAACCAAAAGTATCATTTCATTTATCTCTTACCTGTTTAAAATCACCAAGAGAAAATGTGACAATAGTTTGATATTTACCATTTCCAGTTGAACACAGATTCATTGGCTTTCGTTTGGTTCAAGTGAACACACAGTAACACTATGCCAGCAGTGTAGTGCTGTAGCTGTAATTATGTGTTTGATTTTATGCTTTTTTTGTTTATGGCTTTACGCCTCGTCGACGTCGAGCTCATTAGAGGAGGGAAAGGACTGGGGGCAAGGAACAGGAAGGAATTCGGCCAAGACCTTTTGAATAATTCACCTGGAGTGGTTTGGGGAAGCCATGGAAAACCAAAATCTGGATGCCCGGACAGGGATTCGAAACCGCGACCTCCCAAATGCGAGGCCAGAGTATTACATTTCACCCATCATTAAAAAATTAATTTTATGATCTTGTGTTATGGTTTAGTAGTGTTGTATGAGTAAGGTATAGCTTTGTGAGTGAAGCGGAGACTACAAATTAACAGAAATATTTTATTACGATGCCAGACCATTACAATAAAAAACCAAGCATTAAATACTAAATTCAAAAATGATAATTTTAAGTCTTTAACCACCTAACACAAATGGTGTTTACAAAAACTTTACAGAGACTAAAGTTTACTCAGTTGTTTTCCTTTCATTTTGTTCACTGACTATTTGAGCAGCCTTCGGGGGGAGGGGGGGGGGGAAATGTTCAGAAGCAACAGAAGTCCTGACAATAGTCAATCAGATGTTGCCCCTACCCAGTTTATATCTAAATATTGAGTAGTATCAGGTAACACTTAGTGGTTTTAGAGTAGTAATATCTTACTTCGATTTACAGCAAACAACGGCAAACAGTAGGAGTGAACCTCAGAAATTGATTTGATTCATTCAGACTCATACAGACAGGATAACAAACCGCAAGAGAAATTCATTTTCACCGTTGTTATGTCCCACTAATTTCTAACAGGTATCACCACCTGTTAATGACAGTTACTTTAAATTGAAATAATTTAGTTTAATCTCCAATAAATTTAGTAATCTAAACATTTATTTCTATTATTTTTGTCATTATGAGTCAGTGTTAGCTTTTGTTTAAATTGATTCGATGTTTTTATTTTTTTTTAAAATCGATGCATCGAATAGAAAAATTCTATGTCAAAACATCGAATCAATCAGACGTATCGTATGGTAAACATCGAATGGATACGATGTATCGATGTTTAGTGAATATCCCTACACACCAGCAGCTCAAAGTGAACGTTTGCCATCAGACTGTGAAACATAATTTCTATCCTAAATACTTTGGCATCACCTTAAACCATTCCTTAACATTCAAAAAAACACCTGGAAAACACAAGACAGAAACTTAAAACACGAAACAACATCATGAAAAAGCTAGCTGGTACTTCGTGGGGAGCTGATGCGGACACACTGCACAGCAACCGCTCTCACCATGGTTTACCATGTCGCTGAGTACTGTGCTCCAGTGTGGCAACGTAGTGCTCACACTAGAAAAATCGATGTCCGCCGGAATGAGTGTATGAGAATAATAACTGGCACCCTAAAATCCACCCCGGTCCCCTGGTTACACCTAATCCACAAAATACCACCTCCAGAGGTAAGATGCCAAAAAGCAACAGCATGTGAGTGGATAAAACTACACCATCCTGACCATCCACAGGATCTCCCAACCAACGAGGTCCTAAATGACTTACCCCCCACTTGCCTTAAATCCATAAATCCAGTATGGCAAGATGTATTTGACTTCGATGTCAAAGAAAAATGGTGACAAAGCTGGAACTCCTCATCTCTGAAACATTCAGATATTAAAGATCCCAAAACTGGGCTTCTGGGATTCTACCTAAATAGAGACCAGTGCGTCAAATTAATCAACTAAGAACAGGCCATGCGAAATGCAACGCCATGCTGTATTAAGTGGGGTCTTCACTCCTTCCCAGAGTGTAGAGCATATCATCATAGAATGCCCTTTAAGGAAGTAAGATGGACCATTTGAAGATGTTTTCGGAGCTACAACTTCCTTCACAGAATGTCTGGAAGAACTGGACATCAATTTGTGAACGCTACGAACATTCTTGTCATTGTCTATATTTATGTGTATTATATTAATCGCTTAGTCGCACGAAAAACAAATAAATAAATAACTCAGTAGAAGTTACAACTGTATTGCTATATAAACAGCAAACGAAATATATGGAACATTACAAAATCAAGTTTATGAGCATTATATAATAACAATTCCATATAATTAGCCAACTGCACAGAAACGAATTGCCAGAATATTATGTTCAACTGGCTTGAAAGTAGAATATAAATACTATGCTATTTGCAGATGATTAATTTATCCTGCTCCTAATCCAAAAAAATCAATATGTATATTAAACATTATCAGCAAGATTAAAATTTGCAGTTGACTTATACAAAAATGAAAGTTATGGCATGGCAAGGGATATATCCTATCAGAGTCAAAATAGCAATTGATGCTCAACCAACAGAACAAGTCTCAAGCTTTACCAACCCCAGTTGTGAACTATCTTTTATTTGAAGACATGATGTGAAGAAGAAACTTCACCAGTTTCAATTCGACAAACACTGGAAGGTAAATCCCAAGATGAAACTCAACTCAAATTTTGTAAAACAATGGCAGTATCGACTCCGATGTATGGAAGTGAAAAGTGGGCAAATAAAATACAACAAAAAATAAAATTTTATCACCCGAAATGGAGTTCCTGAGATCAGTTAAAGGATATTCCCTGAAAGGAGGAATGAAGAAATATAGGAACAACTGCTTAATTCCTCTCTGCATGATAAAATTTTCCAACAAAAAAAATGGAAAATTGGAAGAACCACATTTTAAGGATGGGCTTGCACTGCAATACCATCCTATAGGATATTGGTAGACCCATGAAGAGATGTTAAAAAACTGGAATCGGAACAAGTTTTTGACCTATGCGTGAAGAGAAAATAAATAAGTAAGTACAATGAAAATGGGCATGAGAGGAAACCTTTACAAATTCCATATTACTTGCATAATCATTTTGAAAAAGGTTTGCTTGAAAGTATGAATGTTACTGCATTGTTGTGCACAGGATTGTGTCATGCCTACGAAGGAATGCGCAGTTTCCGATGTCAATGTGTAATTTACGTAATGAGTAATAGGATTTTTACAGGATCCATGGAGAGTTTTGGCTGTATCTGTTCTATTTACAAAGCACACCGTAATTACTGGATTGTATTTGTATTCATGATCAGAAACAATTATAGCTCATACCAGGGTTATCAACAGGGAGAGAAAATTGATTTGAGTGAGGTATGATTCTCTGCTAATGTTTAATGTTAACATAGAAGATATTGTTGGCTACTACATTGTTTGTTAAAACAAAAGTGATGATGGAGATATTCTGTAAATCTGTAGAATCTTGAAAGGACAGCAGGTAGAGTAACATTTTTTTATTTTTTTCATTCTTGATGTATACCATTTTATTATCTTGAAATTTTGTTCATAAGATTTTTTGTTTCTTTTAGTTCCCGTTGCCCTATGCCATTCATAGTCAGGGTTTCTGCTGCATACAAGCTTCCGGCTTTCCCACCATTCTTTAATGCTTAATTTTGGACCCCTACGAAAGGGGTTTCTTGTTGTATATCTCTCTTGTCAATTGGAACGCCAATTCAAGTCTATTTTTTTCTGGATCTATTGCCTCGCATTCTGTTGCATTCCAACCAATCCATTTGCCCAGATATTTAAATTCTTTCACTATTTCTATTTTTTGTTTTTGAATTTTTAAATTTTGATGTTTGTCATCATTTTCATTTTTTCAAAGGAAATTCATTGTAAGACCCATTTTAGATGCTTGTTTCTCCAATTCAAGGATTTGTTCTTTTGCCTCCTTCATTGTTTCAGCCAACCGCAAAGGCAATGCATTTGATTTTTAGATTCTTCTTTTTGCAACCCAGTCTTATTCCACTCTTTTTTATTTTTGTTCCATTATCTTATCGCTTTCTCAAATGCACAATTAAACAATAACAGCAAAAGTCCATCCTCTTGTCTTACCCATGTTTTTATTTCAAAGGGGTTCACCCATGAATTTAACTTTTGAAAATGTGTTCGTAATAGTGGCTTTTATCATGTTAGTTGTTTTCTTATCCAATCCTAGTTCTTCTATTATTGATATTAGAGATTCTCTACCAATCAAATCAAATGCCTTCTTGAAATCAATGAAGGAAATTACACATGTCTTTGGCTCTTATTTTTGGTAAGCCATAATGTTCTTAAGGTTTACTATTTTTTCACAGTACGATCTACCTTTTCAGAACCCTCCCTGGTACTCCCCAAGTTCTGCTCTATTGAAAAGGACTTTTGAAAGAATCTTGTAAGTTACTTCCACCAATGAAATACCTCTGTAATTGTTTGGGTCTGTTTTGGAGCCTTTTTTTGTGAAGAGGGTGGCTGAGGGCAGTTTTCTTTCCACTATGATTTCTTCTTCCAAAATTTTACTGAAGACACATTGAAGAGATTTCATGGCATTTTTGTGTCTTTTTTCTAAAGTTTGGTCACTATTTTATTTTCTCCTGATGCTTTGTTATTTTTTAATTCTGAAATTATTTTTTTTTCAATTGTTGGTGGTTATGAATCCAGTTTGTCAAAGGTATTTGGAGTAAATTCAAATTTTTCACAAATGGGTTCACAGTTCAAGGGTTTGTTAAAATAGTCTGCTAATATCTTACAATTCTGTGTTGTTGTGAGTCATGTTCCCATTAGCAACCCGAAATTAAAGGGTTGGTACTTTGTACTATGGTAGTTTTTGTTTGAAAGTTCTATTAAAGCTTCTTGTTTTGTTTCTGGTAAATTTTTCTTCAATTTGTAGAAGAGTTTTATTCTCATAAGCCTTTTTAACCTTTTTTATATTTTTATCTCTCATTTTCTTAATTTTAATGAAATTTACTCTCCTTTCCTTTGTTTTCTGTGATTGTCATTGTTGCCACACCTGTTTTCTTGTTGCAATGTGTGTATCACATTCCATTGACCACCATAAATGTTTTCTAATTTTGGTTTTGGGTGCTGTTTGTTCAGGTTGGTTTAGGTGGATTTCCTTGATAGATGATAGTTATCAAAGGTTTATGAAAAAACACAAGAAACACTGTAATAGTATGTTGCTTGAGAAAAAATTGTTTCTGTACAAACATATTTTGTATAGGGTGTATGACTTGACAAATGTTGTGATTACTTGACACGTGTGTATTGCCCATTGGTTTAAATTTTCAGTTGAAATAGTAGATTCGTATTTCTTTACTGATAGTGAATGTGCAGTACAATTGTCCCATGAAAAGGATTTTGGAGATCAGACTGAATATGTGTTCTCATATTTTTTTTTTTTTTGGTAATAACATTCTCTTCTGGTCCTGGGTAAGTAGAAATAAGATGTGATGCCACCAACTCACAATCCATTTAAAATTAACCATTCACTCACTGAAATGTATAGGAGGAAGAGATATTAGTTTTCGATTACTGGTGGATGCTGTGATTAAGGATTGCAATCCCGCAGTGTTTTCAATCCCGCGGGATCCGCGCGGGATTTGCGCCAGTCCCGCGGGATCCGTGCGGGATTGGTACAAACAGTTTTTTAACGCATATATTTAAAACATAGTTGCTTAAAACATTAATAAATTAAATAATAACTAAATTAATAAATATTTTTAATGTTAAATGATAAAAATTAACAGTTAACAATATTTTGACTGGCAAAATGACATTAAAACTTTTTAGCGTGTCTTAAGTGTATTTCGAGGTTTTACATTTTTGTTTTTTAATCTAAACCAATTTTTAAATTTTTAAATAAATAATAAAAATGGAAAATATTGAGTCTTAGGTCATATTATGTGCCTTACAATACATCACGTAAGTTTAAAAATGTCGTTTGCTTTGAGGTCAAGTTACCAGAGTTTTTTTTTTTTTAATTCTAAATAAACGTTCCATAACATCGAGAAAAGCATTCCATTTCACAAAGTGAAGTGAATATACTCTGTAAAGTGTAGACTTGGCTCAGAACAAGATCTCATAACTATTTGTCACTGCACAAGCACGAGAATTGGCCTTTTTTTGCGTGGTTCATTATTATATCTCCTGATTCCTTGTTTGATATTACAGTTGATTCAATGTTATTAAAAGAAACTACTCACCAACAAGTAAACCGTCAGGTATTTCAGATTTACTTATGTGGCGTAACGACGTTTTTAGAGTGGAAATTATTATTTTTTAGTAAGAAAGGAGACTTTCTCGGCGAATTATTGCAGTGAAGTCCTCATAGATTGTATCTCCGGATTTTATTGCAAACACACGAAATTACACACGTGAGGAAGACGGCAGAGGCAGCCGTCGAAGTATGGTCTTCCTACAACACAATTCGTCGATACACCCGTGAAAATTTCATTATAACTTTTTTTACCTTTAGTCGAAATAATAACAAGGAGAAGAGGGATTAATCGAAAGCCTGAGCGGCACATGTAAGCAGGTGTCTTTCGTCAAAGAAACGCATTGAGCCAGCGGCCAAAACAACAATAAATCAAAGGATATACAATTTCCTTTTGATAGCTGTTAAATAAATATGTACGCGATTGTTAAAATTACGATAACATTAGTTTCATATCAAAGAATAGACAAATTTTCAGCCGCAAATTAGGAAATTGTCACAATTACTTTATCTGCAAATACAGAAAATGGGAATAATGAAACCGTGAATAAAAAGCTGTAACCGTGTAGTTCAGATAAAGTGTGCGGCACTTAAAAAATAATTATATAGTTAGAAAATCGTACTAAATACGCACCATAAATCAAATTAGAGAAATGTGTACTCGAATCAAACACAAGTTTTGATGAATACGTAAAAGTGTGTTTATTTACTTAGGAATGACGAAGGTTGACAAAAACAAACGCTTGTTCACATGAGTCAAATGCCAACTGGAAGGGTAAAGGCAAACAGTGCAACAGAGACCGAGTGGGACAGCGAGTCACGCAGACTGACACGCGTTTCCGCCGGATTTTGCGGATTGCGGATCCGCTCAATTTTGTGCGGGATCCGCCAGACTGTCTAATTATGCGGGATCCCGCGGGATTGCTGGATCCCGCTTTGCTGGATTGCAATCCCTAGCTGTGATAACATGTACGCTTTATTTATTTCTGTTGTTTATAGATGTATTGCTTGTGCCAGAAGCTATGCAAGCCACAAATTGCTGTCTGAGGGTGCTGTTCACCTTTCCGCTACCCATTTTCATCTGGAAGTGGCACATTGTAAACAACTCTAAAGCAGGGCCGTCTCTTAGTTGGGGGTGCGGTTTTGTGAACATAAATTGCAGCCTGTGTCTGAAAGGACAGACAGATTGAAAATGAGGATGCAATAAGTAAGATGTGGTTGGTGACACAAGAGAAGTAAGTGTGGCGGTGAACCCAAATATTTGGCAACTAGTCCATTGATAGAATAACACTGCAGCAACTGTTAGTCAACAGTGTGTTGGAAAAGCTTTCACTTATTAGTTTTCTTGTAGTGATCAGCAAGATACAGGGAGAGCTAAGCACTAACATTTGGCCAGAGCGCTACGTACAGTGACTCTTGCCTGAGTTAAGAACTTTTAATAAATTCCACAGTCAAAAATTAAAACGATACTGGGTACTAACATGGGTAGACGCATGAAGAAGAACTCTACAGTGGACCTATTTTGTGTGAGAAGTTAAGAGCTTGGTGACAGAGAAAAAGATAATGTGAATAAAAATTAATTGATATTAACCACTTCATTTATTTAATACTACTGTAAGCCCGTGACCGTTTTTTTGCATATCGTCACGGGTCTAGAGTAGTTCTAGATTTTGGGGTCAAAGATTATGATAGATTTACCTGGCCTGGCCAAATACGAACTTGACCTGAGTTTCACCGTTAGAATGAATAAAATGTATTGAACCTGAAGAACTCAGACGTATAATAATAGACGTATTAAACATGGACGAAGACAATCATGCTTTCGTATAATTGTTTCAAATGTCGATGTCTCTTGACTGGAACTGGTTGAAATACAAAGTTTTATCTGACTCCAAAAGATCACCTTGTTAAATTTGAAGAATGTCTATTTAATGTGAATGGTGTACGAAGCATAAAGACCGATTTGTGTGGGCAGATGCAGCCTGACTATGATGTGATGCATTTCCAGTGTGTTACTATACGATAACATGTTATTTAACCCATGTTATTTAACCCCATTACTACAGTAGTGGTTTAGTTAACTACAATTAAAGTGCATTACCAACCTTGCAAAAAAATATTTTCCTGTAGAAATTAAGTGTCATTTATTGATGCTCCAGTACCTCTCTGTAGACAATATTCTTTGTAAAAGCATTGTTACAATTTTTTAGAAGTTTACTGTGGCAATCATTATTGATGATTTGTACTTTCACATCACCTGAGCACCGCACTCTGGAAAAATCTACATAAAGTTGTCCAGGCTCAGAGAGGTAAAGTCCAACCTTGTTGAATGTTTGACCTTGTGATTTGTTTATAGTCATAGCAAAGGCAAGCATGACAGGAAACTGTCTTTTCAGAATGAATGGGAGGTCAGAATTGCTTGGAGCAATATTAATACGTGGAACAAATACTGAATTTCCTTTTGCAGATCCAGTAAGAATTTCAGCAAAAATCAAATTTGGTTTCAAGTCTCTTACAATCAAGTGAATGCCATTGCACAGGCCTCGTTTTGTGTTAAGATTCCGCAGTAGCAAGACAATTGAGCCACATTTAGTCTCAGTTGACGTAGTAGCATTCCTGAAGGCCTTAGATTATTAATAAACTCTATGGGATAAATTTCTGTGTCTTGGTCCTTTGGATCTTCGATAGAGTCTGAACTGAAGTAGGTAACGCTTTCACCTTCAAGAATGTCCAAAATTCATTCATTAATTTCATAAACATCATCATTCTTTGGACATAAAATGGCCCTTTCACAAAAATGAAGGACAGTTTCTGGTGTCAAAATTTCCCCAAGTATGTCTGTCACAATGGAATCCGAACGAAATTTTTCTGCAATTTCAATGTATTCCTCAGGAAAGCCATAGTTGTTGGTCAATGTTCCATTGCCTAGTTTAGTGAAAAAATTACCGTACTCGCTGTCAACTGAACGACTGTTTGTCTTGAGTACTATAATTTTAAACTCTTTCCAAAGGTTACTAAATTTAATCATTGCTTCCACAACAGCAGCTCTTGCAGCATGAGGAATAACAGGAAGTGTCTGGCGAAAATCTCCATCTAGAAGAAGAATTACTTTACCACCAAAGGATATGTCATCCTTAGTAATGGTTCTTAAAAGCTCGTCAATTGCTGCCAGTGTGTGACTGGTGGCCATTGTTGCTTCATCTATAATGTTGCTTTGTATTTTTTATTATCTTTGCATTGTTTAGTAATAGGACTGGCAGTTTGTATAGTGAATTATACATTCTTCCACCTTGTAATAGGTTTGCTGCTATACCTGCCGAGGCAGCCGGTAAAGTAATTTTGCTATGCCCTCAGACATAGCTAAGCAATGTTTGATATAGATATGTCTTACCACTGCCACCAGGATTGTATAGAGAAAAAAAAAAAAAACAAAAACAAAAAAACACTTACTGGTATGAGTGCGATCATCCATCACAGTAACAATTGCTTCGATTGCATCTCTTTGTTCTCGATTGAGGCAGGTCAAATATTCATCAGCTAACTTTCGCTCTTTCATAATGTCATACATATCTTGCGGTTCAGGATGTTGAAAACTCTAATACATATTGGATTTGGTAACCCATATTGACAATAATCTTTGCCTTGCAAAAGTATTGCCTCTCAAATTTCTAGAAGAGCACAGTTCTCGCAGATTGACATGGATCAAGATGACCATCATGTCTGGCAAAGTCTTTGAACATCACTCTCTTATTACACTTCCATAGCTGCAAAGCATCGTAAGGATTTCCTTCGGTACAGATTGTTACAAACAACTGTCGTAAATGAGAAGGCATGTTAAACAATTCTGCCTCGTTTAAAGTTTCTTCCCATACTTGATCATCAAGTAGACCTCTCAATCATGCGGCATTTCTGAAGATCTCACAGAAAATTCCATTTAATGTTTTTAGATTATCAAAATTGGTAGCTCCAGGAATATGGAGTAGCAAAATTCGTAAGTATCTTTCTATATCCAACATGTTGCCTCCTCCTCTTTGACGGGGAATCCATTCCTTGGTGTTTTGGGCTTGTTGGAAATACTTTGGAATATCAGCATAGAGATATTGTCTAGCTTCAGGGAAGTCTTAGTTTAGTTTAAACCAAGCTGTCAATGTCGTTAACTTAAATTGAGCATCACTTGTGGAATATTTTCGGTGGTAAAAACAACCGATTGTTTATTTGGAAGATGTACGGCCAATTGTACAATTGTATGAGTTTGGTGATGGATAGCACTACCAAAAAGTCGCCAGGCTGCTTCTGGGGCACTGACATATATTGAGTCAATGAACGTATTAATTTCGTTATATTCTAAAATGTTCTCTTCCTTTATGTCGATTTTAGCGCAATAGTGGCCTTTAGAAACGTATTTGAATAAGTACTTGACACTTTTTATGGAAGCACAAATTTCAACATTAATATGGCAGTTGTATCTGAGCCTAACATATGGATTATATGGTATAACCCATCTATTTCCTTGTGTTGAACCAAGCTGGTACGACCATTATCTGGTCGCTTGTACCTTGAATAATCATCGAGGTTGTCAACAGTTTTTTTCTTTAAAATCTTTAGGAAACCCTTTGATACATGATCCGTTTTCCCTACACGGAGAAGAGAGATTACATGTGTCACATGGGCCATGAATCATATGTCTTGTCACAATTTAATGCAACCTGGGGTTAATACTTGGATCAGGTATTTCTGCAGAAACCAAGGTGTCAATTATATCAACGGTGTGGGGTTTATGATCTGTTTGCAAAATAACCAAAACATGTATGTGTGGTAAACCATGCTTTTGAAATTCAATCACATGAAGTTTGGCAGTAGGTACGCCTCAAACATGCTTTGTCTTAACATCGTGTAAGAGTTCTATGAGTTTTAAATTGAAAACGCGTGCCACTAAATCTGGTCAATATTCCACCTTTTGACAGTAGGCAATGTTTTCCTGAATCTATTTCCAATTAGGATTACATGTCATGGTAATAAATAAATCAGGCTTACCATACTCTCTTACAATTGCCATTGCATCTTAGTAATTTTGGTGCATGTTCCTCGGACTTCCTATAAAAGATGATGGAAGAATTACGGGGATGCCAGGAACTAATCCTTCATGGTCAGCCATAGAACCAATGTGATCAGTTAAATTCTGGTATAATTCTACACTAAGGTTGGATTGGTGGGTTTTTATACAGTTTAGTCGATTACCCTCCGTTTTAATATAGGCGTCGACCATATACTGTTGTGCCAATTTGCCAGCACTCAAAAATGGGTTAAATTCTTGTCTAATTGCAAATTGGTAGCCATAGTACTGCATTTTTGTGACAGGTGTACGTACTCTTTAACCCTCAAGGGGAATATTTGGACCCCAAATTTGATCATCATATAGAAAGAGTACAGGGTAAACCATAGGTTCCAAATTACAATCCAGAATACTGATTCTTTTTGTTTTTTGAATATTTGGATCACTAAGGTCTGGTTTAGATGAATAAGCAAATCCCTCTAAAGCGGAGGTTGTCCATCAGCATTCTGAAACATTATTGCCACCTCAGAAACTCTAGGAGCGTTGTAGCGCCTTGTATCGGAGAGTCAGTCTTGTCGGATTGCCACTGTCCTTTTATGAGGATGCACTCCTTTAATCTGTGCTTCAGCAATCGTCTCCTTCTCTACTTCATGCATCATTTTGTGGGCTTCCACGTAAATGTTGTTGAATCTCATAAATTCTCCTAGTTCCCTCATTAAAGATGAGTGGCATGAAGCATTTTTCCAATGAAGCCATTCTCTGCTCGGCAGCTTCATCGGGATCCATAATATATAATTGAGCATACTTTCTAATGTCTCCAGAAGTTTGATGTAGTGTACCAGCTCTATGGTATAGTTGACCATGTATTCGGAAGCAATAGGGTCCGTAGCCTGGAGGAGCTGTTATGTTTGCACCCACTGATGCAAAAGCAAGGGCGCTATTAAAAAATCTTATGTTATTTGAATGTTCATGGCGGTTCGTCAGTAATCGATTAATGAGATTGCATGAGTGAATGGCAGGCAAAACTACTTTTCCTTTGTGACAACAGAGAGTGAATTTGCCATCAGGAGGTTTCTCTTTAGGAAAATTCATTGAACCACAAAACTGGCATTTTTTCGGTTAAACTACCACCATTTGATTCTGGAATTTGTTTTTCTTTATTTATGCCTATTCTTCTTACATACCTTTGGTTTTGTCCTTGAAGTATATTTTCATGCTCACAACGTTTTTCAGCAAGACTTGCTCAACGTTGCTTATCGCATTCTGCTTTCCGCTGACGTTGTTGTTCACTAACATTAGCTTGACGCCATTTGTAATTCTGTGCTTTCTGTTTTCGTTGTTCTTCAGTACTTTTGGTTGCATGTTGCTTGTCATATTTCGCTTTCTTGATCTTTTTAATAACAAATTCCTTGATTTTTTTTATTTTTTTTTAACTGCTTTACGTCTCTTTTTAACATCGAGGTCTTTAGAGACGGGAAAGTATGGGGGGCAAGGATGGGGGGCAAGGATGGGGGCAAGGAATGGGAAGGAATTCGGCCATGGCCTTTTGAAGGAAGCACCCCGGCATTTGCCTGGAGTGATTTGGGGAAACCATGGTAAACCCAAATCTGGATGCCCGGACGGGGATTCGAACCACCGTCCTCCCAAATGCGAGGCGAGAACGCTAACCGTTACACCGCCCCACTCGATAAATTCCTTGAGAGATGTAGTTGGTCATTTAGGTGGCATATCTGAAGTCTGATGTCCTCTTTAAATAAATGAATAATCGAAATAAATCAATAACCGGCGTATAGTATACATGAAGAAAGAACACTAATGAAATCAGCAATTATAGCATAATTTAAACTCTGACCACAGATTTTACTATAGATCTCAGGTTATGGGTGATATTTAATAGTTAAGCAACACCGGAGAAATGAATTGACCAAATACTTGTTTAGGTCACATACCTGAAGTCTGTTTTCCATGTTAAATAACCTAGACCACGAGTAATTTAAGTTTTTTAAAGTCAACATATTATTGAAAAGTAGTTCCACATTGTTTTCAGCCATAAGATATTTCAATATTTTTTTAAGAATGAAATGCAATGGCAAGAATATAGTTGTTAAATTATGATAAATAAATGAAAAGCCGCATTTATGTTTTAAATCGGATAAATAAAGTATGTCCTGTATTTTCTTCAAATAAGAAAAGGAAGAAAATATTATATTAACATGTTGTTAATACTAAATGCTGTAGCTAAGAAGCTAAAAAATTAACTGAATTAAAGAGTTTCACATCACATATATGTAGTCTTATCCTCAATGATTTAAATGTATATTAGAAGCTAAGCTTAATGCTTGCTCATTTAATAGCTAACACATTCACTGTCATTGCAGAGATCATGAGTAATCTCATAGTCCCAAATTTTTTTAAAAAATCTACCAATATGTGTTACTTATAAAATGTACAAAATGAATGTATGATGGCAATTAATTTCATAGCAGTTGGTTAGGTATTAAACACTGCATATTCTAAAATCTCTGCTTGCTGTTCATTAATGGCAAGAATATCGTTGTTGAAAGTGCTGTCTTTTCTTGAAATAAGAAGAGGAAGAAAATATTTTATTCACATGTTTTAATTACTAAATACTGCAGCTAAAGGCAAAAATTGAGTGAATTTCACATCGCGTTTATAGTCAGTATCCTTTAAATCTAAAGAAAAAGGTAAGCTTAGCACTCATTTAATAGCCAACATGTATATAAACTTTGGTCATAAAGTAGACATCTTAGTGGATAGTAGTTCCATGTTTTTTTTTTTTTTTTTTAACAGTAAAGTTTATCGGTATGTTTTTTTTTTACCATGAAATGCTATTAAAATAAAACTTAATTTGGTGCTTAGGTATTAAATTGTGGAAACAACCTCGAATTTCGTCCAATGGTATCTCTGGTGACAGTAATTTTGCGAGCAAAGGCTGACACCATTCCCCAGCCAATAGCTATTGAGGTGAGTGAGTGACGTTATGAAATTATATAGTAGATGAACCTATGTGACAAAGTGTAAAATAAGGTGATCGGTGACTTTAGAAAAACTTCATAAAACCTAGAGAGTAGTTTGACAGGACTACTCGTGCCAGGACTGATAAGAACCTGCTAAATAGTTTGACAAAGACCCACATAAAGACAATTATTAATTATTGAACACATTTTGGGCCAATACTGACTAATGGTCCTGAAGCATTGGTGATTAACCGACAGAATTCATGCCACAGAAATGAAGTTTCAGACGAGTAAAACTGGTGCAATGTGACAGTGAGACTAAACAAGTTCTGAAATGAGCTACTCCCATTGGAAAGATCAAGACTCAAGTGGTATGGATATGTGCAGAGAATAAGTGGTAGAAGAATGCAAAAGAAAAAGTATAATTGAAACTGGAAGGAAAGAGACCTATAGGAAGACCACAGGATAGCTAGACAAAGGAATAGGAAATAATGTGCAAGAAACAGGAACTAATTGGAATCATGTGGAAGAGGAGGAATGGTGGAAGGGCAGGAGAAGTTTGACAGGTAAGTGTTCCTGTCCAGAAAATGGATACTGTCAACAATGACGAAGACAAATAACGGTTACTCGGCAATCAATATCTCAAAATTATATTAGACCATCAACACAATTATAAATAGGCTTTATGATCATTGCACCACGATTAACATCTCAATAGGAATTAGCAATGAAAATAATGGTTTTACAGTATAGTAATAAATACTAAATCCAATATTAATTTTAGAAATTCCCTAAATATCACAAACTCCAACTGCATTTAAAATGCACACAATTTATGAATGAATAATTGAATTTGGCAAAACAGTGTATTCAAATACTTTAAAATTTGCTTCCACAGGAAAAAGCACTGGGATTTTCAAAAAAATTAGGAAGACTCAGGATACCGATATCAAAGCTGATAAACAACATCATTAAGGTCTTGGATAACATCAAACACACAGGTTATTCATGATTTTGTAATAATATTTAAACCACATGAGAAACTTGAAGAAGATGCTAAAGGAAATAAAAAGCTGCTATACAAAACAGTTAAAAATAAGAGAGGACAGCAAGAATCAGTGAAAGTATTAGAGAATAACGAGGGAGTAGTTATATGGAATATAGGAACATTCAGAGAAGAAATGGGACAGTATTTTGATAAACTGTTGAATGGTGATGCAGTGGATACATACTGCAGGGATTTAAAAGAGCTTACTGAAACAGAAGCCATGCAACATGCAGAACCCCCTATAACCTGGTCTGAAGTGGAAGCTGCATTGAAATCCACGAAGAAAGGTAAATCAAGTGGTTATGACGAGGTTAACCAGACACGATAAAAGCAGCGGCGGTGAATGGTATTCAGTAGTTGTATAGGGTGATAAATGCCATTTGGAAGGACAATAAGATTCCGGAGGGTTGGTCTAAGGGTGTAATGATACCCATATTTAAAAAGGGCAACAGAAAAAAAGTGTGGAAATTATCGTGGAATCACACTTCTTTCCCATGGATTGAAGATCTTGGAAAAAGTGATTGAGAAAAGGTTACGAAGACATCTAGAAATCTTATTAGAGGATGAGCAACATGGTTTCAGACCAGGAAGAAGTACTACAGATTTAATCTTTGCAACAAGAATGCTCATTGAAAAACATCTAGAAAGGGGTAAGGAAATCATCATGGTCTTCCTTGATGTCGAAAAGGCCTATGATAGAGCAAATATTTGGGAGTGCCTAGAATGAAGAAATGTACCAGGGTCTTTAATCAGCAAGATCAAAATGCTTTACGAAAACACGAAAGCATGTGAGCAAATAGGCAACGGAGAGAGCAAGTGGTTTGGGACAAGAAGAGGAGCACAACAGGGCAGTGTTCTGTCACCCCAACTCTTCATTGCTGTGATGGATAACATCCTGAAGAATTTCAAAGAAGTGTATGGGAAAGAATCAAAATCCCTAGTCTTTGCTGATGATATCATGATTTGGGGTGAAAGTGAAGAAGAGGTGCAAGTGAAGCTAGAGACTTGGAACAAGTTGTTTGAGGAGTATGGACTGAATATCAGCCAGAGTAAGATGGTGGTCATGGCAAAAAGGTACAGGAACTTGCAATGTAATGATATGCCTAAACAACCAACAACCACAAAATGTTGACCAGTTCAAATATCTTGGCAGTACTCTGAGCAAAGATAACAACAGTAAATGCGAAATTACAAACAGGAATAATAATGCAGCAATCTTCTATAACCAGGTGAGAACTTTATGTTGTGACAACAAAGTTCCCAGAAGGTGCAAGCATACATTATTCAAAACATATTACATCCCCATACTTACTAATGCACTGGAAACATGTACCCTGTCAAGCAGAGACAATAGTAGACTTCAAGCCTCTGAAATGAAGTTTTTGAGTACCATGCTTCAGAGGACATGAAAGGACAAAGTGAGGAATTTGATCAATCATGCAGAGGCCGGTATAAACATCAGTGTAGCAAAATCCTTACAGTGTTCTGGCCTGAGGTGGTATGAACAAGGATGGAGGAAGAAAGTAGAGCAAAGACATACTTTAATATGAACATCCAAAGTAAAAGACATGTGGGAAGGCCCAAAAAGAAATAGGTTGACCAAATTAATGAGGATATAGAAGATCTAAGGCTTAATTGGAAAACTGTTCATGAACAACAACTATTCATGGACAGGAAGAAGTGGAGAGTGCTCGTGACCAGCACTGTGGGGACTGGAGCTGGAGAATGATGATGATGAGACAGTGTGAAAAACAAAACAAGGAAAAGTAATTAATTTGGTAAAAACATTCTTACCAAACTAAGTTTGGTGGAATTCAATATTTCAAATGTTGATACTTTTAATAAGTTTTTGTCTTGAATTCCAGAAGCACAGAAGTCACAATACGGACTTCATTCCAAAAGGATTCCAAGAAAAATTTACCTTGTGTTCGTATATTTAACTTCTCCAGAAGAAATAAGACCAGTTACCACATCTCATAAAATCTCATGAGAGGTAGGATACCTGGCAGATTGATTATCATGGGGACCTTCCAGATTAGGGTTACATGTTGTATCGTTAAACTACTGAACAAAAAAGGAGATAAGTCAGTATCAAATTATCATTTTATTTCAATACTAATACTTCACTCCAAACTTTTTCAGTAGCAGGACTATAAGTACAGCAGTGTTTATCATCAACTTACTTATAAAAATATTCTAATCAAATCCAAATTCAGTTTTCAACAGTGCCATTCAATGCAACACGTCATATTTACATTCACTAACATTGTTTTAGAACAAACAAATGATAAACTATTACCAGCAGGAATATTACAGCATTTATCATGGAAAACTTATATGAAAGTTGTACTACAGGTTAGGGGTTCCCAATGTTTATCATACCACTCCCCACTTCTGTCAAAAGAATTGTTCCCATACCCCATGTCCCGGCCACAATTATATTATTAATATGGTAAAGGCCTACTTTTCAATACTATCAATGACGTGTCAGAGGAAACTCACTAATATGAATGAAAGTTTTCAACTCTAAGGGCATTTTCAAACACACCGGCAAAGCCAAAGTTGGTGCCAGAGCAGGTTCCAGTGCCAGCGAGAAAGGATTTTAACACACGCCGGCAAAATCGGAGCTGTTGCCAAACTTTACGCAAAGAGTGCAGTAGGTTTTCAGCTTTGGTGGAAGAAAAATACATATGTCATTCAACAAACACTACTTTAATAGATTATTATACCTTAGAAGGAAATACAGAAAATATTTAACTAACACACAGTGCTGGATACGTGTTCTAATTACTTAAATATATAAAGAGGTTTGGAAAAATAGTGAAATAAATTAAGTAGACAAATATTCTGCTATATTTTTATTTCATTAAATGATTTTACTGAATTACTAAATCAACAGAAATTTTAATATTATGCAATAAGTATGATGAATGTTACTGGAATCTATAAATAAGATGCAAAAAAACATTCAATTTATTATATTTTTTCTTTTGAATTTGGAGTATCAGGTGCAACCTTTATTGACTTACATGACACCTACAGATTGGGAATAACCACAAGTAAAGAATACTGCAGGTGTGGAAAGAGATTATGCATTTCTGAAAGAAGATTTCAAAGTGAAAAGAAAAAAGAACAACTGAAAGTTGATAAGTTATACATTTATTATTAGTAATAACAATACAGAGTAGTTTACACAATTTATTTTGTTAATTTGCCACGGCAAAGCGCACACAGTTCTGACAATGTATCTTTGGGTTGATATAAAAAATAATAGCACAACCTGATGTTACTTATGCTTTACTTTACATAAAATTGCAAATTTGGTTGTGCTATTTTTTGTAGTATCAACTCAAAAATACTTTGTCGGTATCGAAGGGGTGTTTATCAACTTTCAGTTGTTCTTTTTTTCTTTTCACTTTGAAATCTTATTTAAAAATGTATATATCTCTTTCCAAGCCTTCAGTTTTTCCTACTCAACCTTTGAAATAGTTGGCTGTTTTATCCCACAAATACAGTTTAATCTCCACCAATCCAATTAATGTCACAGTATCCTGTTACAAAACTATGAGGAAAATTGTTTGTGACTGAAATTAGATTGTATAAACACCTCTCTGTCAGCGGCACCAGTGTGCATAAGAAACAATGAAATCAAAGGGCCGCCGATTGGGCTGGTCAGGTTGTCGAGTTCACCACCAGCTACATTTGTCGGTGCCATACCGGCAAATCTGCCGGACAGGACTACGTGTGAAAGCTCTCATTTGATTACATTGCATCCGGCGCCAGCTCTGGTTTTGCCAGTGTGTGTGAAAGTGCGCCAAGAGGTCAAAAAGAAGACATAGTACTTGCGAAAGTGAGAACTGGGGTATCATCCAGACAAGCAGTGAAGCTACCTTGCATACCCCCCCCCCCCCCACAACATGTCTTCGCGCCCCCAGGTTGTGAACCTCCACCATAGCTGGTACTGTCAGTTACAAATTGAGCTCTTATCCGTTGAAAATAAATTGTTACTACAAAATTCCAATTCTGTGTCAAGTGATTCACAATGTTCTTAATAGAGATTCATCATGTAGTCTCTCAAGGATCTATATAATAAGTCTGTTAAAGCTTCTGATCAATAAAAATGCATTATAAATAAAACCAAATCAATAATTGTGAGTTATGTGATATCTTTGCAATTATTTTCTTCTGTGTACTTGTCCTAGGCAAAGACCATAATGTAGTAGCTCCTTGCAGTCGACTTCCTAGATCGAAAGATTATAACAACAAACTTCATTTTTATCCCATATGAATAATTTTAGATTAATAATTTTTAATTACATAGTGAAAAATATGGTGAGATATATTTATCACACTATCGACTAGTGTTGTAAAAAAACGGTTTTTTTTTCTGGCTTGAAAAAAAAAAAACATGAAAAAAAACTTTGAAAAAAAAAAACATGTTTTTTTTCTGGAACATGTTTTTTTTCACAACTACTAAATCTCAAATTTGTAACGCAGTTATCGTTTAAAATGACTGTTTTAGAGTTTATTCTAAGTACTTATCTTAGTTTAAAATCTACTATATTTTTCTGGTTCAGTAGGAAAAAAATTACGAAAATATTGGCAAAATTGACTGAAATTTTCTTTATGAACGGGTATTTCCCGAAGAGATTAGGTTGCGCGAGATGGAATCCCCGTTCCCCATTGTTTGGATTATACTTGCTATTTGAAATAGTGCTACCAGCCCTACAACATTACCTACAGAGCTTTTAAAAAAATTAGGAATTTAAAATTTATCCACAGTTTTTTGCCTCTTTTTATTACTCATTGGGCTTTCCTTATATTCGTATACTTGTTAACTCTCAGAGTATAGTGGTACTGATTCATTAAATTGTCAGTAAGGGGGCGTGCATAAACCACATAGCTCCATTTTGGCCTCCTGTGAACCCCCCTCCTCCCCCACGTAGCCCTACGTGGCTTTTGCCCCCCCCCCCCCCCCCCGCTCACGTAGCATGTAGCTTTCTTGTTTTGATTCCAGAAGACATTTTGTACTGTTGTCTCTTGTCAGACTATTGTAAATTACATACGGATATAATTAACTGAGGGAAATAAATACTCACATGCTGTTGTGAGTTCAGTTCCTCATTTTAACTGTGAAAAATGTTACGAAAGGAAAGTTACGTGGCCTGGCTCGGAACACCCCTCCCCTTTCCCCACGTAGCCCAGCGTAGCCTTCCAGCTAACCCCTCCTCCCTCTGGACTGAGCCAAGTAGTTTGTGCACGGTCCCTAATTATGAATCGTTTCCTTGCAACCGTTGGTGTAAACAAACAACTGAAAAGAAGTAAAGCTCCTATTTTGTATGATAATAGATTTAAATTCAAACTTAAAAGACCGTTATACAGAACTATCGGCGCAGTCTTTATGCACAGTGTGTACTTTGCTCACAATTTAAAATTGCAATCTCAAAATCTTTTGCGTACAATACAAGAACAACCAGTAAAAGAAAATTTAACTGTTTCTGAAGTTATGGATCTAGAGGAGACAGAAGAAGAGACAGAAAATTCCGACACCGATCGAACTAGTGTTGGTACTAGTGAATGTGGTACTGACATATAGGATGAATAAAATTATGTTACCTATACAGATACACTTATGAATCATTATGTGAGACATTATATGATTCAGTAAGACTTAAAACACACTTGTAAAATGGAAGTTCTTTAAATAAAACTATAATTTATCAAATATATTGTTTTCTGAAAAAAAAAAAATTTGGAAAAAAAACACGGGTGCTAGGTTTTTTTTCATGTTTTTTTTTTCACAAAGCTGAAAAAAAACATTTTGTTTTTTTTTTTCAGTTTGCAACACTACTATCGACACAAGCAACTGAAATATACCTAATTAGTGGTATTTCCCCAGGATGTCTGGATCTAGTAGAATGAGGTAAAACTGACCATTTGAAATTATCAGAAAATGGCATAGCTAAATTTTGAGAATGTAACTAACACTGTAATCTGTTAATACAAAGGCTCCAGATATTTTTGAAGCTTAGACCAAACATGTAAACTTTTTCTCAAAGTTTACATTCTCTGTACTGATAACATAAATTTCATTCACTATCTTTGCCTAAGAAGAAAAATGCAGAATGATGGTCGAAACATCGGCTTTATGATGTGGCTTTGCTTGGTCAGCCGACTGAATCCGGCTGTTGAAGCTTAAGACTATATCTGTGTGTACTGTGTTTTCAACGATTTCATGTAACCTACGACCATGTATTGAAAGATTTCTGGTTACTGAGAATTTGAGGTTTCCATAATGCTGAAGATTTCCACTTTAATTTACTAAGATCTGAGTATAAATTTTGTTCATAGCTGCAATTTTCTTGTCTTCAGTATGCAAAGGTCATTAACAAAGCACAGATAAGATTAGAGAAATCTCATACATTATGCGTTGATCACGCATGCAATCAGTGGCAAACACAGGATGAAGAGTACTTCGGTGCTCCCTTCTATAGTAGTTTAGTGGACTGTAGGCTATAACTGTAGATATATAACTCCATTTGTAAGAGATACACACTTTTATTCACTGGTACAAAGAAAGAAAGAAATCCCCATATTTTTGCATTAAATTTAGTTAACTTTAGATGAAAAATTAAATTAAACAAGTAGGGTAGTATTTGCATTGTTCTGAAAATAGACCACAGTCATGTGAATTGTCATCTATTCATTATTTCAGGAGATGATACAATTTTAAATTCGAAAAGGGTTCATTGGAGTAAAGGCCAGTATACAAAACTAGCTTCAAATTAAATGGTTACTTATCATGGTAATCTCCGAGCTTATAAACAAAACATGAAACATTAGAACACGTGTAAAACTGGCAGAATTTTCTACAGGAATGACAACGAATTAAAATATCCAAAGAACAACTCTCAAAATCTGTTTGGTTGCAAAGACAATGTTAATTTTATTTAACTAACTATGACGAAACAAAGTTTTTCCCCCTACTTTCATGTCCAACTAGTGAAAAAGGTTATTAAAGAATCTAAAAGTATGAACTACAAACAGAAAATTCATTAAGTCAATATATGACATTGTAAAAAAAGAAATAGTAATAAATAATCAAACCAGTAATGACATTTTTAGCAAAGAAAATTCAGTAGACTCTCATTTTTCAATTGCTGATATATTTCATAAACATTTTTTTTATCTGTTGCTGATAAATTGACTGCCAATAGCTCAGTGACACAAAGTATGGATTTTGTCAGAACAGGCTTCCAAGAAAATTTGACACTATGTCTGTAAATTTAACTACTCCAGATGAAATAAGAAAAAATATCAGATCTCTTAAGAACAAATACTCAAGTGGTTATGATGGAATTTCCAGCTGATTAATTAAACTGTGCTCCACAGAATTAAACAATATATTGTCACACATCAAGAGGATCAGGCCATGAAGAAGGAAAGACTGTTGCAGTGTAGTGGTTACGTTAAGAGACTGTGGGTCTAAAGGTCATGGGATCGAATCCAACAAGTCCCGTAAAATTTTAATTTTTTAACTTTGCATAAACTGTTCTGGAATGTTCTTGTTGTCACCAGTGTTAATGTTCTAGACCAGCGGTTCCCAACCTTTATTGGTACACGACCCACTTTTACATAAAAAAAATTTTTCGCGACCCACCTAATATGAGAGTCTAACTAATATCAGAATGGGAACTGTTGTATGACCTCGATACGCTATCGACTATTCTATCCTACAAAAAGGCAAATTTTCGTACAAAGTATATACTATCAACAAAAACAAGAATTGATAATACATAAAACAAAAAACATATTATAGACGGGGAGGGGCTGCACAGATCATCACCTCATCAAGTTGACTGCTGAAATTCCACGATTAGAAGTAAATCGATCAGCATATTAAAATGCAACTGGTCTGCCAAGTCTCTTTTTGGTGGAAACCACGTGAAGACCCATCTTTAGTGGTTGATTGGTAGGTTTATCATTGTGTTATACTGCATCCAAATGTATGAAAATGAGGAAGACTGGGAGCAGGAAAACACAATCGTGAACTTACCAGTCAACAGCTAAAAATGGGATTTGTATGTGTTTTCCACTAACATATGACTTGGCACATTAGATGCATCTTAATTTGCAAATCGAGTTTTAACTAATCCTGGAATTTCAGCCGTCAACTCGATGAGGTGATGCTATTAACAAGGATAATTGGTAAGACGTTATGGTAGTTTATTTTGTTGGCCTGACACTGAATTTTCCATTGTAGATTTGGTAGAAAGATAATGTTGTTTTTTATTTCAAAAGAATTCAAGAGCCTTACCTGTGTACTAAGGATGCTTGGTTGACAAATGCCTTTCAAGTTTTGATGGCTTCATGCGCGAGAATCTCCTTTCTAGAGCGAGGCCATAACAATTGCACGATTGCTGCCACTGCTATATCTCATAACGAGGTTATTGCATAATACCGGCTGACTGTTTAAGAAAACTTTTTAATTTAAGCTAATAGCTTTCATGATTATTGCACTTGTAAAATATCGTGTTATATTTTTTTAAAATAGATGGAATAAAAGATATATTTTTGTGGCAAAAACCTCGATTGTTCCGCGACCCACCAGATGGTCGCGACCCATAGGTTGGGAACCGCTGTTCTAGACTGTTCTTCATTACTATATAAGAAATACTCCCTTCTAGCCAGAGTCAGTTCGCTCCATGCTCCTGTACTGTACGAACTGTTGTTATGCTTTAAAGTAAGTGTGTTCATCAACAACCCTGCTACGCCCAAGGACCCTGATCGTCGTTTACTACGTGACAATATTAAGTTATCTGTTTAATATAAAAAGTGCCAAGTGATGCGTGTAAGTAAGGTGACACCATTTAGCTTTGAATATACAATTAATGGTACTGTCCTTAGAATGGTAGATTCCGCTTAATACCTAGGGGTAACAATTCGTAATAATTTGTTGTGGAATGAGCATATCGAGAATGTAATTGGGAAAGCAAATTGTATGCTTCGATTTCTAGGTTGTAATTTAAAACAATGCACTCCGGAAGTTAAATCAATTGCATACAAGTCACTAGTGCGGCCTCACTTAGAATATTGTTGCTCTGTATGGGGTCCCCATCAAAAGGGATTAATGCAGGCATTAGAAACGGTACAAAGATCTGCCCGATTCATGACAGGTATATATAGTTGGAGTGAAAGCATAAGTGTGATGTTGAAGGAGTTAGGTTGGGAAGACCTAGAGCACCGAAGGCGTTGCTCTCGACAGAAGCAAATTGAAAAACTCTTGACTGACGTATTTCGGAATGACAGAAAACAAATATTGCTACCAGCAACATTCATATCTCGGAATGACCGCGAAAATAAGATAAGAGAAATCAGGGCCAGAACCGATTCATTTCTGTACTCATATTTTCCACGAGCGATTAGGGAGTGGAATAGAAAGGATTTACCGGGCGACTAAACATAAAATCAGACAGGAGTAGCTTTTAATAAAGTACTCAAGCCATTATGATCTGGGTTTTCCATGGTTTTCCCGGATCACTCCAGGCAAATGCTGGGATGGTTCCTCACAATAGCCCATGGGTGCCCCCTGCCATATCCCTTCCAAACCATTACCTTCACGGATAGGTGCAATGCACCCTACGCCACACACTTTTAGTGAATCGCAGAGTAATAGTAATATATCTTTATTTGAGGGTACCTTTCCAGAAAGTCTTATAAGTGTGCTGTAGTAAAAAGGGGGATAAGTCACCTGCATCATATTACCACCCTATTTCATTACTGACAGACTTCTCCAAAGTTTTCGAGAAAGCAACGTACAATAGAGTCTATGAAAACCCTGAAAATAACAAAATTCTAAATAAATCACAATTTGGTTTCCAAAAGGGTCATTCAACAGAACAAGCTACATTCGCATTCATTGACAATATTTTAGAAGGAATAAATGATAAATTAATTCCTGTGGGAATTTTTTGTGACTTATCTAAGGCATTTGACAGTGTAGATCATAAAATTCTGATACATAAATTAAAGTATTATGATATAGATGTTATTGTTAATAAATGGCTTAGTTCTTACCTTATAATAGAAAACAAAAAATGTAAATCGAGAATTTTAAGGCTGCCTTAAGTGGTCCACTGTTTTCTGAGTGGAAATTAATCAGATGTTGAGTGCCTCTGGGTTCTATATTGGGGCCACTATTGTTTTTAATATATATAAATGATCTACCCCGAATTGTATCTAAAAACTCAAAATTTGGCCAATTTGCAGATGACACAAACGTAAGAATTAAAAATACTTCAGATTTATCTACACAATATATTTAAAATTATGTCTTTGACCTTATTAACAAATGGTTTACAGCTAATGGATTGTCTTTAAACTTTGATAAAACTCAGTATATGCAATGCAGTACACCACACAGATTAACACCAGCTATAGACATAAAATTTATAGGTCAGTCCATTCAAGAGGTAGAGTGCGTGAAATTCATAGGTTTGTATATTGATCATAATTTAAATTGGAAGGTACATGAATCTGAGTTACTAAAGTGATTGGGCGCAGCCACATTTGCAATTCGTACAATTTCAGCTAGAGGGGATCTCCATATGAGGCAGCTAGTTTATTTTGTTTATTTTCACTCCTTAATGCCATACGGAATAATATTCTGGGGCAATTCTACCCATAGAGACAAAGTGTTCTGAGCCCAAAAGCCAGTAATAAGAATTATGGGTTATTTTCGAGTTGGCGATACCGCTGCCTCGCGACTGTTAACGTGTCGTCATCGTGACGTCACATTCACGTACAGTCAATTTTTGTGGCTATTGTGCCCTCGCTACGCTCGGTCACAATAATTTAAAGCTGACAATACCAACATAAACTGATATCCCGAAGGTGCATCAGATGCAGGCGGCTGCTGGTAAGCGGCCGCAGATGTCCGATAACACAACCAGATGTTCAATGTTTGAGGTGAAGCTCGCATTTCATCATAGAAATATTAGAAAATATAGTTGAACATCTGGTTGTGTTATCGGACATCTGCGGCCGCTTACCAGCGGCCGCCTGCATCTGAGGCACCTTCGGGATATCAGTTTATGTTGATTGTTGATATTGTACAGCTTTAAATTGACTGTACGTGAACGTGACGTCGTGATGACGACACGTTAACAGTCGCGAGGCAGCGGTATCGCCAACTCGAAAATAACCGAATTATGTGTGGCATTAGCAATAGAACTTCACGTAGAGAGCTGTTCAAGAAGTTAGTGATTTTAACATTGGTGGCTGAGTATATATACACATTAATATCCTTTGTAGTCACAAATTATACTTTGTTCGAAACAAATAGTAAAATACACAACTATGGCAATAGAAGTAAAAATAATCTTCACAAGGATCACAAATCCTAATTTGTTCAAAAGGGGTCCTATATTCTGGGATTCATATCTTCAATAAGCTCTCAACACACATTAAACGTCTAGCAAATGACAAGAATAAATTCAGGAAAAAAATTGAAAGAATTTTTAACTGACAACTCCTTCTACTCTGTTGAAGAATTTATTTCTAAGGTATTATCAAAATAAACTGTCAGTAGTTTGTGTAAATGTAGTTGACATAATTAATGTACCACATGACATGACTGTACATCTTGTGGTGTATTTATTATTTTGTTACGCAATTGTTTTCTTTTTGTAAAAATTGACAACTTTCAACATCCCACAGAGCCATTCTTTTATATTGGGATCAACGGAAAATGAATGTATTGTATAATATACTAGCTTCGCGCGTGGTATATAGGCCTACATCATTTATGGCTTAGGTTAGAGTGGTGGAAAATCATTGAAGCAGTATCACTAGTATAGTAAAACATTACTGCAGCAATATTGCAATAATTTCCATGGTTTTTATATAAAAATATGCAATAGAGTAATCATAAACCACATATATCTGATGATTTGTAAAACACATGTAAAGACATGTTATATAGGCCTACATAAAATTATTACACGATTGATAATTACACATCACTTCGATTAATAATAAGAGTAACATAAAATGACACTTTCTAAAATAAGCATCACAGATGTATAAACAACTACAACAACTGTAATCTGATAATACACACACATTGTGTAAAAAAGACACTCCTTAATGTCATGTGCAATAATGAATCTTCTGAGGTAAGTAATAAGAATTAAGTATATGGTTAGCATTAAAATATCCCATGAGAAGTAGGGAATTTTGAAATCAGTGGACGAGTATATATTCTTTTTGAAACACTTAGTAAAATACATAATTATGGACTAGAAATGAAAATTCTCTTCACAGGGATTACAAGTCAATGTCATCTGTTTAAAAGGTGTCAGATAACGTTTCAAACAAATCTTCAATCTACAGCAGGGAATAGAAGTGACTTCTGGAAAAAATTTAAATAATTTTTTAAATCACAACTTGTTCTCTTACATTGAATATTTTCCTTCCATGGAAACTACAAAATAATTGTCAGTGACTTGTACAAATGTAGTGCGTCTACATTGCTATGTAATAATTTTACTGTAAACTGACTTCTTTCAACATCTCTTACACTACAAGCTACCCAAGTAGAATGTATTGAACTGATTTAAATACAGAAATCATTCATTTAAGTTAAATGCAAATTATCTTAATCTGCATTACAACACAAATGATCATGAAGACCTTACATACCGCAAGGTAACAAAAGAACCGTGAAAACATAATTAACACTCAACTGGAATACGTAATATAATATTACTCTTACCTCAATATGCTGACCAAACATTGTTTTCCCTCCGGGACACATCTCTAACTTTAATACTGTTTCATTAACCGGCACAGATAAAACATTTTAATCAAATTCGTCAATTTTTATATAAAAATCTTATATATATGTACAGTAATAATTTTTGTCACTGAAATATTGTTTTCATGCATTGTAAAACATATACAACTCGCACTTTCCATCAAAATTTTCATATTTTTGTATACATACACAAACACGCCAATCACAAGCAGCCATACAGTCACGTGACTCTAAATCTCCCCCTCTTTTTTTTCCGGACTGAATGTAACAACATCGTTGAACGCTTCAAATCCTTCCTCCATGGAGGAAGGAATTATATGGAGGAGAAGTGACGTTAAATCGGTGAAGCAAGCACTAAACTCTCCCGCATGGTGGCAGCACCGGCAGTGACCATATGGCGCTTCCCAACAATTAAGGTGTTCACATTGTGGTAGATGCAGTGATTATTTCATTTAGTATTGTGTATAAGTGTTTAAAAATGCCAGCTTGTGTTGCGTACGGTTGCACAAATAGGCCAGACAGGAAAGAACCTGGAATATCATTTCATAAGTAAGTTGAATTGTAATTATCGTTGTTGAAGTGAGTGGTAGACACCGCAAACTTTGCAGCACGTCTATAAATATTTAGTCATAGCTCTCAATGGGATGACTTTGTTCTCAAATTTTTCTTGGTGTAGTGTAGAAAATCAGCAAACTTGCTATTTTGCACATAATAGACTAGCATTATTTTTTAACGAGTGTTTAAAATGAGATTTAAAGGGGCGTGTTTTACTTCGCGATTCAGTGAATTTACTATTACGATTTCTTTCGTCACGTTGCTGATTATACTGACAATGGATGATGAAATTAACTGTTATGTGAGAAGCTGTGAGTTTTATTAATTTTTTAAATAGCTATTTCAGGCCATTGACTTAGGTTATTTTTAAAGCTTCATATAAGACTTGTTTCTGTTTGTAAATACGTCTATACCTATTTTTATCGATTTTGAAATCTTTCTCATCTATTTATGTCGAAACAGGTTCATGCAGAAATAAAAATGGGCTTCATAAATAAAGAAGTTATTGGCCTTTGAACAAAATCAATTTGGGGAATGTGTTTCTAATTTAGTCTCTTTTTTTTTGTACAATTTCTCCCCCCCCCCTCCCCGTATCTAAATCTAACTGAGAGATAATTTTTTTACAATTGTCCGAATAAGTAGGGCTGTGAAATTAGACAACACATCTTGATCAAGAGAATGTTCATTAAGGTGACTGAATAAACATTTTATTTCTGGTACCAGCCTACAAAATGTCTGGGTTGCTCATCCCTAGAGTGGGTCCTCTTACTTTTTTTCTGGTCTAGGACACATTTCAGACTAACCACAAGTGGTAGTAATAAAACTGAAATATCCATTCTGCATGTCAACCATGTAATCATTGTGGCTTTGACAGAATTAATTGTTGGTCCAGCCTGCATCCAAACCTAAACCCCTCAATTTGGATGTTGTATATCCCCCAAACTAAGCAAGATATCGAAAACATTTATTCCTTATTATCGAGTTTTTTTCGTCGTGTTACATAAGAATCCATCATTAAATTTGACTTTTGCGAAATTTTTCTTCTGCATTTCAACTCAAGACACCTCACTTTTGAGACAGTATATCTCGAGAACTAGGTGAAATATCGAAAAATTTTACTCTTTATTTTTTATTTGTCTCGTCTTTTTAAATAAAAATTCATCTAAAATTTGACTTTGAATAATTTTTTCTTCTGAATTTCAACCAAAACCATTTCACATTTGAGACAGAATATCTCGAAAACTAAGCAGGATATCAAAAAATTTTATTCTTCATTTTTTATTTGTCTCATCGAGTTACATAATAATCCATCACCAGATTGCGGCGTCACGTTTATCCTAGAGTCCCCTTGAGGTGTTTGTACATATTCCCCGTGTTTGTTGGGAAGCGGTCAAGCCCCCACCACTCCGGCCATGCCCCCCCACTCCTCCGCCGGCCTGCTTCACTCCCATGCGTGGTAAAGGTCTCTTGCGTCGTCTCCATATTATTCCTTCCTCCATGCTTCCTCCATGGCTTCAAAGCTAAGGTATACATATGACAGTAAATTCTAACCATGAAGGAAGGAATATATGGAGACGAGATAACGCGAAATCCGTGAAACCTCGTGAAAAAACTGTGCCTGCGCGGCGGACATCGTAGGAGTACCAAAACATTGGGCTGTTTGCACTGTGTCAGCTGCTGAGAATATTTCATTTTCTAATATTCTGAAGTTTTCTATAGTGCCAAGTTGTGTTGCATACAGGTGCACAAACAGACTAGATACGAAACAACCTGGAATAACGTTTCATAATTAAGTCACATTGTAATTATTGTTCTTGAAGTGTCTGATAGGTAACTGCAACATTAGGGTCTTTCGTTATAAATTTATTCATTGCTCTCAAAAGGATAATGTGTCGTTCTCAAATATTTTTTCGTGTAGTGTAGACAATAAGCAAATGTTATGACTTTACACACAAAAGGCTAGCCTTATTGTAAACAAATGTTGGAAGTCTAATTTAAGCTGATCAAGTTTACATAGCGATACAATGAATATGGTATTCTGCATGCTTTAGTACAGTTCAGTTTACACTGAAAGTATACAATGAAATTAATTGTGATAATTTGTACTGTGCAAACTATGAAACGTGATGTAGCAAACGTTGTTGTTACCAGAAATTTAGTTCGCGATGCATTTAATGTTTTTAGGTATGTCTACATAGTTTTATTTTGTAGCGACAATATTAATGGAAATGAGGGTAGGTTGAAATCAGCCGGTACCAGAAGGGACAAACAATTTTTTATTAGTTGTTAGTAATTTCATAAAATCCATGTTAGTGACACATTGTGTATCATGTATCGCAATGTATACTACTCCCATTTAAGCTTCTGATCTATGGAGAAAGCATATCTCGAGGAATAAACGAGATATCAAAAATTTTAATTGTTTGCTTTCAATTTCTCTCGTCGTGTTACATAAGAATCTATTATCAAATTTGACTTTGGGGATATTTTTCTTCTGAATTTCAACCTAAAACACCTTACTTTTGAGACTATATATCTCGAGAACTAAGCGAGATTTCGAAAATTTTTATTCTTTATTTTTGATTTTCTCGTTGTGGTTCATAAGAATCTAACACCAAATTTGATCTTGGGGAAATGTTTCATCCCAATTTCAACCCAAAACACCTCACTTTTGGGACAGTATATCTCGAGAATTAAGGAGGATATCAAAAAAAATTATTCTTCATTTTTGGTCTGTCTCGTCGAGTTACATAATAATCCATCATCAAATTGCGGTTCCACGGTTGTCATATGATTCCCTTGAGGTTTTTGTGCCTATTCCCAGTGTTTCTAAAGCCGACGAATATGGTGACCTCCACACCCCACTCGGCTTCACTCCAGTGCGTGGTGAAGGTCCCTTGTGTCATCTCCATATATTCCTTCCTCCATGTGTGATGCATACTGCTATTACAGACACAACTGATGTTGAAATACTGTACAATTACAAGCAAATGTGAGCAATGAAAAATACAGAACCTCTGAAGATGCTTCAGAGAATGAAGTAAAACCGGTTCGGGTAATAAACCAACAAATTCAATTGTATTGGTGACACAATTATTAATAAAAATTTAAAATATTTGTCGTTATACCAGATCTCATTTGTGCTTTTGAGGTTTAACGCCATGTTTTCAATAACCATATTATTTCCAATAATTACAAGTATTTTTCAAACTTGAAAAAAATAACCAGATATTAGGACGTACACGAAAAACTAAACCGGTTAAAAATCACTAACGGGTTAGCTCCTATAATTAATTCTTCAATTGAAGAATTTTCATCGAAATTTTCTCAGTTCAAAGAATTATCGGAAATACTCAAGTTTATTGCATATCCTGATGTGACTTCACCTGATAAACTGAACTTGTCTAAAGTCGATTGGTTGGAAATTGAAAAAAATGTAAATGCATATGATTAAATTCTAATGTAGTTTAATATAGACTCAAAGTTTCATCGAAATGAGGAAGGAGTTGGAATTAAATGAATTATCAAGACTATCAAGCAATATGTGTAAAATGCCAATAACATTATTAAGGAAACTTGGAATTAAATTCCAGACACACATATCTGACTTAAGAAGCTGGCTTTTGCTATCTTAATGTTAACCTAAGCCTGTGAGTAATTATTTTCAGAAATGAATAACTTGCTTGGAAACCGTTTGACTCCACTTCAGCGTGCATTCTACTAAACGTAACAATGTATGAACCTAAGTTATTTGCAACAACAGACGTCATACTAATTTAATCTACTTAAATAAGCACAAAACTGTTGTGTTATAATTGTTTAGTATAAAACATGTATATTTTCTATTGC
Organism: Vandiemenella viatica; assembly: GCA_031002005.1. Taxonomy (NCBI): domain Eukaryota; kingdom Metazoa; phylum Arthropoda; class Insecta; order Orthoptera; family Morabidae; genus Vandiemenella; species Vandiemenella viatica. The sequence goes on along the minus strand of CM061920.1, from coordinate 342,641,761 downwards.
AAATATAAAGTTTTAAGGAGATAGTATTTAGTTTTATTTGTTTTCCAATTAATCACTAAGTCATGATTGTTTGATGGCACGTCTTGGCTTCAATAAACATTTCAATAGAAAAAATGGCAAGACGATCAATGAAAATTTCTGTATCCCTGGAATAGACGCATGTCCTCCCGCAACAAAACCCCACTATTTCTAATACTTTCAATACATTCAAATTCAATTTGTGGAAGAAAAGCACTACTAAGTAGAGAGTAAGTCGAAACAGTTCAAAAAAATAGTAAAAAACAGATAAAGAAATAGATAAACGTATCATGAGTAGCTCGCCTAGTGAGTCCGTTCACAAAACATTACATTATTAGAGAGAATTTCATCTATATAAATCTCCAAGAAAACCTTCAGTTTTCCAGGAGGAAAATATTTGTAAAGCAAACGTACAGGATTTCTATGGTTACTTTCGCTTGCAGCAGCAATTGCGTAGGTTGAGATCCGCACTCCATTTAGAAACTTTGCAGCGTTAGAGGGATGTGATGTGGTCAGTACCATGCTCCGACCATTCTTTTCTTCCCGCGGAGTTTCATCCACGGTACTCATAAAATAGCAACCTGAATGGGCTTCTCCCAAGGCAAAAAATGAGGAGGAGCACAGAGCATTCAAAACTAAGGTTGTGAGGAGCTGAAAAGGTTGGCGTAGAAGATAAAATAATAGATTAGGTCAGTAAAGAATGTATGAAACAACTTCTGACATAGTACAGGTTATTCGTATTAATTTTATTAAATTTTTGTTTGGCAAAGTTTTCCATTCAGATCCACGGACATAGTGTGTGATTGGCAAGACACTTGCGGCTCTGCGATCTCGCACTCCTACCTAGCATTCGCGAGGACGGGGGTAAGTCAAATCACGTCCGGCGAACTTGAAGACGGTTTTCGGTGGTTTCCCGCTGTGGCGGTCACTCAATAATTTTAGGATACAGTTCCTAAAATGTTAATACAGTTGGGTGAAATTGATTGCATATAGCAGAGTTGAAACCAGTGTGGTTACAATAGAGAGTCAAAACAATCAGAAGCTGTGGAATGTAAGCATGATAGCAGCAACGACTCCAAAGTAGAACAGATCGTCAGAAAAATTAGGAGTTAGCAAGACGTCTTTTTTGGAGGCAGATGGTAGGGAAAGAATTATTCCTATTGGCCAAAGGCACTCCCCACTACGATGGTAAAGGGGCGGGGAAATCTGCACAAAACTGGACTGCACAGGAGGAGAAAAGGCTCCTAAATCGACTCCAGAGGGAGCTCAAAGCAGACCTCACCCAGCACAGGAATAGGATGTGGGACGCCCGCGTATCGGCACTCAGGCACCGAGCGGGGCGGTGTAACGGTTAGCGTTCTCGCCTCGCATTCGGGAGGACGGCGGTTCGAATCCCCGTCCGGGCATCCAGATTTGGGTTTTCCATGGTTTCCCCAAATCACTCCAGGCAAATGCCGGGATGCTTCCTTCAAAAGGCCATGGCCGAATTCCTTCCCATTCCTTGCCCCCAATCCTTGCCCCCCATCCTTTCCCGTCTCTAAAGACCTCGATGTTAAAAAGAGACTTAAAGCAGTTACAAAAAAAAAAAAAAAAAGTCACTCAGGCCGGACGACGGCCCAGACTCGCAGCTTCACGAGGAGCAAACGGTCTAGTCTATCGCCCTGAAGACAAAGCCAATGCCCTGGCGGATGGTTTCGAGCGCAAATTCCGTCCCTCTGAAGTTAACATGAACGATCAGGACCTGACAGATACTCAACGCCGACTAGAAGTATACCTCCAACCTGACGACGGCGACGAGGTAATAGATCTTATTTCCCCCGAGGAGGTTGCCAGCTGCCTTGCAAGGCTACGGCCAAACAAGGCTCCTGGAAATGACGGCATCGGGAACAGATGCCAGAGGAATCTGCCACCGGGGGCCTGCGCGTTCCTAGCAGATGTCTTCAACCGCATCCTGCGGACGGGGGTATTCCCGCAAAGGTGGAAGCATGCGGAAGTAGTCGCTATCCACAAGAGCGGGAAGGACCCTTGTCTACCCCAAAGCTACCACCCAATAAGTCTCCTACTGTCGATTAGCAAAGGACCCTGAAGAGGATGCAAGCCTACATTACAGAAAACACTCTACTACCCAACCGAAACGGACACTCCACCACACAGCAAGTGCTCCGCATCGTTGAAACTGCAACCCGTGCCTTCCAGCACAAAGAGTACAGCGCTATGGTTTCCTTGGACGTAGCGCGTGCCTTTGACTCAGTCTGGCACACCGGATTATTACTAAAGCTTTACCAGCAAGGCTTCCCAGGGCCAGTGGTGAAGCTTATCCGCTCCTACCTGTTTAACCGCACCTTCCACGTCAAGGTGGATATGACGAAGTCGGGCAGCAGAAGGATCCAGGCAGGAGTCCCCCAGGGGTCGGTGTTAGGCCCTGTACACGTCCGACGTCCCCACGGCAGCCAAAGTACAGACTGCCACTTATGCAGATGACACGGCCTACGTCACTAGCAGTAGAAGTAGAGTCGTGGCCACTACACGACTACAGGGCATCCTGCAGCAGACTGAAGCCTGGGTTAGGAGGTGGCTCATAGAAGTCAATCCTACCCAGACCTAGGCAATCATGCTTACAAGAAAGTATGGCCCACGCAACGTTGGCCCAGTTCCACTATTACGACTGCAAGGCTCCGACATACCCTGGAGTACTTCACTGAAGTACCTCGGAGTAACGTTGGATTCCAAGTTCACCTGGCGCGCCCACATCAATGATGTGCGCGGAAAAGCTAGCGCGAGACTCAATGAAATCTACCCCCTGTTGAACAGGAACAGCGTACTGTCTCCGTCACTGGGCGTCCGCATCTACCTCACCCTGGTAAGGCCTCTACTGGAGTATGCCTGCCCAGTGTGGGGATATGCTGCGCAAGTACACCTCAGACGACTACAGGCAATACAAAACAGGGCGCTAAAACGCGCCCTCGACCTGCCCTTCCGCTTCCCCACAGCGGCACTGCATGTGGCTACCGGCATCATGCCACTAAGAGATCGCTTCCGAACGCTGGCCACGGCCTTTTACCGGAAAGCGGAAACAAGTCTAAACCCGATGGTCAGCGTGCTCGGCCGATACGAAATACCCCCCGGCCGACACAGGAGACCATTGGACCTGACAACATATGGCAATACAACACTGACAAGTGACGACAACAACAACGTCAAAATAATATGACAAACCGACCGAGAAGACACAACGAAACCGATAAGAATAGGAGGAAATGTCGAAAGACAAACCCTCCAGCAACAACTGCCACTAAATCTGACTCTTTTTGTTTCAGGTTCCGCAGAGAATGGCGATGGTGGCGTCGCCATCGGTAGAGGCAGCCGGGAAGACTACAAAGTGATGTAGAGCGGCGACTTCACAGCCAGAACACAGGTGGGAGCAAGTTAATGACTTATAAGCAATGTAGGTAGAAAGCACGGATCAGAAGCTGGGATTGATGGGCTATGAAAGGATAGAGGGAACTAGGAGAGCCCTTGATGTACATCAGTAATGTAAGAAAGTGTATATATGTAATTAACCTTACTGAGAGTTTTATTTATAAGTGCTACTGCTCACATGACTAGAGGTTGCTCGCAGTGTGTTTATATATATATATGTTCGTCTCGGTAGGTGGCAAGGCGGACAAACAAAAAAAAAAAAAAAAAATAAGTTGGATCGTGCACTACACAGCAGTCTCTCGAGGCGGATGCCAAGATGGTTCCTTTTACGGAATCTCCAGCAGCCCGCCTCCAAGGCTACCTGGAAGGAATGAAATTTGTAAAAAAAAAAAAAAAATCAGGTATTCTTTTTTTATTGTTATTGGTAAGTGCGGACCATAATAATATATTGTCACAGCCCTTCTGTCGTGTGATCGGCACTGACCCGTGAATAGTCGAAGTTATACGGGAAGAGTCCTGGGCTCACATACTTGCAGGGAACTCACCGGGCCCGGCCGTGAATACCGTAAAGCCTAGCGGCCTTATGGTTCAGCATCCGGTCGCGCCTTCCTCTTCTTCTGCTTTTTCGAACGTGGCCCGAGTCAAGTCCACCTAGACTGGAGCTCCTTGCGGATTAATTCAGAGACTTTGGAATAACTGGTTTATTCGTATAGGACGATAACGGACCAAGAGGCCGCCATCCATTCAGCTATACCGTAAGATTGCTATGTCTACCGGCGGAGGGCACTGGCTTGTAGGTGGGGGGACGGACGGCAAGCGAGGTGTCCCCGTCGGTCGCTTGCGATCTAATGTACAAGACTGATTGCCCGAAGGTAACCCCGATCGTGGCGTCACCCACCTGGCTTGGCACTTCGTCGGCCGGAGACCCGGCCGGCCCAGCACACAGAAAATTCCTGACGCCGTTTCTCAGACTCAATACCGGCTTCGGCACATTCCAAACACGCGCCACGGCTGGGTCGTACGTTGGCCAAGTCACTACATCAAACTGAAATGATGTTTAAAAAATTACTTTATAAAATAGATTCAGGGTCAATCTTGAGATATTATGGAACTTTTGATGTAGGCCCCTAATTAATCAGAGGTAAAACAAAATAAATAAAATTTGGTAATTAATTTAAGAGTTTTCATCGCAGGGCATCTCCTGCAATCAATTCTAATACTAAGTCTGTAGCGAATCTTGCATCTGAACACGACTGGAATCGGTATCGTTACGTTGGTTTCCAAATAAAAGAAAATAAGGAAATATTTGTGTATAGAGAAAGAATAAAAATTGAAAACACAAGGTTTGACTTCAGTGAGGTGCAAATTATAATTTAATTTGTTTGCGATGGGGCACATACTGCAGTGGCAATTTGCCTACACATCCAATTTCCCCTTTAAAGTTTCATTTTTGTTTTTAATCCAAACTTATTTGAATGTAATTTCCCACCTACTTTTACACTTTAGCAGTTTTAACTTTAAACTGTTTTACCCATTTTGATAAACTATTCATTTTTTTCCCTTGGTAATTTATTCAAATCACTGATTCCCAAAACTACAAAAGAAATTATGCCTGAAATTTTCCCTTCCATGCATTACTTCTAATTCTTCCACCAATATTTTTCCAAGATTCTTCACAAATGCGCACTCTTTACCCTTCTAGCATTCACTTAACCCTTTTCCTGTCTTCAAATGAACTCAAATACAATCATAACAGTTGCTGATTTTGTTCGGAAATAATTTCTACAGACAATCTTACTGCCCTCCTTTGCAACCTTCGATCGCCTCTATTTCATATACAAATTGTGGGTTTACACCACCATATTCAAGCAATGGTCTGGCTAAAGTTTTGTAACCCAATTAAAGTTGATGGACTGTTATTTAGCCGGAAAATCTGTGAGAAAAAGGAATGGTTTGTAAGTCAGTACCATGGATTTTGAAGAGGTTATCCATTGTGAAGTACAGACGAAAGGGACAAGATAAGTTATGTACATACTTTGGAATTAAATCTTTCTGAGGTATTTGGGAGAGTTAGCCATAAAATTATTGTGTATAAGGTTAAGGTAATTGGGGTAAACTAAGATTTATCTTGCTGGGCCGAGAGATTCTTAAGGGCAAGAAAGGAAAGAATCAAATAAGATGATGTAATATCAAGTGAGATGGAAGTGACAACACGTGTTCGACAGTATAGTGAGATGGGACCATTATGAATCATTATTTTGTTATTTATTTACAGTCAAAGGTTAGGTTGTTTGCAGATGGCATGTAATTGGATAATATCGATGGAGGATTGTGAGCAAATGCGAAGGGATCTACACAGACGGAAAAAAAAAATCCCAACACCAAGAAAAAATTATTGTAGAGTAATGAAATTTGGACAATGCATTTGTCAAGTTAACATGTTTAATTAATTAAATTTTCAAGATCACAGGTTAATTTAAACTCAAGAAAATGCATTTCAAATGTGAAATACTGTTAAATTAATAGCCGGTGTAACCTCCAGAATTTTGAATGCAAGCCTGCAAACGTGAATGCATTGTGTCATACAGGTTTCGAATGTCACTTTGTGGTATGGAGTTCCATGCTTGTTGTACTTGTGCTGTCAATACTGGGACGGTCAGTGCTGGCTGTGGATGATGCTGGAGTTGTCGTCCAATGATATCCCATACGTGTTCAATTGGAGACAGATCTGGTGATCTCGCAGGCCAAGGTAACATGTCGACACTCTGTAGAGCACGTTGCGAGACAACAGCGGTATGAGGGCGAGCGTTATCCTGTTGAAAAACTCCCCCTTGAATGCTGTTCATGAATGGCAGCACTACAGGTTGAATTACCAGACTGACGTACAAATTTGCAGTCAGTGTGTTTGGTATAACCACAAGAGTGCTCCTGCTGTCATAGGAAATTGCTCCCCAGACCATGACTCCAGGTGTAGGTCCAGTGTGTCTAGGCCGCAGACAGTTTGGTTGCAGGCGTTCCCCTGGCCTCCTTCTGACCAACACTCGGCCATCACTGGCACCAAGGCAGAACCTGCTTTCATCAGAAAACACAACAGATCTCCACTCCGTCCTCCAATGAGCTCTGGCTTGACACCACTGGAGTCGCAAACGGCGATGGCTTGTAGTCAGTGGAATGCACGCTACAGGGCTGGAGTCATGGTCTGGGGAGCAATTTCCTATGACAGCAGGAGCACTCTTGTGGTTATACCAAACACACTGACTGCAAATTTGTACGTCAGTCTGGTAATTCAACCTGTAGTGCTGCCATTCATGAACAGCATTCAAGGGGGAGTTTTTCAACAGGATAACGCTCGCCCTCATACCGCTGTTGTCTCGCAACGTGCTCTACAGAGTGTCGACATGTTACCTTGGCCTGCGAGATCACCAGATCTGTCTCCAATTGAACACGTATGGGATATCATTGGACGACAACTCCAGCATCATCCACAGCCAGCACTGACCGTCCCAGTATTGACAGCACAAGTACAACAAGCATGGAACTCCATACCACAAAGTGACATTCGAAACCTGTATGACACAATGCATTCACGTTTGCAGGCTTGCATTCAAAATTCTGGAGGTTACACCGGCTATTAATTTAACAGTATTTCACATTTGAAATGCATTTTCTTGAGCTTAAATTAACCTGTGATCTTGAAAATTTAATCAATTAAACATGTTAACTTGACAAATGCATTGTCCAAATTTCATTACTCTACAATAATTTTTTCTTGGTGTTGGGATTTTTTTTTCCGTCTGTGTATACAGGATATCTGCTAGTTTGGTACACAAGCTTGGAATGAAGATAAATTCCAAGACGAGTCAACATAATGGGTACACAAATAGGGAAAAATACTTTCGTATGGTCATTTGACAAAAGTGCAATTGCCGTTTTAATTAATAAATTGCAAATTTCTGGGAAATTTAATTGACAATCAGTTAAACATGGCAGGACACATCAATGAAGTTTTTTAGAAAGGGTTCAAAGTATTGCGTCTGTCGGAATGGATAATGAGATGATGTGCTAGGAAAGCAAGAGAGCTTGGTTACAAAAATTTTGTCACGTCGTTGACAGAGTATTATGAAATCTTACGGAATCCACTCCATTAAAATTAAATTCAGGAGTTGCAGCAAGTGGAAAGGGGAGCAACTGATTTGTCAATGGAAATTAACAAAGTATGCATTCAATAACCAAAATGATAAAAGAGTTATGTTGGTAGTCATTTCGTACTTTTTTTTTTTATTTTTATTTTTTTTTAACAGTTTAACGTCCCTTTTTAACAACGTGGTCTTTAGAGACGGGAAAGGATGGGGGCAAGGAATAGGAAGGAATTCGGCCATGGCCTTTTGAAGGAAGCATCCCGGCATTCACCTGGAGTGATTTGGAGAAACCATGGAAAACCCAAATCTGGATGCCCGGACGGGGATTCGAACCGCCGTCCTCCCGAATGCGAGGCCAGAACGCTATCCGTTACACCACCACGCTCGGTCATTTCGTACTGAATGCGAACTAATAAAATAATTCGTATCTGTAAGTCATGTACTGAAGATGAGGCCTCGATAAATATTGTTAGGTTTTCATTATTATAAATTGATTTCAGACGTCAGGGAATAAAATCGTTTTTATTTGTAGGTGGCGAAGAGAGGGACTGAAAAAAATTACCTGAGGGGGCAATGACCAATATATATCAGACTGTGAAGAATGTTAAGGTATAAATGTATATGAATCATAAGTGCATATGCAGGGAAATCGTCATCGAAAAGGTAGCTCTATTACACTAAATAATAATAATAATACTAATTACAGTCTTTTGTAGTCGTTAATTATACTTTAAAAATTAGCTAAATAAATAATTAGAACAAAAATAAAAATGACTTTCACGACAATTAATATGCCGTTGTCATTATCCTAAAAGGGTTCAGACACTCGGGGACTCATATCTTCAACAAACTTCTGACACATATGGCAGGGGAAAGATTAAATTCCGGAAAAAAATTGAATGAATTTTTAATAGACAATTCCTTCCTTTCCATACAATAATTTACTTCATAGATATCTACAAAATTATTATTAGCTTCCTGTAGAATGTAATTGTTATAATTAATAGACATAATAATCGGTGATTTAGTATTTTTAATGTATTCTTCTACAATTCATCTTCCACTGAACTCAATATAAGTGACTGACTCTGTGGGGCGTAAAAAATTTGTTAGTTACAAATAAACAATTGCGTAGTAAAACAGTTGCATAGGCCTACCCGCCTACGCTAGAAGACGCATTGTCACAGGATAATATACAAACTAATTGTATCAACCACATTTACATAAACGACTGGCGATTATCTTATTGGGTACGTTTGTAATAAATTCTTCGACGAAGTAGGAGTTGCCATTTAAAAATTCTTTTAATACTAGCTGGTACCCACGACTTCGTTCGTGTTTGTAAAGAATTTGTATTGACAGCTACGGACATCTAACAACCATAGTGCACGAAGGGAGACGCGATGCTATTACCACCCACAAATGCCAGTCATCTGCGCTATGTAGTTCAGGCAGCAAAGTAAAATTTATGGACACATGTCTTTGGATGAAATACGTAAATATCCTTGATCTACCACTTTCAACAACCATATCTCCCACACTCCCACAGTCACCGAAATTCGGCCAACGTTGTGATCGATGGGCGACTCTGTGTTACTACCACACACAAACGCCAGTGTTCTGCTATAGATAGTATTCGCTGAAAAGTGATAAACCATGACACATGCGTCTTTGGCAGAAATATGAAATTGCCGCAGGTCGACCACTTCAACCGCCATATCTCCCACACCCCCATAGCTACCGACATCTAACAACCATAGTGAACGACAGGAGACACAATTATACTACCACACACAAACATCAATGGTCTATGCTATGTAGTTGTGGCAGAAAAGTGACATATGCGTAGACACATGTTTTTCGTCGAATTACGAAAATATCTTTGATCGACCACTTTCAACCACCATATCTCCCACAATACCACAGTTACTGAAATTCGGCCGAGGTTGTGATCCAAAGGTGACACTGTGTTACTAACACACACAAACTCCAGTGATCTGCGATAGATAGTTTTCTCTGTAAAGTCATACACCATGAAACATGCGTCTTTGGCAGAAAAATGAAATTGCCGCAGGTCGACCACTTTCAACCCCCATATCTCCCATACCCCCATAGCTACCGACATCTAACAACTATAGTGCATGACAGGAGACACGATTCTACTACCACACACAAACACCAACGCTCTATGCTATGTAGTTGTGGCAGAAGAGTGACATATGCGGATTCACATGTCTTTCGTCGAAACACGAAAATATCCTTGATAGGTCAATTTCAACCACCATATCTCCCACACTACCACGGTTACTGAAATTCGGCCGATGTTGTGATCGAAAGGTGACTCTGTGTTACTACCACATATAAACGTCAGTGATCTGCGGTAGATAGTTTTCGCTGAAAAGTGACACACCATGACACATGCGTCTTTGGCAGAAATATGAAATTGCCGCAGGTCGACCGTTTCAACAGCCATATCTCCCACACCCCCATAGCTACCGACATCTAACCATCATAGTGCACGACAGGAGACACGATTCTACTGTCGCGTGTAGACCGAGCGAGTGGCGAACTTACCCACTGTGGGTCCGTCCTAGCATCTACTTACTGTCGGCTGAGGTACTTCTGGTTTCCAGTCGGCATCTGTAAGCTCCTGGCTAGGATAAAAATACATGCACACAGAAATTTAAATTGCGTAAAATCAGGATGTAGGTGCTCCTTGAAATGATCTGAAGAGTTGTGGCTACTTGATTTATTGTTGAAAGCGGCGACGTGGTACAGTTACAAGTGATTGGTACATGAAATCGGTGTTTCCTGATATTGGAATAGTGGACCATAGGATCCAATGTTAATGCAGTATGCATTCCAAGCCAGCAGAGGGAGAATGATAGGGAAAATGCCTAAAACTACCTAATTGGGTGGTAACAGGTCTTCCCCACGAAATTTCACATCACGGACTGGGGCGAATCGTGTGCGCAAAGAGGCGCCCTCGATTCCGGAAGGTGGGGAAAGCCTTCCTCTCATTGGCTGTTTGTCACGACGATCATGCGTGTGGTTCACGTGCTCATAGTGCGTAAGCCTCGTGTACCCGCCGTGCTATACAGTGCTCCCACAGTAAGGACTGCCAGACCAGCGCCCTTGGCGCGTGTGTCGTATATGAGCGGTGTAACCTTCTTACTACTGAGCTGGCTTGGAAGCACTCCGCCTTCATTACCACTAAACTCTATACTAAAATCTATACAAAAATCAGCTAACGCGACAGCTCCGCTGCGTGGAAAATATTTTTCGTTGTCTTTACAGACGAAAAATCTTCCGCGAGTGTCAATTCAAACTGAAAATACCAAGAACTAAAATCTATAATACTTATAATCATACAACTTGATAATCTACCAGATATGCTGTAAATTTGGTTAGGCTGGTTGCCTTGAAATTTTTACTGATATAGAAAACACTCCTTAACTACAATGATTATACTGGCATAATGCATGACATAAAAATTTACATATAGTTCTCAATTGCTCTTGCTTTGATTAGATTAATGGATTTGTAACCTTTGTGGCTTTAAAGTATTAAGTAGGTAGCAACTGGAGTAATGCTCAAACTAAGTTTCAGGTTCCGAGTTGCTCTGTTTACAAACATCAAGTATAACTTTGATAAACTGGGACCTTTAAATGTCTGTTTACAGCTAGTAAAGCTGTGCTGATAAGCTCACAGTTCAGTTGGTTATAGTTTTCACTTAGGAACTAGTAAAGTCTTTGTTACCTTTGTAGAAACTGTAATGAAAGTTGCACAGTTGAATAATGATTTGACTAAGGATTCATTTAACAGAGTTGACATACTAGATAAGTAATAGTTTACAATTTTGTTGTTATATATACCTTTCAAACAAAAGTTTGTATACAACCACTTCAATTTGTTGACATTAGACTGCGATGTTGTCATTGCAGTCACTCCTCTTACAGCTCGTCATTTAACAACACTCCTTGTCATTGCAAGAACGATAACGACTTCACTAATCTGATTATGAGATAAAAGTTTTGACTGTTACATTCTACACACAAAGATGAACATAGATATACATATGAGAAACTCAGTTCAACATCAAATAAAGAGGAGTGTATCAGATATCCTTAGCTATTTTATGCATTCTTTCTTTCAATGATGGGTGTAATTCTCTTTTGCTGTTTTAAATTTAGCTTGGATGGTGAGCTCTCGAACACAACGTGCTGCTCGTGAATATTGAACAAGATTTCAGGTGTTATTTACTTGTCTTGCAGTAAAATACTCTGTGTTTCCCCTAGGTTTAATAATCCCTTTTCCTTTTGTTTTTTGTAAGACATGTTTAGACATATTAAGTGTAACCCTTATGCATTTGAAGTGTACCTTGAAGTTTAGAGGCTTCTAACTGATTCTCAGTTATCACGAAATTAATTTGTCTCTCGTAAGGAAGACAGTGGACGATCGGCTTTATGAGTGAGGTTCCTTCTGTACAAAATAAACTCTGAATTCCTTTGGTTCTTTAGTTGTATAGGCATCTATGATATGATATGATATGATATATGAAATGTGCGATAGTCTTTGTTTATCCTAATTGTGCATCCCACCGCTACGTGGATATCAGTACGCAAATTACTTAAACTGGCTTATTAGAATAAACATTTGTGTTTTTTGTATTGTTTTATTTATAAACAGTGCGTATATTCCTCTAATATGCGAGGATGGTATATGAATGAAACGCTCGCCTTGAGCTTCTTAATATGGTTAATCTTAAATCTTACCATCGTCTCCGCCGTTAAGAATAAACTGTAGACTGTTGAGAACTTTATTATTATTTACTTTATTATTATTATTGTTATTACTAAGTGCACTATACTGGGATAGTACAGAGATGTGTTGGAAATGTATGTACTGTGTGTTAGTTCACGGAACGGAAAGCTTCGTGATATCTCCGCCGGCATGGGCGCGGCGCTTATCACCTTGAGTAAGGCTGGCGGGTCACATAGCTTTATCAGCGGTGGCCTTGCCTTATCGCTTGAAACTGCTATGTGAGCCCGGCGGCCATCTTGGCGTTATCTGTGACGTGTGGGGTCGAGCCCCCCGAGCGCCTGCGTTTGTTGACATACAGACTATGTGGCTGTATTTACTAATAACTTTTGCCCTATTAATCGTATCGGATCCCCGTTTTACGTTATTTGCATGGCTTGGACACTGCTATTGTTTTATGTTTGTGGGGTCAACGACTAAAATGATTATTTATATGGTTTCAAACGATTAGTGTGTACCTTCTCTCGTTTATAGCGACCTCGCTGAATAATCACGTTTGGCAAGTCAAGCTCCAATATTTAGTTTTTGGCTTCGTACTCTGCGGATAGATTCGTCCTTGAGGAGAACTCTATCCCCTACCTTAAATTCAACGGCGTTTTGGGTTCTATCATAGTATTCCTTATTTTTCTCCTAGACTTCTTTGTTAATTTCTGTGGCTCGCTTGTGCAAGCTTTGTAGCCTAGCCTTAAGCTCTGTAGCATAATCTTCATATGAGTAAACAAGTTCGGTAGGGTCTCTTTGCAATACGCGCCCAAAGAATAGTTTAAAAAGGCGAGAAACCTGTAGCTGAATGAATATTAGTATTAATTACAAAGATAGCAAATGGGACCCAGGAATCCCAGTCTAGCTGATCTTTATCTACGTAGTGTCTAAGGTATTCCGCGATAGTGCGATGCTGGCGTTCCAGAGAACCATTGGACTTTGGGGAATATGCTGAGGTGTGAATTTTCTCTATCTTTAGAAGTTGGCACACTTGTTTTATGGTGTCACTAATGAAATTTCCTCCATTATCACACAAAATTTGCGATGGTATACCATAGCGTAGTATGATTTCCTCGACAAGAGCCTTGGCAACAGTGCGCGAATTTTGTGAGGGAACTGCAACCGCTGCCATAAACTTCGATAGACTATCTTGGAATGTGAGTAAGTATTTATTACCCTGGTGGGAAACAGGGAATGGTCCGAGAATGTCAATGGCACATCTTTGAAGACTCGATCTGGCGTTTGGGTTAATACAAGTGGCATCTGTGTGTTACGCGTTGTTAATTTATTCTGCTGACAGCTATGACATTTCCTAATATATTCTCTGATATCCTGTTCCATACCCTTCCATTGAATGTATCTTTTCATCTTCTCTATTGTTTTGTTTACACCTGAATGGCCAGCCAGTGGTGACTGGTGACATTCCCGTAGGATTGCTTGTTTTTCGGCCTAATCTAGTTCAGGAAATTCATCCTCTGTAGTCTGTGTCTGTGCTTCGACCTTTTGTGTTTGAATGTGTGTGGTATTAGTGTTCTCTGAGGGGTCCATGTCTTCACTAGCGTTATTATCCGCATTGTTAGGAGTATCTGGGACTGAGTGAACTTTTCTGATTCGACTAAGGGCGTCAGCATTCGAGTTTACCTTTCCACATTTATAAATTAACTGGAAATTTTACTCAGAGGGTTTTAATCAAAATTTCAGCAATCTATAGGATGGACCTTTAACATTAAAAATCCACACCAATGGCTGGTGATCGCTTAATATCTTAAAATGAGTCCCAAATATATAAGGACCGAATACTTTGCTTCCAAACAAGCAGGCAAGACACTCTCGTTCGCTTACAGTGTAGTTCCTTTCTGCTTTATTCAGCGTTCTCGACGCTTAAGCTATAGGTAAATCTTCTCCTATTTTCCCTTGCGATAAGATAGCACCAAGACTTTCTCCACTGGCGTCGACAGTAATTAAAAACTCCTCTCCGAACGTGGGTATTGTAACACAGGTGGCGTAATTAATTTCTCCTTAAGGGTTTGGAATGCCTATTCAACCTTAGGGTTTCATTCGAATTTGACGTCCTTCTTGAGAAGATCATATAATGGCTTTGCAATTTTGCTGTAATTTTCGATGAACTTTCGATAATAACCGGTGAGACCTAGAAATGTTTTGAGTTGTTTTGTGGTTTCCGGCTGAGGGTAATTTTTAACCTTTTTCAGTTTTCACAGAGTCCGGAGTAACACCTCCACTTGTTATCTTATGACCTAAACAGATAATCTCCATACGAAGGAATTCACATTTAGCTGGCTCCAATTTTAAGTTGTGCTTTCGGAGCCTGGAAAAGACTTCCGCCAACCTTTCCTGATGTTCGACCAGACTACTGCCATAAATTAAAAGGTCATCGAGATATACTAGAGCTTTATCGCCATTGATGCCCAAAAGGACCTGGTTCATGAGTTTCTGAAACATACTAGCTGATGTGGACAACCCCATAGGCATTTTTGAGAAATGGTATTTTCCTTTGCTTGTACTGAAGGCGGTCATCTCTCTATCCTTCTCGTAAATTAACACCTGGTGATACCCTCTCGCCAAATCGAGTATAGAAAAGTATTTAACTTTACCCAAGGTGTCTAAAATCTTTGAGATTAAGGGTATAGGGAAGGTTGATCCCACGGTAATTTCATTGAGTTTCCTAAAATCTACGACTACCCGATATTTTTGCTTTCCACTGGCGTCTGATTTCATGGGAATTAAAAGTATAGGGAAATTCCAACAACTGGTTGATTCTGTAATTATTCCCTGTTATAACATGTTATTAATCTCTTCATCTAAAATGGGCTTGAAACCTTCAGGTGTTCTGTACGATCTACAGTTAATAACAGTTCCTACTGCTTACAGTTTAAGTTTGATTTCATGTCTCACAGTGTCTGTATGCGTAAGCTTATCACCTGGAAGGAAAAATAAATCATCGTATAATAGACACAATTCTGTAATGGACTGTTTTTCCTCTGGGTTAAGATGTTCGAGTCTAAGGTTCATTAAGCAAGTTAGCACGTGGCTTTGTTTTGATCCTGTCGCTTATCAACATGACGTATGCGCGGTGGGCTGGGCGTGTCAGCATCAGCTGACAACTCCGCGTATGGTTGTGTTTCCAAAGCTGTATAGTAAAATTATACTTCCTCCTATCTAGTATAGGAATGATACACTCACCGTTTTTCACTTTAACAATTGATTCGGGTACGTGGACACCGGAAATTGGCTCTTGTTTACCTATTATAGCCTCTGCGTTCCTTATACCTTGCACTTTTATTCGTAAAATCCTCTCCTCTCTCGGACCTACTTTGATTAACTGTTCCTCTTCATCTGCTGTGGTTTGTTTTGAATTATTAGATTGCCCTGGATTAAAATGTTGTTTGTTTTGATTTTCGCTCCTGCTGTCAGTGACTCCCCGATTAGGCACTGAATTGTTTTCTAAGTAATGCTTTCTGTTGTTTCTAATTGCCTTGTGTGAATGCCGAGTGTTTGGTTGTCTGTTGAGTGAAATTGTTTTGGGAGTTTCTAGCATAATAAATATTCTGCTTACACTTGTGCTTTGGGAAAGCATTTGCTATTATTACCCTGGCCTTCTTGTCTGTGCAACGTTTTTCCTTTCTTGACAACATGGAAATGCTATGACCTTTAACATAAACTGTTCTGTTCTCATAATTAATTACGATTCCATGCTGGGGCATAAAATCTCCTCCTCTCGCTAATTTCAACCTTTCCAGATACGACATGAAACTTATGAGTTAGATAATGGTTGGGACTTAAACACAATCTCAGCATAACTGTTCCGTGAGTTCTAACCAGTTGAGGTGAGATCCCTTTGATTTGAATTGTCTGTTGCCTGTTTATATGTGTATTTGGCTTCAAAGATGATTGATTGATAAGAATTAATTGCGCTCCATTATCAAGTAAATATGGGATATTTTGATTTAGTATGCTAGGGCAAGGCAGCTTTAGATAATCACTAGCATACTGACAACCTACGGCATATACAGATCCGTAATTCCGAGTGCTAAGATGGTTGTCTCCTCCCGCACCCGGTCTCCGTTTCCCTCTTTGTTTGAGTGTGTTATTTTCCCCCAGATTTGCATTACAGTTAGATGGGAAATGCCCGATCACATTGCACCTTGCGCATTTGTTTCTTTTGGTTCGACAAAGCACTCCGCCTTCATTACCACTAAACTCTATACTAAAATCTATACAAAAATCAGCTACCGCGACACTGCTACCACACATAAACACCGATGGTCTGTGCTATGTAGTTGTGGCACGAAAGAGAAGTATAAGAAGACACAAATTTTTGGTCGAAATATGAAAACGCCTTGCATTCGCCAACTTTAATCATCATATCTCCCACATCCCCACAGCTATCGACATTCGGCCAACGTTGTGCACGACAGGAAACTCCATGCTACTTCCACACACAAAGACCAGTGATCTTTGCATGGTAGTGGTGGCTGAAAAGTGAAATATATGAAAACACACGTCTATTTTTATATACAGTATATATATAAGATAAGATTATCACCTGCCAGCCATTTAAGATGTTTTGGGCGTTTACTAAAGATATGTATTCCTGAGTATCAGCTCTCTTTTTGAACATGAAGTGTTCCCTATGTTAGGAAAGCGACTTCTCGACCTTACTGTGGCCGTTCACTACCAGTTATTAATTTCCAAATAATATTAAGATTAAAAAAAATCAGGTGGGCGCCAGAGATTGGAGTGTACCCTATTCTGAGGGAAGCGACATCCAGATCTCAAAGTATTGTTACTTAAACATGAATTATTAGACAACTAGAATTATTAATAAACTCAAATGACACATTACATAGATGGGATCTATTGAAAACAAAGGTTCACAATCTGACTTTACGTTTTACTTATGTATTTTTATCGTTTCCTTGACAAGATTTTACAAAGATTAATTTTCTTTTTGCAACACAAGGGTACATAACTTTCTCGGTGGAGCAAGAGAGTCTGTCTCAGGCGATAACTAGGGTAAAAAAACGACGATGATGCAAAAGTTCCTTTTTCTGAATGGTGGTTACCGTGCAGGCGAATCTACGTTGTGCAGTCGGTGGGTTGACCAGCTCTCCATCACGGCCGGCTGCCTCACTGCTGTTCCCAGTAGTCCGCGTTCGGTCGATCCACACCTCTCCGTCGGTAGTCAACAAGTCCCTCCTGTCTTCTCGCGCTGCCTCGAAGAAGCGTCGTGTTCCGCCCCCTCTTCATGACGTCTGCCAATCACTGTCTTTGGAGGGAAGCTTTTTCCGTTGGTTGGCTCAGGACATGCAACAAAACCACCCTTTTTTTGTAATAAAAATACAAATTGTTACCATTGGCTGTACTCCTGGCTTCCCCTTACCCTTCGTTCTAGGATACAGATTTATTTCTTATTTTGTTTGTTTACTAAAACAGCCCAGGCTCCCACTCCATCTTGAGTCGCAGGCCTTGTCACGAGGCTGTTATGCCATAAGTCACATTTAATGGAAACACTCAGAGGCTGGCGTTCCCCAAACAGCAGCAGAACCTCCCCTGGGACCGGGGACCGACACACACCAGACGAGAAAAGAAACACGCGCACCTCTGTCTCTCGCGGATCATTACAACTTTATCCACCAACTCCGATAATTTAAAATTATTCACTGAATAATTTTAAATTCCTTAATAATTGTTCATTAAACACACTCGCGATAGCTAGCATCACTATTTAATTATGCCCTGTCTTGCTCTGTCCCCTGTGACCACTCCACATACCTACCAACAAAATATCAAATTGAATAATAAAATACCCTGCTTCCAATCATCCCAGCTAATATGTCATTTAACATGATTCAAGAGCGTATTATCCTTGAGCATCCGTTTCAATCCCCTGAACAAGTGTGGAGCGAAACCAGATGGAGTACGTCATCTAATTTATAAACATATTACATTCATTACTTATCTAACAATGTTGCATCTATAATTAAACAATGAAACATGAAAATAAATGGACATATAACTTTGAAAATTCTTAATTCACTGAAGATACACTATCATTCACATTCTCTTAATGTTTTCTAACAATTCTATTTTCATTAAACAATTTTTTTTTTCAATGATTATAATCCTTCACACAATCATTTGTGATGAGTGTACCCTTTCTACAAAACCTTACTAAATAAGTTTTTTTTTCTCTTTTTTTTTTTAATTTTATTATTTCACCAGTGGTTTCTCTGACCACATACCTTCATTGAACCAACTTCCAAGATTAGTACACAGTTTGAGTTCTCACACAGCAATGTGTAGCGTAATTACATGAATGTCTATCCTCTGACCAGTACAGAAGCACGTCTTTCTAATGTTTATCTAGCTGAGTTTTGTAAGATCCTTGGTTCCTTTTTCGGGAAAAAACCCTTCCTTCCCTCTCTAAGGCATGTTGATACCCCGTGTTTGATTTTTTTTTATTGTGTGTCACCGACCGTATCACTTACCACGCCGTTGTTAAAGAAGTTGATTCAAACAATACCAGTGAAACAAAACTGAATAGTTTTCGTTACTGCTAGAGCAGGAAAATTAATCTTATTAATCCTAAAATCTCTTATCACAATAATAAAATAGGTTCTAGATTATCGTCAACTACTTAAATCTTCAACGATCCGTTGGCTTATTTCTAGTGCTTAACTATTTTTACTTCTACGTTTTTCAAACTATTTTACAATCAACTCATTCTGTATCGGCGTTTCCCATCTGTATAATTAAAATTTCAGGACTCTGAGACAGCAAAACAATCTTAGTACGACCAGTTACTTTTAACTTACTTCAAGTAAATATAATTATCTTTTATCGTTTACCACATCTTCAAATATTTTCTTATTGCATCCTCGGAAAATCTTTCATGACGGGTTCATGATTATTCACATTTCTTTTCAAACCACTTTAATTTTTATCAAGCCACAATTACTTCTTTCGTGAAATCTTCTAATCGGTGTTCTATGTATATTCTTTATCAAGAGTTTACAATCCTCTTTTCAGAAAATTCTCAGGCGTGTTGTACCACTCTCTACTTTCGTAATGCGACTATAGTTCCGCGCTCGTTCTAGCTTCCACGACGAATAATGACTTTATCTGTCATCTATTGAATTCTAATTGACGACTTTATCCGTCAACAAATCATTTATGCCCCTTTTACCTTCAACGGTCTTTCGGTCAGCATATATCCTTACCAATCATTCAATATCATTTCTCGCAAATTTTCGTCATCATTCTTACTATCACGAGCACTTCCTTTCTCTTGTCTCTTACGATTTTCAACATCAACACATCGCCAATTATTATCATTCCGATTATAAACTACATCTTAATGTCACGTAGTATTTTAGATTTGATTACCTTTGTAAACATTTCAGCAAACCCGTCTCGAATTAATATAACATAACGTAATCAAACCAGATCTCTCTCTTCTTATAATTCGTCGAGGATATTTTCTTTTATTATTATGACAAATGGGGTCTTCCTTTTTTTTATGGAAATCTTCTAACTTTGGCAACATCAGTTGATCAATTTTTTCGTATTCTGGCCACTCCAGAGTTTTAGCCGTCTCTCATATATCTCTTATTATTATTTATTTTTCAACGAAATTGCTACATTAACTTCCGTTCTATATTATTTTTGATGAACTACATCTCTATGTTTTCCAACGGATCCTACACTGCTCGAATAATTATCAGTACGAAACATTAATTTTACAGTTACTATTCTATACTCACTTATTGCTAACTACAAACATTATAATTTGCATGGTCATATTTCCAATATCGGGCGACCAAAAATGCTTCATATATTCTTTAAAACTTCAAGCGGCCATGCACAATCTGCATCCATTTTTCCATTTTCCAAATTATTATTGTTCCTTTTCGCTCGATACTCCAAGCAGTGCTGTTCATTTACGATCGGCAATCCTGTACAGCTTTGTTTTCTCTTTGTTGTCGTAATATTTCTGTAGGACTCCCGGTCGAATACCTTTTCTAGCGTGGGCCTGTTATCCAGAAAATTTTTTGCGCCTCTGTCAACCGCCCTTCCAGCTGTGAGGTCAGGCACCCGGAGGAAAGCAGTCCCCCTCACACATCTGTTTTTCCGCAATGTTCTCATGCCTCTGAAACTCTCTCATTATCCCGGCAGATGTTTCATTTACCTTTAAGAACTTGACATACTTTATGTATTCTCGTTCGCTGCAGACTGTTGATCTTTGATGTATTTGTCTCTTTTTTCTCTGTTTGTTATTGTTCCACTGACGGACAGCTGTAGCCGAATCGACTTAATTTCATCCTTCAACATACTCTTTTCGAGTTCGGTAATCGAACGTGAAAAGCTACTATTTTCACACGCATTGTTTTCTTCTTTTCTTCCGACGATACTTTCAATTTCAGCAAATTTTCCGCAAGACTCTACAGTTCGCAAATCATCCTCAGATTCTCTTCCAGGATCTCTTGTTTCCGTTTCCTTAGAAACTTCATCTTCAATCATTTGATTTTCCCTCGTAGTGCTCCTCAATTCATTCAAATTATTCACCTCGTTTTTCCACTTATCAACAACCACAGCTACAGTGTTTTTCAAATCTTCATGCTCCACTCATTGTAGGTTTTATTTCCTGGTCTACTGTTTTTCGCGAATGCTCTGTCATTTTTCGATCCGTCTCTCCAAACGTTTTTTCCATGCACTGACGTGCAGTTTCAGTTTCGATCTTATTCATATCGGCATCCCCGCTTCTGAAATCAGATCTTACTTGTTCGCAAATGGCGATTCGCTGTTCATTCAACTGTAGACTTATATCAATTTTCAAGCTTTCACTGAGAGCCGCAAATCTTTCGCTTATCCGATTTTCGATTTCATTTTGTCTTTCCATCATTAAACCAAATTTTTCGTTCATGCTCGCGCTCATTTCGCAAATAATCTTAGACTGTTGTTCCAGCATAGTTTTAAACATTAACATCATGGGATTACATGCAACATTTACGCAACCCGTACTCTGAGTATCACTTTCAGATTGAGCTACCGCTTGTTGAATCGCTTCATTAGTTGGAGGGCACGTGATTGTGTCCTCACTTCCGGTTTGACAAGGATTTTCTCTAACTTCCATTATCCCGGCATCGACTGGAGACTGTGCGCTTTCTACACTCACAGAGTCTATCGTTTCTGAAGTTGAAGCATCGGTACTTTGCGACATGTTGGTTGATTTTCCTGACCTGAGTAACATTCACTCAATCCACTAGCGTACGATCGCGTTACCAACTTTCTAATCCTACGCACTGATTTATAAAATTCTTTACAAACGACATCAAATTAAACCTCTCAGTAAACCACATTTACGACCATTAACATTTCAATCAATGCAAACACACCGCGAATTTAACCCGGAAAATCAGTAACACACAAGAAAAAAACTTTCTGATTACCAAAATGCATAAAGATTTGGACCGCACCAAAATACTGAAAGCAAGAAACTCATACTAGTCTCAGCATAGTCAAACAGATATTCTACACTCAAACACAGAATTTTTCAACGCTGGTCAGATGAAAATTCTTACCTTCAGACATTAACCTTGGAAGTTGTTTCAACGTAACTTTCCCAAAGAAATATTCCATCATAATATCAACACAAAAATAAGAGACCATCACACTACAAATCAGGACAACACAAAGGCGAACAAACAAAAACCATCACACCAAATTTCAGTCCTATGCCAACTCAAAACTCTTTGAACATCGACTTAAAAAAATCAACAAAACATCAAACATATAATATGCTCCATCCTGCTTTCGCCTGCATCCAAAACTAAATAAAACAAAGTTCAAATGACATAACAAAACCTGTATGTTTAACATAGATCATATGATTATTTTTTAAAAAAATCTCCATCTGGTTCGGCACTGCACTGAAATAAAAATAATGTTATAATAATAATGGAATTGAAACTTTTGCATCCACCCGTTTATTTTTTTTTTTTTTTTTTCGTTAGCCCCACGTTCTGGGCGTCATAATTTGAAGTGTTCCCTATGTTAGGAAAGCGACTTCTCGACCTTACTGTGGCCGTTCACTACCAGTTATTAATTTCCAAATAATATTAAGTATTAAAAAAATCAGGTGGGCGCCAGAGATTGGAGTGTACCCTATTCTGAGGGAAGCGACATCCAGATCTCAAAGTATTGTTACTTAAACATGAATTATTAGACAACTAGAATTATTAATAAACTCAAATGACACATTACATGATTGGATGGGATCTATTGAAAACAAAGTTCACAATCTGACTTTACTTTTTCTTATGTATTTTTATCGTTTCCTTGACAAGATTTTACAAAGATTAATTTTCTTTTTACAACACAAGGGTACATAACTTTCTCGGTGGAGCAAGAGAGTCTGTCTCAGAGCGATAACTAGGGTAAAAGACGATGATGCAAAAGTTCCTTTTTCTGAATGGTGGTTACCGTGCAGGCGAATCTACATTGTGCAGTCGGTGGGTTGACCAGCTCTCCATCACGGCCGGCTGCCTCACTGCTGTTCCCACTAGTCCGCTGTTCGGTCGATCCACACCTCTCCGTCGGTAGTCAACAAGTCTCCCTATCGTCTTCTCGCGCTGCCTCGAAGAAGCGTCGTGTTCCGCCCCCTCTTCATGACGTCTGCCAATCACTGTCTTTGGAGGGAAGCTTTTTCCGTTGGTTGGCTCAGGACATGCAACAAAACCACCCTTTTTTTGTAATAAAAATACAAATTGTTACCATTGGCTGTACTCCTGGCTTCCCCTTACCCTTCGTTCTAGGATACAGATTTATTTCTTATTTTGTTTGTTTACTAAAACAGCCCAGGCTCCCACTCCATCTTGAGTCGCAGGCCTTGTCACGAGGCTGTTATGCCATAAGTCACATTTAATGGAAACACTCAGGGGCTGGCGTTCCCCAAACAGCAGCAGAACCTCCCCTGGGACCGGGGACCGACACACACCAGACGAGAAAAGAAACACGCGCACCTCTGTCTCTCGCGGATCATTACAAACATATGACGAGTTTAATCCTTAAGAAAATCGTTTTTACTTACGGTGACGGAATGGAGTATTTTACAACTAGTTTGAAATAGATTATAACTGTTGACTCCAAAGAACATGAATGTGTATATATACTTGGGCGACAGTATTAAAATTTCTAAATTCTTTAACAGTTCTCTGAATGAAGCAGTACTATTAACCTCACACATCGTACTTATTACTAGCTTTTGGGCTTTGAAAATTCTGTTTTTATAAGAATTCTATCGGAACACTTACTTACTGTCGGCTGAGGTTTCAGGTTTCCAGTCGCCATCTGTAAGTACCTGGCTAGGATAAAACACAACGGAGACTTAGCGTACTTAGAATGAGGACGTAGGTACTCTTCGGAATGATCTCTAAATCTGTGGGTAACTGGATTTATTACAGAAAAATGTTGCATGGTATTATTACATCGATAGGTACATAAATATGAAGTTTTCCGCTACTGAAAATAGTGGATTATGGGATCCAAAGTAGTAGCAGTTGCTTCCTGAGCTAGCGGAGTGGAGAATGATAGATTTTCCCCAAAAATGGCTTTTTTGGTCTACAACACGTCTGGCCTACGTAATTTCACATCGCGATCAGGGGTAGCGTCGCTACCGCCAAGAAACGTTCCCGGATCTGAAAGTGGTGAATTCGATTCTCCCATTGGCTGAATATCATGCCGTATGGACGTGTACTTCAGGTGCTAAATAGCTGTGTCCCTCGTGAAGGTTGGCATTGTTATCCATAAAAATCACATCAGCCATAAGGAATTGAGGTTGGTTGAGGCAAATAGCTTGTAGGAGTTTCCACAGGATGATGGAATACGACACGGCACTCACGGACACACCACGATGCTGAACTTTAACTGTATAACGCTTTGTGTGTCCCATAACACGGTGAACAAAACATTGTTGGGGATGTGGTATGTTTCCATTCCAAGGAGGATTGTTTGGAGGACTGTTGAAAGATGTGAACCCAACACTCGCGCCCCTGTAACAATTCGTGCCATGAAGTCCTTCCTTAGTGTACCGAGTTATATGCAACAAGGATAGACCTATTCCGTTAATTTTGTGTTCCAGGAGGGGCTCCCTACGTGCACAGTTTTTGCGAAACTCCAGCAGCTCATTGCTGATGTAGTAAGCAGTTCCATGTGAAAAATCAATAGCACGCGCTACGTCAACAATCATCACATGCCTATCATTAAGAATGATTTGTTTCACACGCTACACTGTGGTTTCTGTTAAAACCTCCGCAGGATGCTTCTGATCTCTGATGTTTCAACTTCCATGTTAAACTTTTAAATCCAATTGAACACAGTTTTCAGTGATTAACAGTTCTCACAATTCACTAGACGCATTTCGCTATGAACGTCGACTTTGGACAGTCCTCTTTCCAACAAACAAGCAAAAAAGGACAATCACATTCTGTTATTGATGTGTTCACTCTTACATCACACTCGCCATATTTTCTGGCTGCCACTGACTGTTCGGTTGCCCATATGACGTCGTGCACCCGCGACGACAGACATATATATGCTGCCATCGGTTGGCATAATTAACAAACGGAATTTATATATGTTGTATGGTAAACGGGTGTTTTTGTGACTTACTTATTGATATACCCGTGTAGCATCTCTTGTCAACAACACATGTAACGTGCCGTTCTCCACCATGCATCGTCGCGCTTCACCTGGCCAAAGAAACACGTGACGGATTGGACATGCCGATTGGCCAGGTGGACCGAACGCTGCAGACGAGCAATAGGCTACGGTTGTTTAACATTACCCAAACCTGTAATAAATGGTTTTCTGTACAAGACGAAGACAGCTGTCTAGCGGTCAAAACTTCGGATTTACCAATCAAGACGCAACGTCATAGGGACAGCCAAGATATATCAGAGGAAGAGTTCTCACAGAAGACATTGGTATCATGAAGTAGCTGCAGCAAACAGATGCAGTAACAACAAATAGAGGCCTATCGTTAAACCATCTCCCATCATCGTGGCAGCAGATGAATTTTGCAAGGGACTTGAGACACATCGATTGGGACATGTACAAAGCATTTCTGGCGGAACACATCAATAATGTCCCCTCAATTAACGAACTCGATCCCTCTGGCCTCTCATTCTGGAGGACGCGGATTCGATTCCTGGACCGGTTAACTAGATTTCGATTTCCATGATTTCCCTGAATCAATCAAGGCAAAATTCGGGATGGTTCCTTCAAAAGACGATGGCGGAATTCCTTTCCGTTCCTGGCCTCTAGTCCTTTCCCACCTCTAATGACTCCACTGTCGACGAGGGGTAAAGCCATAACCAAAAAACACAAAAAAAATATCTTGGTACCAGCGTACCCATGGTCACGTTCGTAGATTCCGCTAATGAAATAGTAGAACTAGCGTCACCTATTACACGACCACAACAAGAACGCTCCAGGTAATTACCGCCAACATCAACTCACTAGAGATAGGCAAGATACTTGCTTTTCTGGCACCTATGCAACATAAATAGACTAAAGCTTGAAATAATGACCGAAGTCAAGATACGCCAACAACGAGATTGGGCAGAACTGATAGAAACAATCAACGCCACTGCATGCATGGCGAGTCACGAACAGCATGCTCCGACGGCGCCAAAAATTGTAGTCGGAAACAAAGTGAACTGTGAACCTATAGAGATATATAACGCTCTCACTGAAAACTATGAGGCAAATTTCATCTCGGTAGGTGATGGTGCTCATATTGGCATCGTCTTTCTGCAACTCCAATAGTATCTATCCTCGGTACCGCCACAAGAAAACGTCATCGATTTGACCACAACAGAAGAAGCGACTGCCATGTTAAGTTCTGCTGAAACGAAAAACGCTAATGGATGCGACCACGTTGGTATACAGCTTCTCTGTCATTTACCAGCACAAGCGGTCAGTTACACAATAAATGTTTTCAATAAGATAACGACCAATGGTGAACATCCAGAAGTGTGGAAGATGAACTTGGAAATCGTTCCAGTGCCCGAAGCTGGCACAGCCCGTTATGCCACCAAATCTTACAGGCCAATTAGTCTCCTGCCTACGCTGTCCAAAATACTCGAGAAAATATACATAAGGAGACTTGTCCGCCACGTAGAGTAAGAAGAAAACCCTCTGAACAAAGAGTTTGGATTTCGTAATGGGTATTCCACATCACAAAAACACCTACATCTCATAGAATGATGCAATAGGAGCCCTCGAGGGAAGAGAGTATTTAGGCGCCATCTTTCTAGACGTCTCCCGCGCTTTCGATTCTGTGTCGTATAATGGTCGCCTCTGAATATTCTTTTATAATTGGAATTTTAAATTCTTCTCCCATTTACTATTATTATTTACAGATTTTAAATCTAAATTCCTTAAGCGTTTTTTTGGAAAATTATTTATCACTAAACTTGGCAATTTATTCCAATCCCTGACACCTACCAACGAAACAAAATTTTCCCACTCTCTTGTGCATGAAATCGAGCGCAAGCTTGCGGTCATGAACGCCTTTCCCCTTCCATGCACCATTCCTAATTCTTTGACCAATATCTCTCCAACCACCATCACCAACATATTCCTGTACATTCCCTGCACTCTCTTCACCCTCCTCCATTCCTCCAATGAGTCCCAACCCAGCTCCCTAATCATATCAGTTACAGACTGGGCCCTGTGAAATGCGATGACGATTAACATGCAATACTAGCAAAATTAAAGCGATAATAGTGGCGAGAAGAAGTGTATCTCCTCTTCAACTAGTCAGACTACTTGGTGAAGACACCAGGTGGCCTTTTAGCTGGTGGTGACCACTGTCAAACGACTAGCATGGAAAACCCTTTTATAAAAATTACGAGCAAAAGCAATGGGCAGAATGAAGGAGTTGTATCCATTGCTTAATCCTTGCATCCAGCTAAAGCAATAATTACAATAACTCAACCAACAGGCCTCTGCTTGAATAGGCTGTGAGAGTGTGGGGTAATCCTGCCACTACACACCTGAAACTGCTACAAATAATTCGGAATAAGGCAATATGGTATGCCTACAAACTACCAAAGGAAACAACTGTGACCATTCAGCATCAGATCAGCATACTACCGCTACTGAAGAACTGTTTCACGGTAGCAGCACAGATGCGAGGAACACACCGAACCATTAATCAATCAACTTGGCTCACTTGAACATTTCGACAACAGAAGTAGTAGGTGAGTGAACCTAATAAATGAATAATATAAAAATCCTAAAATAACAACCAGGACATATCACTAACATACCAAATTTTAACCAAGAACCTGATATGAAAAATCCATAAATGATATAGCAACAATGAGAAGCCATAAATAATTTAGAAGGAGATGCGCCTCCTGTGCAAGCACCAACAGCCAGTCTGCCAGTCAGTCAGCATAATTTGTGTATTTAAGGGACATGCCAACAGACTATTAAGTGAGATGTCGATCATCATAGAGCCCACAGTAAACGAGAGACCGTCGTCAAGGCAATGTTTCTATGGCTCCAGTCCGAAGTGAACCTAGGACTCAGGATATTGACCTGTCGAAACCACATTGTAAGCTTTACCATCATAACCTGTTGGGCCTAAAGCTGTTGGACTATACTATCTAGTGATCTGTTCTTCGCCTATATTGATTCATTCTGTAGCAGGCTTTGTTTTGATATAATTTCTGTCTCATCCCCAGATGTATAATTGAAGTGTCCCAAAGCACACTATGATAAAGTAAGTGTTGCTCCCGACCGATAAGGCACATTTTAATAGACAACCGAACCCAACTTAAGGTGGGTCAGGGCCCGCTCTAGCAGTTTTGCCGCCCCCGCACAAATAGACGAATATTATGTAGAATTATATATTTAAAAAAATAATTACAATAATTTTTAATCGAATAAAATATTTAATTTTAATTTTTAATAAAATCATATATTCATAAATAAACTTATTGAATTTTGATCTAGCGTCACGAAATAGATAAATTAATTATGAAATATCTGTACATAGCCACAAATTAACCATATTTTTTACATTTTTAAATGCTATTACAAATTGATATTATCACACAAACAATCTAATTGCCATTATTTTGAAAATAAAACGAGATTACATCAAATACACTAAAATCACAAAAAACTTTTTTATTACTTTCAGTTTGCGAATTTTTTATTAGATCTTTAAATTTACTTCATCAGCAATTTCATACTCAATTGCCAAAATGGCTAAATCATCAAATTATCAATTTCTCGGTTTTCGTAAATGCTTAGCAAGGCGTCGTATACATCTCCCAAATGAAATTTTAAAGGGTTTAATGCCTCTATCCTACTCTCCCATCTAGTGTCACTCCACGTTTTCAAAGTTGAACCCTGAACATGCTTTAAAGGTATTGCCCATCGAAAAGTAGATGCCAAAAAGAATAAATATTTTTTTTTTTTTTTTTTTGACCATGTTGAAGAAATTAGCGGTTTCCAAGGATGCTTTTGCCATTACTAACAAGATTGAAAGAATGGCTACATCACGGAACATAGAATGCTCGCGAATTATATTGTTTAATTCTAGATTGCACTCCTGCTTTATTGCCCCTCATAATGGACCCATTGTCAGTCCCTGTCCCCTGATATCCTGCAAATTTAAACAAAAGTGATTAAGTTCTCCAACTATAATGTCAGACATTTGTTTTCCTGTGGATCTTTCGACTGGTAAGAAGCCTTAAAAGCTTTCATTAATTTTAATTTCAGCATCAGGATTAAATTTATTGGTTGAAACATATCTGATTACAAGAGTAATTTGCTGTATCTTATTAAAGTCAGGAGTACAGTTTAAAATTATGGAAAAATATTAGAATTTTTTATTTCATTAATAACATGAGACTTTACACTTTGATGCATCAGATCTACTATCCAGGTTTGCATATTTTTCCCAAGATATTGAGCTTTAGTCTCTACTTTTTAGAGCACTCAACGGACGTGCTCTTCCATAATGAGATCGTATTCAGACAGTAACTCAATTATTTTTAAGAACTTACTATTATTATGCTCAAACAACTTGTCGCTTGTACCTTGAAAAACCAGACAACTTTTACCAAGCATTTTGGTAATTGCAACGATTCTTAGAAGCACCTCATTCCAATGATTTATTTCGGCATTAATAACTCTTTGAGTGGCAGCATCTACAGTTTTACAACAATTTAATATTTCTTTCATTTCTAGCCATGATTTTTTTGGCTGAATATGATTTTTCGAAATTTCATGCTCTTTTAAAGTTTCGTCGAGGTGCTTCCAATTTTTAAAACCCTCCTTTGAGAGAGAACTAACTAAACAGCCGAAAATTTTGCAACAGAAGCAGTAAACGCAGTTTTGTGAGAGATAGTAGCTAATCTCGCAATATTTGCTCTCCATAGCTTAAAATTCGTGCATAACATTTTGCGCTAAAATGTCGATATGTGTAATTGGAAGTTGTAATTATGCAATAGTTTAGGTGGACCTTGCCTTACTAAAAAGCTTCTTACGGCGTCTCGTAAAATTCTTGGCCACAAAGTTTTAGAACGCCTTCTGTGAGTCTCACGTTGGTGTCAGTTCCAGTTGGTTTAGAAACTTCGTTCATTTGTTTGCTATTATTCTCTGACGATTCTGTACTTTTTTTGTATCCTGACCTGATATTGGATTCTAAGATTTGTTTTGGTAAACACTGAATACAGTATATTTTTTTAACGCGCCAGATTGATTCTGCCTTTCCGCTTCCTTTCCCAACCTTCTTTTTTTTGTACTGGTAACCAGATATTTTTCTTTGACCGTCAGACATTTTGGAAGAGGCACGCATGTAACTCAAACAATATACACTATAAAATAATATAAAAAGTAAATATTTATCCTTGTTCTAAATAAGCTAAAACCATAACTAAGATAAATTATTCTCAGTCGATATAAAAAAATATTTATGCACAACACAAAATATTTTCCATAACCTGTGAACATAAAGAAAGCCTAGTGTTACTACACAGTCAAAGTTTATTCGCGGAGGATACGATCCGTAAATTTGCTGCAAATACAGAAACCGTGTATACAGAATGGCAATTTCTATAGGCTTAAACGGAATACGTTCCAAGTTCACAAACAAAAACAAAAAAATAAAAAAATATAAAAAAAATGATGTTGTGGAGTGAATGTCGCGCAATGCACTTATTAAAACAACTGACAAAGTTATTCACATTCACTAAAATTGTTAATGAATTTATTTTTGTTGAGACGGTTTGCAAATGCAGTAATTAGAATATCTGTAAACCGCATTCATATATATAATAAGCATCATGGGTCATTATATATTAGCAGTTAACATTCTTAATTGAATATACTATGGTATGTGAAGTAACTAATCTGTAATCAGCAGCTGGTAATATTATTCATTTATTAATGATTGTAAGTACTGTCCCACACCCACTAAATTACAGTATTTTCACAAGCGAACAAAGCTAGCGTATGTAATTTAACCCAACCATAACACTTTCAATGCCTGTATCTAATTTGTGCAACAAATCTGTGAGGCTCGGATTACAAGAAGAAATTATTATGCAAATTATTCCACTTCGATTTCCATATTGATTTGGTTCATCAATTCAATAAAATAAATACTCAGCATCTCCCGCCAAGCACTATCGATTCCGTGTGTTAGAGCCTAGCTGCAATTGCGAAAATCACTCCTTTTCACCACGTCTAGTAACTTGTGGGCAGTATAACGTCGGAATCAGTGCAGGTAACCGAGATCAGGTGTAACAGCCCCCACCTACCGCGCTTCTGTTGTGCGCTTTTTTCGTTGTGCGCTTTTGTCGTTGTGCGCTTATGTCGTATATCCAACTAAATAACAGTTTAATCAGAGATGTACTTACCTTTAGAAATTATGAAATTCTGAAGTAAATTTTATGAACTTCCACTTATCACTAATAACGTAATACCGTAGTAAGACTAATGCTGTTGTGTAATGAAACCACTTTTATAATTAGCAATAATAAGCAGGTTGAGACAACAAAAGTCGAAACAGCGTTCTACTCGCATGCTAAGGCCCAATTCACACAGAAGAGACATGGCGCGGACTTCGGGCAGAGACATGGCGCGGACGCGGCGCATTTTGAAGTTACTCCTATGGCGGAATTCACACAGAGGCGGCTGGACAACGGCGCAACCCTATGAGGTCCGCGCCCCATCTCTTCTAAGTCTCTAGGGGCGCACCCAAATAGCTAAGAACTGTAAGTTTTTAACGAACGAAAAAATCGGTATGTGGATTTTTTTTTATTAATTGGGTATTTAACACATTAATATCATTAATATTTTTCTCACTCTTGCAGCCGAAATGGCGCCCCTAAATTTTAGCGCACCGGGCAAATGCCCGGTTTACTCACACCCCCTAGAGCGGGCCCCGGGTGGGTATACATTAGGTGAACGCAAACAAATTCATGCGGCCGAATGGATGTGGCCGAATCTGTGTGTTGTTGATTAAAAATTTGATTTTCCTCCACATTACAATAAAGGAATGCGTTGTTTGTCATTCTTTCATGTTCTCGGGTTTATGCGGTACAAATATTTTTACATTTTTCATAAAAATGGCGTCAGAAGTTGACTTAATCATTGAGGGGGCGTCCATAAATTACGTGAGGTGAAATAGGGTGCGGGATCCGGCGAAATCCCACCAAATCTCACCAAGGAGAGAGGGGGGGGGGGTCAACGGAAATCTCACGTGAGATTTTCAAAATTTCTTTTGGGCTGTACAGCTAAAAAAAATGGTCTTAAAATGACGCGAAAGTCGATTTTAGGGGCATTTTTCATCGAAAAGTGGGAGTGTAAACAACTTTCGAATGTTGAGACCTAAAAAAAAAAGCTCTAAAAAGTTGCGAGGGCGATCTCTAGAGGACGGTCTCACGGACCGAATCTCACCAGAGGGGGGAGGGGTCGGACCAGATCTCACGAAGTCTCACCAGAGGGGGATGGGGAGGGTCCGAAATTCCGGAGAAACACCTCACGTAATTTATGGATGCCCCCTGATAGTGAATCATACATTATTATGCATGTAATGAAACATGAAGAAGCAGGAAATCACAACAACTTTGGTGGATGACTTCTTTTATTCAAAAGTAGAAAAAAGCATGGCGGGATAGACGATCCTGCAGATGCAATTTTTGACAATTTCTGCAAAATGAAGTCGACCGACTTTGAAACCTTATTGCAGCAGATTTCAAAGCAAAATACAAAATTCAGGGAACCGATATCGGCCACAGAAGGGTTAATGGTGACTTTACGATTCCTGGTTACAGAAGATTCATTCACAAGTTTCATGTACACATTCGAAAGTTTCAAAACAGCTTATCTCAATGAAGTACGTTGTGCTATTATTGTATATCTTATTGTATATATATTAGACGACCCGTGCGAAAATTTCGCGAATAAAATGCGATGAATAATGAGGTTGAATGCTTGTAATATAATTAAAAGTAGAACCATACTTTCGTAGCAAATATATACACTTATTTTATAGTGTAATAGGTATGCATCAAATTATTTACTACATATTACGAAACAGTTAGGAAAATTTAAAACAATCTGTATTTATGACTGTCACTGACCTTAACAGAATACAACCAACCTGAACAAAATGAACACGACATATAGACATATCTGTTATAATTGTTGTCGTGAGAATAAAATAATTACATTGGAATTGTATAGCAAAAAGAAAGTGTTTCCGTAACAGAAAAAAGTATCCGAAAAGCTATTTATTGAATAAAAAAAAGTTTGACATCTCTGAACTGTTTCATACGTGCTACCACTTTCAGCACCTAATTCCAAAAAATTCTTTCTTAAGTTATGATTTTACCTAAATGGAGACCTTAATCTTTAGAACGATATGATATTTATCGATTTCGGCTATGTATCGAAAAAGATAAATGGCTTGTAATAATAAAAAAAAACAACAACAAACATACAAAAAAAAAAAACACTCTGTAGAAATAAATTGATACTTTTGCCCTTTAACGGCCGAATTCCAAAAAATTCCTTTTATAAAATATGGCGTGACCAAAGCAGCCACCTAGGTGTTTAAAAGGATACCTCATTTATCGATTTCGGTTAGTTGTCAAGTAAGATACAAAAAAAAAAGTTTTAGAAATGATGATATTTTTTTTCCCTTAAGGGTTGAATTTGGAGAAAGTTTTGTTTAAAATATGATGTGACCAAAGCGGACAATTTAATATTTAAAACGATACCTCATGTATTAATTTCATTTAGATATCAAGGGAATTAAACAGAGCGTGACAAAAATATGCGTTGTAGAGATATTAATACTTTTGCAGTCTAAGGGTAGAAATATGAAATATGTATTTCTTAAAATGTGGTTTAACAGAACCGAAGACCTTACGAAGACCTCAGTCTTTAAAATGATGACTCGTTTATCAATTTTGTTTAATTA
The DNA here is from genome assembly GCA_031002005.1 of Vandiemenella viatica. Lineage (NCBI taxonomy): Eukaryota > Metazoa > Arthropoda > Insecta > Orthoptera > Morabidae > Vandiemenella > Vandiemenella viatica. The sequence goes on along the minus strand of CM061920.1, from coordinate 342,607,846 downwards.
TCAATGGAGATAAATGACTCGAGACACAAAAGACGTGTTTTAGAAATAGTTCTATTTGTGCTATTTATGCCCTAATAGAGTTCAATTCAGTTCTTTAAATGTGATGGGACATCAGCGGAAACCTTAATTTTTAGAATGATACCACATTTATCTATTATGGTTAGATATTAATGGAATTAATTACTCGTGACACAAAATGTAAAACCATTTATACTTTTTCACATTAAGGGTTAAATTCCAAAAATAAATCTTTCTTATTATATGATGTCACCAAAGCTGAGACATTACTACTCATAATCTTACTTGATTTATCGATTTTGATTAGATATCCAGGCAAGGGCGTAGCCAGGATTTTGTTCAGGGGGGGACAGGCAAGAGAAAACTGATAATATGCATGCTACAAAAGCATTTATTAATGGAATACGTTTATATTAATCAATTAATTAATGTAATTAATAAATATTACAATTACACTAAAAGTAATTTTTTGAACAACTTCATCTGAAATTTCATAATAATTTTCTTATAAACATTTTCTGTGTACACCAAGCATATGCAGACAGTTTAGATGGTTCTCAAGCATCGTTGACATCAGCCATGTTTTAACAAGGCGCAGTATAGAGAAGGACTGTATGTTGCTTGTTGTACAAGGCTGAGCCAAGGAAATTAGGATTGCGTTTTTTTTTTTTCGCACAAAAGGATATTACCGCCTCATTTAAATTTTTCATAATGTCTAGTTCTCCAAGGTTTTTAGTTGTCATACCCTTTTCCTTCCATAGTTTATCCCATAGTTCGACTTCATAATCAAAAAAAATTTAAGTTATAGTATTTTTAAATCAACCAATAACATACTTAAACTTTAACTAGAATGTAACTGTGGATTTGAATCCAACAATGCGGGAGCTCGCATCATTTGGCAGTCTGGCTGAGCCAGCACCTAATTAAGCGGATCCGCAATCCGTGAAATGGGGTGAAGACATGTTTCAGTCTTCGTCACCTAGCCTCCTTGTTGTTACTTTCCGGTCCTACTCGTTCTCTATCGCAGTAGTTACCATTTTTTTTTTTTTTTTTTTTTTTTTTTTTTTTTTTTTTTTTTTTTTTTTTTTTTTTTTTTGCCACGGAATTCTAATTCATAATAAATTTTTGGGCGGATCCCCATTTTTATAAGCGTAAGACGAAAAACCAGTCTCGCATGGGTAAGCCGTCACAAACGGAAACACAACCATGATAGCATTCTCATGGCGCGGTTATGACTCTTTTCAACGAACGATTTATTAATTCTCGAAAGGACACGGAATCCTTGTGACCCTTCCACGGAACCATTTAGGAACCACTGCTCTACCGGTTGTATCGCCCCGTTTACCTGTAACCGTCAAGTTGACATTTGAATCACGGCAACAAATGTCTTCCTTAGTGATCATAAGTAAATGTATTCAGTCTTACGTTTTTATAAGAACTCGTGTTTGTTTTTGTTGTATACATTACTGTAATTTGAGTTATGTAGCCCTATTATAAACCTATGTCCGAGTCGTATACAGAAAAAAGGTATAATTAGAGTAGTTTCTGTGGACGAAGTAGAAACAATACAAAAAGAAGGTTACAGCTACTAACAGCTATTTCAAAATCTATTGAATAAATGATGTGTTAAAATTTTTTGTTTTAAACTGTACTTCGTCGTATTTGAGATTTCTTTTAAAAAAGTGGATTTTAATTTCCTAATTTGCAAATTCTGTAATATCTATTATAACAAAGTTTTCACTTCCATACACGTTGACATAATTGTTCAGTTTGAATATTTCAAGAAATAATGTCAAAGCTTTCGTTTAGTGTTTGATGAATGGACGTCTCAAAAAATCATCTATATTTAAACATTTATGTTCATCGCAAAGAAACACATTTTAATATCAGCTTGCTTAGAACACGAGGTTCCTGAATCATTGATTATTGCATCAGTTTGATCAAAGAACGACTGACAAGCTTTGGTGTTGCTGTTGAAACTGATGTTATCGGCCAAAGACCTGATGGGACAAGCATCAGAAAAACGTTCTGCCTTTGTCTCTGTAATTGTACTTTTCACACAGCACACAAGTGGCAGTTGTTGACATTTTGTACCCCTCCCCCACAAAAAAAAAAAAAAAAAAAAAAAAAACTGAAAGAAATTGTATGCACAGAATCAACTTTGACTCGGACGTAGACCACAAAGACCTTGACGCCACAATTGAAGCACAAAGCGTGACCGTAACACTGGTTCATCCACATACTGAGGTGATACCCAGACTTAATGATCTCAAAAAAAGTGCAGAAAGTTAATTTTTTTCAAAAACGAGGAGGTAGAAAGGGTTTTCTCGGCTGCTGGCTGTATATGTAATTCTTTGCAAATAAAGTAATAGTTTCAGTGCTTATTACGAGATTCGTAGATTAGTAGATTTTTTTTCAAACTGACATGATTTATTGTAAGGCATGTAATACGATTTGAAACTGAATACTCACCTTAATTGATTATTTACTAAATAACTAGAGTTAGATTTATAACAAAAAGTGTAAAAGCGCAATATATAATCCCAAAACACTGCTCCAGAGACACTATGAAGGAATTTACACAACGTATGAAAATAGATCCCTTTCAAAAATCGTATAGATTCAGCAGGGTGATTGGAACTACATTGTTGGACAGATACAGTGCGCCGGACTTTCAAATCGGTTCCAATGGCAGCTGCAGTTCTGGTACTTGTGTTTAAAATATTTTAGCTCTCCGTGTCTGCGTTGCTGCGATGATCTTTTCTGACAGACATTACTCTATTAATATGATCCATACATGTATACATGTTGATCGTCTTTGATTGTAATGCAGAGGCAACAGGTTACCGTAATCCTGAGTATTCAATCCAACGCATATAATGAATTCTGGCTTCATAGCAACACACTGTAAATGGGAAGCACTTTTCTTTGCCGCATCATTCCCTTCTCTAGAAACATTCGAAAGTCCATTGACAATGTCTTCAAAATGCTCGTTCAAATGGGAAAACACATATATTATTGAGAGCAGCGGGTCCCATATAAAAGCTAAAATATTTGGCACGTACTTTCCCCGTAAAAAGGTTTCTTGTAAAAAGTTTATGATGTACTATATGGTACTAATTGTGTTACATATTTCTGTAATTTGATTTAAATTATTTACAACCGGGTTAAATCTGTGGATTGCGCAATAAAAATATAAGGCTTTTTTATATTTCTCTTTAAAAAAAAAATTGAATCCCACCAATATCACCCGCTAATGTAGAACACCCTTCATTTCCTTTGCTTACACAACTGGCAGGTCCATGTCCTTCGTTTTCTAAAAACCTGTCAATTTTTGATGCTATGATTTGTCAATCACAGCCATCAGTTCTACGAATTCGAGAAATTTATTGCGGATTGTATTTTTATCTACGTCACAAAAACTGATTTTTATGGAAAGCTGTTCTTTACCAGCTATGTCACACGTCTCATCTGCCAATACAATATAAGTCTTCTTTGCGGCCTACATTATTTCACTTTTAATGACTAAGCCGCACAGGGTAATGGTTTAGTTTTGAATCTGTGGGGAGATATAACTACAACACATTTTTCGTAACCTAATAATAATAATTGATAAAATTGCGATGGCGCGGCCCTCCCTGCACCCCCGTCTTTATCCTTTCCTCTTCCAACCTATTTTTTCCCTCTACTAACCTTTACTTCAAATTCTTTCAGTGCTTCTGGTAAATTATTCATCACTTCTGGTGGCAATTTATTCCAGTCCTTACACCATTTCCTACGAAAGAAAATTTTGCCACACCCTTATCCCTGAAATAAAGTGCCAGCTTGTGGTCATGGTCAACCTTGCCCTTCCAAGCACCTCTCTTAATTTTCCCACCAATATCTTTCCATGCTTCATCTCCAGTATAGGCCTTGTACACTCCGATGACTTTCTTCACCCTCCTTCTATCCTCCAATGAATCCCACTCCAGTTCCTTTATCATATTAATTACCGATTGTGTTTTGCGTTAATTTCCAAAGACAAATCTAGCAGCCCTCCTCTGCACCAATTCCTGTATTTGATACCCAAATGTGGGTCCCAAACTACGCCAACATATTCCGGCAGTGGTCTGGCCAGAGTTTTGTAACCCAATTCCCTTACTTCTCTAGTGCATCCCCTGAACACTCTTTCCAACAGGTGAAGGATTTTGAACCACTTTCCTATTACCTGTCCAATGTGTCCTTCCCAGTTAAGTCTGGTATCAAATGTTACGCCAAGGTATTTCATTTCGAGTCTTCAATAACTAGCTCCTTCCCCACTTTAAAATTATAACTAACCTTTAGCTTTTTAACTGTGTACCTAATAATCTGGTTCTTCTTTGGATTTATCTTCATCCCAATTTTTCAATGTGCTGTTTCAAAACAAGGACACTTGAATCAATTATTAGTTTCAACAGGTCTTCATGAACACCTTGATGTTGCTCTTCCTAAAGGCAAGTCATTTGTATGGTGTACCACAGAAAATAATCTAAGATATAGATGACACGATATATCTATTGTCGATTATATATTTAAAAGTATTTTATTTCGTTTATCATTATTTATTTGTTACATTTATTTTGTTGCACATTTGATATATAACATGTGATTCTGTTTATTTAAGTAAGCAGGAAAGTAGTAAGCATGTATGTTTACGATACGTTTAAATATCAATTAGAAAATTAAAATAAACGACGAACTGATCGGTCACTTGAACTTGATCTCCGTTTTTTCGGCGTTGTATTTGAGAACGCCGTTCTGGACAGGTTTGGACTATCTGACATTTCATCACTTGTGATATCTGCAGCATTATTACATCGATGATAACTGGGCAAGCAACGTAATGCTTTTACAAATAATAAAAAGAAAGAAAAAAACTCCGCTTCTGGGCTAATATGCCAATATCATTTTCAACAACACGTGACGCTCTACTAAGCCGTTTATTAAATATTTTGTTTCATCGTCTGTCGGGAAAGGGCTCATTAAATAAGTCTGCAGTGCGAAACATTCGTCGCCTACAAAAACTTGAGGGACGGGGTATCCAGACTAGGCAATGGTTTCGAAGATAGAATGGTTTCACAGTGAACGAATTCACAATAAATGGAGGAATTTTGAATGATGCTAATGTCGCTGTGCCAGCCGTAGCTGTCAATATCAACTACAAGGAACTTTAAATATGGATCAACAACTGCCAGTAGAATGGGAAAAAATGTAACAGAAATAGCTTGAGACAGTATTGTTAGGACATTTTATTTTCACGTGTTTTCCGTTCACATTTCCAATGCAATTCGGAAAGTGCCAAGGTTTTCTGAACTCTCCTCAGAGTTTTTCACACATCAGTCGGTCGGAACAGGCCCACCGTAAGCGGGCGTGCAAGGCGTGCACCTCACGCGGGCGGTACTTCCAGGGGCGTGGCAAATCGGGTGATCGACTGTCGCCGCAGGGACATTGGAAGAGCTACCATTTTTTTTTTTTTTAGCACAACTGTGACGTCGGTGACACTCGGGGTAATAATAACGGGGCGGCAAAATAATGTTCGAAGGGTCGGAAAACGCACATTTTTTGACCCGATTCAGAAAATTCCTGGATCCACCACTGTCTGTAGTTATACAGGGGGTGGCATAATTGGTTGCACAAAGGCTTTCTAACAGCTGGCGGCGGGCCTGGGTCGGAACAGGTAAATACGAAGGCTGTAAAAAGTTCCAGTTACTTCCTTCATTTTGCTGGAGATAGTTGCATGATGACCGCGAATGAAAAAGCGATAGTTTGGTGCGAGTCACCTCCGGCCAAACACCCTATCGTTTCGCGTGACGTTTGTTCTACACACTAGATCGCCTTGTACAGCCCGCGCTGTGTTTGACATCGTCAGAACGTGGCGGGCATCCCTTGTCTCATACGCGCACGCTGCCCGCGCTCAGTATGACCGGTCGAAATACAATTTCGATATCCACCAAATCACTTTTCATTTAGGTTTCTAGTATACAGTGTGATCCATCACAATGAAAGTTGCAGCTACTCGATCACGTGAAATGTCCACGGTGGTTTCACGAAAAGACAGTGGCAAAAAAGTTTGCTTCGCAATCCGAGCTAGGTTGAGTTGCCACGCGCGGCAGCCGCGCTGTCAACAGAAATGGTTCGCGCGGCAAATAACCGATTTGACGCGCTCGAACATGCCTCGCGCGGCAACCGCACATAGTCGATACGCAACTTATAAGCAGCACCCTGCGTGGCACGTTGTGCCGCCTCGCCCTCGCTAACGTCTGTTTCCCGCAGATAGCAGTAGCAAGCAGGTTTAAATCACGTGAACTGAATTAATTTTTGAAAGTTGTTTAACATTGTTTACTCTTCGATTCGGCAGAACTTTGATCGAGTGCATACCGGCGTACTGCTAAGGGGGGGGGCACGCCCCCCCCCCCCCCTGCCCGTCCTGGCAACGATCTTGTATCCAGGGAGATAAATGCTAGAGACACAAGAAACGCATTTTGGAAAAATTGACATCTTTGCCCTTTAAGGGTCGAATTACAAAAAAAATTCATTCTTAATATATAATGTTACCGCGGCGGAGACCACAGTCTTTAATATATCATCTCATTTATCTATATCGGTTAGATATCAAGAGAGATAAATAGCTCGTGACACAAAAATGCGTTGTAGTACCATTACACTTTTTCCCTTTAAGGGTTGAATTCCAAAAAACTTCTGTCTTAAAATATGATATCACCAAAGCTGAGAAATTACTCCTTTTAATCTTACATAATCGATTTTTGTTAGATATCAAGAAGTTACATGGCTCGAGAATTTCAGAAAAATTGACATTTTTGCCCTTTAAGGTCGAATTACGAAAAATTCCTTTCTTAAAATATAATTTTACCACGGCGGAGACCTTAAACTTTAATATGACACCTCGTTTATCAATATCGGTTAGATATTAAGTGAGATAAATGGCTGGTGACACAAAAAGGCATTGCAAAAATATTGATATTTTTGCCCTTTAAGGGTCGAATTCAGAAAAATTTCTGTCTTAGTATATGACGTCACTAAAGCGGTCATCAAAATCTTTAAAATTATACTTCATTAAACGATTTCAGGTAGGTATCCAGGGTGATAAATGACTCGTTACTGTATCAGAGGCTGCTCCGGCTGGAGGGTGGAGTGGAGTGGTGAATACCGGAGATCTCCACCTGGACCAACCTTACCTTCTCACCTTTATATTTTAACATGAAATCTAATATTAAAATGGTTTTAATTTAATGGTTGCTACAAGGTGAACTAGAACCATGTACTTTACACCAGAAATAAAATTTGATTTATTGGGTCTTAAGGATGATACAATGCCAGGTAACATTTAACTTTACATTAATCATATTTCAAAGGAAACAAGCTATACCCGACAGTTACATTCATAGGTAAAAGAAAACATAAAATTGAAATTAACTATTTCAACAAAGAACAAATGAACATATTATCAAAACGGCAACACAGGCCATCAGATTGATGTTAATGTTCACAATGAAAGGGGGAAACCCAGGGCGCCAGTTTAAAAACAAGAAAAGCACTGTCTTGCATTCAACACAAACCTGCAAGGTGCTAAAATTGAAATTAATCATGAAATCAGCTAGCTCAGTGATTTGTTTAGGACGGTAGTAGAGTCTGTCTCAGGGCCGCTTAAGGATTCACAAGTCTATCAAAAACCCACCGGAATGCGACCGTATGCTTCGTTACTTTACCATGCGTCGACGTGAAGAAATGTGCAGCAGATAATGCCACAACAGCTGCGAAACCAGGATGGTGGTTTCGCCACGTTCCACAATAACGCTCAGGCTATGGCAGGCTTGCCATATAATTTCCCGCTCTCCTGAGCAAGAAAGTACAAGTCAATGTGACCGGACCCAGTCACTCATGGCTGGATGTGAGCGTGTCGGCTTCAACACGTCTGCTCGGTTGTCGGTCCGGACTGCAAGTGCCGCTTAAGATGGCTTCTTCCTCGGAAAGTCGTCTCTCCATATGTAACAAACTCCCTAGAATTAGTACTGTGGACCCTTATGACTTTCACGATTGGTGCATTGAAACAAGTCCGTCGTCACGTGTTTTTATCGCGCCCTTCCATACGGTATCGCCGTTCGCGCACTTTTCGTGGCCTTGTGCCAACGTCAGAGGGAGGGAGCAAGTTCACTGTCCCTAACGGGTTTTCCAGCGCGTGCCTGCATTGTTCGGGGGTAGGCGTCTCACTGTCGCGGAGCCTCAACGACTTTGTCTGGCCCCAGACCGTTAAAATGGCAGCTCTCAGCTTCCCAAACCAAATGTTACTGAACACTAAGCTTTACAGAAATTAAATTAATAGAATAATAATGACTTTGGCTGCCTGGGTTGAATATACAATTATTACCTATGCAATATTTCTATTATCTACCATATTTTCGATCTACATAATTGAATATCATAACGAAATCTGAATATTGCAAAGAAAAAAAATCTGAATATAAATTAATTATTTAATTATTCGTTGTGGGTGACTCTGTCACACCACATTACACAGAACACAACATTTCAGAAATATTGAACTTTTTCCCCTTTAAAGGTCGAATTCCGAAAACTTCCTTTCTTAAAATATGATGTGAAAAAAGTGAAGGCCATAAGCTTTAAAATGACACCTCATTCATTGATTTCGGTTTAGTATGATGGAAGATACAGGCTTGTGACAAAAAAATACCTTATAGTAATAATATATGACTAGACGACCCGTGCGAAAATTTCACGAATAAAATACGATGAATAGTGAGGTAGAATGGTTGTAATATAACAAAAAGTAGAACCGTACCTTTGTTGCAAATATTTATTCTTTTAGTTTAATAGGTTCACATCAAAATACTTACAACATATTACGAAACAGTTAGGAAAATTTAAAACACTCTGCATTTACGACAAACTGTCACAAAACTTAACAAAATACAACCAACCTGAACAAAATGAACACAACATATCAACATCTCTGTGATATTTGTTGCTGTGCGTATAAAATATGTACATTGGAATTGTATAGCAATTAAGATTCAACTGGTAATTAAAACGAAAATATTTCCATAACAGAATTTTTTTCTGAAAAGCTACATCTCTGTGATATCTGCTGCTGCAATCTAAGGACTTGGCTCTGAACTTTCTCATACGCGCTACCAATTAAAGCACCAAATTCCAAAAAATTCTTTCTTAATTTATGATTTTACCAAACTGGAGACCTTAATCTTTAAAACGATATTGATACTTTTGCCCTTAAGTGTCGAATTCAAAAATTTCTTTTATAAAATATGATGTGACCAAAGTGGCCACCTTGGTCTTTAAAATGATACCTCATTTATCGATTTCGGTTAGTTATCAAGCAAAGGAAAAAAAAAATAGAAATGATGATATTTTTGCCCCTTAAGGGTTGAATTTGGAGAAAGTTTCTTCTTAAAATATGATGTGACTAAAGCTGATAATTTAATATTTAAAACGATACCTCATGTACTAATTTCGGTTAGGTATCAAGGGAAATAAATAGCTCATGACAGAAAAATGGGTTGTAGAAATATTAATACTTATACCCTCTAAGGTTAGAATATTAAAAAATGTCTTTCTTTAAAATGTGGTGTAACGGAACCTAAGTCATTACGAAGATCTCAATCTTTAAAATCGTTTATTAATTTTGTTTTATTATCAAGGGAGATAAATGACTCGAGACACAAAAAACGCATTTTAGAAATACTGATATTTATGCCCCTTAAGAGTACAATTCAGAAAAAATTATTTCTTAAAATATGATGTTACCACAGCGGAAACCTTAATTTTTAGAATGCTACCATATTTATCTATTTCGGTTTGATATTAATCGAGATAAATGGCTCGTGACACAAAAATGCGTTGTAGAGCCATTTATACATTTTCCCTTTTAGGGTTGAATTCCATAAAACTTCTTTCTTAAAATATGATGTCACCATAGCTGAGACATTAGTACTCATACTCTTACTTGATTTATCGATTTTGGTTAGATATCCAGAAAGATAAATGGCTCGAGGCACAAAAAATGCATTTTAGAAAAATTGGCATTTTTGCCCATTAAGGGTCGAATTAGGAAAACTTCCTTTCTGAAAATATAATGTTACCACGGCGGAGACCTTAGTATTTAATGATACCTCATTTATCTGTATCGGTTAGTTATGAAGTGAGATAAATGGGTTTGGACACAAAAACACAATGCAAAAATATTGTTACTTTTGCCCGTTAAGGGTCGAATTTCGAAAAACATTTGTCTTAGTATATGACGTAACTAAAGCGAAGATCTTAATCTTTAAAATGATACTTCATTAAACGATTTCAGATAGGTATCCAGGGAGATAAATTACTCTTAACACAAAAATCAACATTTTAGACATATTAAAATTATTGCCCTTTAAGGGTCGATTTCCGAAAACTTTCTTTCTTAAAATATAATGAGACTAAAGTAGAAACCATATGCTTTAATATGACACCTCATTCACTGATTTCGGTTAAGTATGAAGGAAGATACAGGCTTGTGACAAAAAAATACCTTATAGAAATAATATATACTAGACGACCCGTTCGAAAATTTCGCGAATAAAATGCAATGAATAGTGAGGTTGAATGTTTGTAATATACCGGTAGTGAAAAGTAGAACCGTACGTTGGTAGTAAATATTTTTTTTTTTTTTTTTTTTTTTTTTTTTTTTTTTTTTTTTTTTTAGCGTAATAGGTATGCTTTTAAGTACTACTACATATTACGAAACAGTTAGAAAAATTTAAAACAATAAACTGTCACTGATGTTAACAGAATACAACCAACCTGAACAAAATGCGCTCAAAATCTCTGTGATATTGTTGCTGTGTGAATAAAATGTTTACATTGGAATTGTATGGAAAAACGAAAGTGTTTCCACAACAGAAAAAAAATATCCGAAAAGTTATTATTGACATCTCTATGCTATCTGCTGCTGCAGTATAGGTACTTATCTCAGAACTGTCTCATGCGCACTACCACTTTAAGCACCAAATTCCAAAAAATTCTATACTTTTGTTCCTTAAGGGTCGAATTCAAAAAATTCCTTTTATAAAATATGGTGTGACCAGAGCAGCCTCCTTGGTCTTTAAAATGATACCTCATTTACCAATTTCGGTTAGTTATCAAGTGAGGTAAAAAAAAGTTTTAGAAATGATGATATTTTTGCCCCTTAAGGGTTGAATTTGGAGAAAGTTTTTTTTTAAATATGATGTGACCAAAGCGGATAATTTAATATTTAAAACGATACCTCATTTATTAATTTTGGTTAGGTATCAAGGGAAATAATTAGCTCGCGATAGAAAAATGCGTTGCAGAATTATTAATACTTTTGCCCTCTAAGGGTAGAAATTTGAAAAATTTCTTTTATCCATTGTGGTTTAACGGAACCGAAGACCTTACGAAGAACACAATCTTTAAAATGATACCTCGTTCATCAATTTTCTTTAATTATCAAGGGAGATAAATGGCTGGAGACACAATAAACGCATTTAAGGAATACTGATATTTGTGCCCTTTAAGGGTCGAATTACGAAAAATTCCTTTCTTAAAATATAATGTTACCACGGTGGAGACCTTAGTCTTTAATATGATATTTCATTTATCTATATCGGTTAGATATCAAGGGAGATAAATAGCTCGTGACACAAAAATCCGTTGTAGGGAAAATTTATAATTTTTCCCTTTAAGGGTTGAATACCAAAAACATTCTTTCCTAAAATATGATGTCATAAAGCTGAGACACTACTCCACATAATCCTACTTGATTTATCGGTTTGGGTTAGATATCCAGGGATATTAATGGCTCGAGACACAAAAAACGCATTTTAGATAAATTGAAATTTTTGCCCTTTAAGGGTCGAATTACGAAAATATATATTTTTACCACGGCGGAGACCTTAGTCTTTAATATGATATCTCATTTATCTATATCGGTTAGATAGCAAGGGAGATACATAACTCGTGACACAAAAATCCGTTGTAGAAAAATTTATACTTTTTCCCTTTAAGGATTTAATACGAAAAACATTATTTCTCAAAATATGATGTCACAAAGTTGAGACACTACTCGTCATTATCCTACTTCATTTATCGATTTGGGTTGGATATCCAGGGAGATAATTGACTTGAGACACAAAAAACGTATTTTAGATTTATTGACATTTTGGTTCTTTAAGGGTCGAATTACGAAAAATTCCTCTCTTAAAATATAATGTTACCACGGTGGTGACCTTAGTCTTTAATATGATGTCTTATTTATCTATATCAGTTAGATATCAAGGGATATAAATAGCTCGTGATACAAAAACGCATTGTAAAAATATTGATACTTTTGTCCTTTAAGGGCTGAATTCCGTAAAAAATATCTGTCTTAGTATATGACGTCACTAAGCGGAGATCTTAATCTTTAAAATGATACTTCATTAAACGATTTCAGATAGATATCCTGGAAGATAAATGACTTGTAACTCAGAAAACAGAATTTTAGAAAAATTGACATTTTTGCCCTTTAAGTGTCGAATTCCGAAAACTTCCTTTCTTAAAATATGATGTGACCAAAGTGGAGACTATAAGCTTTAAAATGACACCTCATTCATTGATTTCTGTTAAGTATGAAGGAAGATACAAGCTTGTGACAAATATATATATATATATATATATATATATATATGTGTGTATACTAGCATTTGCCCGCTGCTTCACGCGCGCGTGCCTTGGCAGGTGTAGAAATTATTTACCGATTTTATTCTCTTATCAGACATTAACGTGGAAAGGCATGAACTGTTAATGTATTCTGAATAGTTTCGTTTTGTTTCGGTTAATACGTTAGGTTCGGTTTTCATACTGATGTCAGAGAGTTGTTTTATTCATATTTTAACATGATGCAATTGATTCAATAGTAGGAAAGGTTCCTGAAAAATTAACAGTAGTAATTCGTGGTTGTAATTATTGTGCGAAGTATAAACATTTATTGTTTAGAAAGGCTTTCACGGTTCAAACGACGTTCTTTCTTCTGTGCGCTTTCAGAAGCTATGGATTTAGCGTATAGAACCCGGTTATAGGCCAATCGCTTTTCTCGGTGCAGGTTACTTTCATTTGCTCTAGCTATTTCATCTAGTTCTCTTTGACGTTGCAGACGATGTTGTCGGTCTATTTCACTCTCATTTTGCCGAATATTATTTCTGAAAGCAATATTTAACTCAGCTAAAACATAATATTTTTAAATGCTGATATGGAGGATTCCACGTTAACCGTGGTACCGAAAATTTAAATGGGTATATAACAGTTGTAACGTTAAGAAAGCTGATATTATAATCATTATGTGTAATTTTTTTTTTGGCGATTTTATGTGTAAACTTTGCCTGGGATTATATAGCTAGGTATAAGCTTTGTTAAGGATGTATCTGTGGATTTAATGAAAAATATTCTTTCCATGATACTTAACTAAAAAAAGTTTATTTTTAAAAGTGGATACCGAGGATTGCAACATAACCACGGTGCCATAAATTTATGTAAATATAGCAGTAATCTACGACTTAGTCCTCTTGGAAGTGTGCTGAAATATAAAAATTCGTTACCAATTATCACAGCATCTCAATTTTTCTGATTTATTTATTTTTTGTTGTTTTTTATTTTTTGTTGTTTGGATATTGGTTTTATTTTATGTTGATACACCATCAATTATTCCTGCTTTAAAATAGAAATTTACGTGAATTGGAGCTACTCTTGATTTCAAATCGTCGTATCATTACTATCATTATTTCAGTCAGATATAATTAATCCAAAAATGTCGAGATGTGATCATGGTATAGTTTATGTAGTAACGTGCATGTAACTGAAACAATTATTTCTGAGTGGCAACATTATCGCAAGTTGTGAATCGCTTGAAATGCAACCTGACAGCTGATATGATGCTTTGTTATAGGCCTAAGAGACGATGCCTGCAGCTTTATAATCTACGCGGTGTAGCATTAGGATATGAAACATTTTTAATTTAAGTTTCTTTCAATATAGCCGTATTTTCTATGTAATTATTTCAGTCGCATGTAAGTACCTGGCGAAACAACCACCTGGACCAGATGACAATTGACTCGTTTTGTTTAGCATCAGGCATAACGGGTTTAGTTTTAAAATTTACGCGGTGTAGAATAGAATTTTATATTTGAAATAAAAATTCGTTACCAATAATCACAGCATCTCGATTTTTTTCTGATTTATTTATTTTTTGCTGTTTGGATATTGGTTTTTATTTTATGTTGATACACCATCAATTATTCCTGCTTTAAAATAGAAATTGACGTGAATTGGAGTTAATCTTGGTTTCAAACCGTCGTATCATTATTGTCATTATTTCAGTCAGATATAATTAATTCAAAAATGTCAAAATGGATCACGGTACAGTATACTATGTACTAATGTGCATGTAACTCAAGCAATTATTTCTGAGTGGCAAAATTATCGCAAGTTGTAAATCGATTGAAATGCAACCTGGACAGTGATGACAGCTGATATGCTTTGTTATAGGCCGAAGGGACGATTCTTTTAGCTTTATAATTTACGCGGTGTAGCATTAGGATATGAAATTTTTTTTATTTGAGTTTCTTTCAATATATCCGTATTTTCTATGTAATTATTTGAGTCGCATGTACCTGAATTTTCGGATGCCTAGTTATATTTGCACGTTATAGCCACGAGACATATTAATCGAATAAAGTACTTCCAAATATGTGCAATTCCGCATAAGTCATTATGAAAGAAGTATGTTTTATTACTTGCTGATATTTATAATAGCTGTTTTTCAGACATCGCTCTTCAAGAAAAAACTGAATTTCGTATTAAGTATTGGCTTATTGTGGCTGTATTGTACAGAATTCACGTAGTAATTTTGTTCCAGAGACAAACTGTATAACAGTCTACCAGAGACAATACATGTCTTCAATATTTGTAATACAACTTACGATTCAAGTAAATGCTGATTATACTTGATTCACGTCTTCTTTTTATTTTGAAGTACTGCGGTCCAGAAAAATGAATCGCAGAAGTAAAAAAAAAAAAAAAAAAAAAAAAAGGAAATCCTAAATTTTGTCAGGTCTTTTTATGAAAGGAGTGACCGTCTGAATGTGTATAATTATCTGTGGTCAACAGTTTCACATTTCTGAAGTTTTTTACTGACTTTCTTCTTCCCATGGTACATATTAGTCGTTAGCTACTTCTGCAGATGTTGATCAGCAACATTAGCTTTAAAAATTTGGAAACACCATGCAAATTGATGCGGTAGTTTTTGCGTTATTAGAGATCAAGCCTCACTACAAACGCAGCTTGCTTACAGATTTATAATAAAGTACTAGCTTCTAGCCCGTCAAAAATGACGGTTTGAACGCCATATTCTGGCAGTTCATTTTATTATTATTATTATTATTTTGCAGTTGGTTAATTATACGGGATTGTTATTGGATAATGCTAGTGGCCTTGATTTGATAATGTTCTACACAGCAATACAGTAGTAACTTCTACTGAATTAATGAGGGCGGATGTATAAAACCAATAAAATGAAAAATAAATTAGGAATCCAGAAACTTTTGCTATCCATTTAATATCAGTTTTATTCCTAGTCCAGGCACACTTCAGCACGATAGGTACGAACTACGTTCACCCGCATTTATTAATACCTTCAGTAACTTGGCGCATATGAAAGCAGTTTAATTGGTTTGTAAAACTCATTTCAAAGTGAATTACCCTGTAATCAAATGTGTCGGTGGGCTTTCTGGTCAACCCAACCACAACCCTCCATTAATATTGCTTTCGAAAATCATAACTTCTACTACTCTCAAATGCTGTAGTCAATCGCAAGACATATTGTTTTTAAGCAGTGATTCCGTTGTAATACAGCCTGTAGACTACCATTATTTTCAAGCAGAAATTAGGTTGTAATACATTCTGGACGGGCATAATACAGTTAAATGTACTACGGAAAATATTTCTAGTGGATTCTTGCAGTTTACCACACCAATTCCTGGCAGAATCGCGATCTCCGGTAATACCGATTTATTTACATTATTTTACTTTAAATGACGGGAAGTAAACTTCCTCTGAGTTTTTAATAAACTTCATCGTTTCTTATCTCCGGACAAAAAAAAATAAAAAAAAAATTGTAGGCTGTGTTTTAACCTAGTACTCATTATTGATACAGGTAATATAACGTACACATACATACATTACATGAATTTTTGCTTCTGGTTGTCGTAGATAAATAAAAAGCAATATGTAAATTTAAACGAACGTACTAATTGTAACTTTGTGACACATAATTGCCTCGCATTAATTTTTTTCCCTGCTCTCCGTATTTCTAATATCTCTGCTCACTGCTATTTTGCGGCAATAATATCGTTGTTGCATTTCGAGTGTCATATCGCTTATACTGTAAGTCAGAGACAATAGTCATATCCTTGACTGTTTAAATCATGGTTTAAATCTAATCAAAAGTTTGTATTAAATCTCATTTAATAGTTAACAAATGTATCAAAAACTAATGGTATCATATATAATGGTAGTAAGAATTTATTCTGGAAAAGCTTATAAGGAGAAATCAATTAGTCATTTTTAATGATATCGTTTGTTATATGAATACGTTACTCTGGTTAGATTATCAGAGTATTTGGTTAGGATTTTGCATAAATAAATGTAGACTATAATTTCGAAAACGGATAACTGTTATTTATTTGACCAATACATCATTATGTTTCTCCAAGTTTTAAATACACTTCACAGTTTCTTACCGTCTGCCGAAAAAATCTTAGGTTATGGTTTAACCTAGGGCTTATAACTGACACAGATAAAATAGCGTAAATATTGAATCCCTTCTCCTTACATGAATTTTGGCGTATAACTGATACAAATAATATAACATAAACATCGAACAACATTCGTCTTACACGACTTTCTGCATCTAACTGTAGTAAATAAACAAAATGTGCCAAAATGGAAGGAATGCAATATGGTGGTTGATGATTGGCCGTTCGTTAGCCAATAGGAGAACCAGCTATAGACGACGCACGCAGACCACACGTTAGCTTTTTATATAGTAGGATAGATATACAGGGTGTTACAAAAGGTATGGCCAAACTTTCAGGAAACATTCCTGACACACAAACAAAGAAAATATGTTATGTGGACATGTGTCCGTAAACGCTTACTTTCCATGTTAGAGCTCATTTTATTACTTCTCTTCAAATTACATGAAACATGGAATGGAAACACACAGCAACAGAACGTACCAGCGTGACTTCAAACACTTTGTTACAGGAAATGTTCAAAATGACCGCCGTTAGCGAGGATACATGCATCCACCCTCCGTCGCATGGAATCCCTGATGCGCTGATGCAGTCCTGGAGAATGGCGTATTGTATCACAGCCGTCCACAATACGAGCACGAAGAGTCTCTACCTTCCTGCAATTGGGCCAACTGGCGGTGAATCGAGGAAGTACAGTACATACTAACGAAACTAAAATGAGTTCTAACATGGAAAGTAAGCGTTTCCGGACACATGTCCACATAACATATTTTCTTTTGTTTGTGTGTGAGGAATGTTTCCTGAAAGTTTGGCCGTACCTTTTTGTAATACCCTGTATATATATATATATATATATATATATATATATATATATACGTGTATATCCCTATATTTCACCCTGCAGCCACCACTGCCAAGGGTATACTACTGATGAATATGTGTGGTAGCAGAATGGACTTTCCTAACGTGCACAAAGTTGGACGAATGCCGGTAGCTGTGGGAGTGTGGGAGATACGGAGATTGAAAGTGGTCGATCTGGGCTGCCACAAGTACATAGCGCAGACAACTGGAGTTTGTGTGTGGTGGCAGCATCGAGTCTGCCTTCGTGCAGTATTGTGGTTGCATGTTGGTAGCTAAGGGGGTACGGGAGTTATGGCCGTTGAAAGTTGGGCACTTTCATATTTCCACCAAAGGCATGTGTGTGCCTATATTTCATCATTGAGCCAAAACTACCTAGCGCCGACCACTGATGTTTGTGTGTGTCTTAGTAGAATGTAGTTACTGATCGTGCAAAACGTTGACTGAATGTCAATAGTTAAGGGAGGGTGTGGGGGGGGGGGGTGTGGAAGGCACGGTGGCTGAAAGTGGTCGATCGAGTACATTTTCTTATTTGGACCAAAGGCATGTGGCCCCTATATTTCAGTTTCCAGCAACAGATACCTAGCGCAGACCACTGGTGCTTGGTGTGATTTTAAGTCTCCCATAGTCCACTATGGTGGTTCCATGTCGGCAGCTGTGGTAATGTGAGATATATGTTGGTTGAAAATGGTCGACCGAGGGTATTTTGTTATTTCCATCAAAGACTTGTGTGTCTTTATATTTCACTTTGCAAAAACAACTACATGGCACATATCACTATTGTTTGTGTGTTGTAGTGGACGCTAATCTCCCATCGTGCACTATGGTGGTTAGAAGTCGGTAGCTGTGCATATGTGTGACATATGGTGTTTTAAAGTGTTCGATCTGAGGCATTTTCTTATTTCGACCAAAGATATTCTCGTCCCTACATTTAACATTGCAGCCATAAATATCATGCGCATATCACTGGTGTTTACGAAGTCTTGGGCACCAGCCACTTGTTTATAAAACTGACTAGCATTTGTTAAGGGACCGTGCACAAACTACGTGGCTCGGTCCAGGGGGGGAGGGGTTAGCTGGAAGGCTACGCTGGGCTACGTGGGGGGAGGGGGGGTTCCGAGCCAGGCCACGTAGCTTTCCTTTCCTAACATTTTTCACAGTTAAAATGAGAAACTGAACTCACAACAGCATGTGAATATTTATTTCTCTCAGTTAATTATCTCCGTATGTAATTTACAAGAGCCTGACAAGAGAAAACAGTACAAAATGTCTTCTGGAATCAAAAGGAAAAAAAGCTACGTGCTACGTAGGGGGGGGGGGGGGGTAGAGGCAAAATCCACGTAGGGCTACGTGGGGGGGGGGAGAGGGGGTTTACAGGAGGCCAAAATGGAGCTGCGTGGTTTATGCACGCTCCCTAAGGCTCAGAAAAATAATTATTGTTTGATTGCAATTCGAATAGGTGGCCTTGGTGAATTTGATGAATAGTAGTCAGAAACTGTTGGAAATGAGTGTTGATCGTGCTCGGTTGAGGAGTGATCTGTTAAAGCAAGTGAGACTGGTAAGGTTACAACTGGCTCGTGTTTACCCATATCACCGTTGAATAAAATATTTCCAATAAGAAGTTCTACTTCACTTTGCGTGTGGGCACTGATTTTTATGTTTAGAGGCCACATGTTCTCTGTTAATCGTACTATCGTCTCTGAGATTATGATTAGCAACAGTGTCCTTTAATATTTAATAAGCTTCTCCCGATCCAGCGTGTGGAAAGTTTGCAGACTCTCGTTTGTTGCTGTGTGTGATTGAAGAATTGCTAGATTGATTAATTGCCTGTCTTTTAGGTATCGGGACTTCTATGGCTGATTACTTTGTGCTATTGAGTTCTGAATCATTAGGTTCTTCAAATCATTAATATCGATAACGATATTGCTTGAAATATTTTCTTCAGTCTCATCCTGATATAAAAGTGTTTATTAGTACTAGAACAATAATCAGTCATTTTCTTATTCACACTACTTTATATATTTCTTTATTTGCAGATGCCTCTTAATAAAAGTGAGTGCTTTAAAATAGCTGAAATCTATGAAAAGAAAATAATGCATTTTGGGGCAATTAACAGCCGATATTGCATGCTGCAGGCATCAGTAAAAAGTGAAATTATTTATTACAATTACCAATAGGATTTTAGTATTGTTTTATTAGGAATTGCAGATGCCGAATACTGCTTTTCATATGCCGATGTTGACTGCCAAGGCCGAATTTTTTATGGTGATATGATCAAAACATTACGCTTTATAAAAAGTTGTAAAATAATTAAATTTGCCTTGTGAAAAGATTTTTGGTGATATGGAAACGAAAGTTCCTTTTTATGAAAACAATGTAATGAAGGATCCAAACAATGGCCTCACCACGCACTGAAGTGCCGCCGGGCGTAGAGGAGTGGGGAGGCGTGGTCGCCATATTACCTATCTATACAGACACCGGGGAATATGTACAAACCCTCAAGGGGACTCTAGGATAAACGCAATCTGATGATGGATTATTATGTAACTCGATGAGACAAATAAAAAGTGAACAATAAATTTTTTGATATCCTGCTTAGTTTTCGAGATATTCTGTCTCAAATGTGAAATGTTTTTGGTTGAAATTCAGAAGAAAAAATCGGTCAAAGTCAAATTTGATGATGGATTCTTATTTAAAAAGACGGGGCAAATAAAAAATAAATAACAAAAATTTTCGAAATCTTACCTAGTTCTCGAGATATACTATCTCAAAAGTGAGTTGAAATGCAGAAGAAATATTTCGCAAAAAGTCAAATTTGTTGATGGATTCTTATGTAACACGACGAAAATAAAGACTACAATTTTTCGATATCTTGCTTAGTTTTCGGGATATACTGTTTCCAAATAGCAACTGTATGGATACCTAATATGGCTGCCGCCGCCACTGTGCATACGCAGTATCAGCCGGGAGTTTAGAGGTGGCGTCACAGAATAAGCGATATTTCTTCTCCATATATTTCTTTCCTCCATGATCCAAACAACGGATTTCTATTTATACACTCCACTATGCTCAATGCACCATTGTAAATGTTTCCAGCGCTATGTGTCTCGTTTTTAAAGCTTTAAGAAAAGTGATGCTGTTATCACCAGAAAAAGCTACAACAGTTGTTTTACTACGTCTTTATGAGAAAAAGTAAATTTTCTAGAAATGTATATAGTCCTCGTGGTGCAATTGTTGAGGATACAATGAAGAAGTAATTTATGGAGATTGGCGACATAAAATAGAAAATGTTTATTCACAGTCTTCTCGTCCAATACCCAGAATCGGACGGAAAAGCGCTACCAGTTGTGAAACAATAAGAAATGAATTTCTTGACTATTTGATGGGGAAAAGCAGTATAAGATGTCAAAATATCTATACATAAAATATAATGACTACACAAAATTTAGATATTTGTATTACCGTTATGACACTTTTATAGCAAACTGAATAAAAATTAATTATCTCAATATTTTCTTTTTCTCTTGGTGCAAACTCATCCAGGGAAAAATAAAATGTCGATTTAAATATGACATCGGTTCAGAGCTTGTTTTAAATGATTTTTCCTGTTTTTGATGTTGAAGGATCTCAATAAAAACTCAATTTTCTTTTTTGTCTCTTTTGAGTCATACTTCATAATTTCACTAATTTCGTTCCAGGTATTATGCTTCCTTATTTCGTTTAGTAATAATTTTGATTTGGGTTTCACAAACACTCGTGATGTCTACATAACTCTATTAATTTTAAGGAATTCTACTTAGACCACTCCATGTTCAATACAAAACAACAAAATCGTTATTTTTGACGTACTCACTGTAATTAAGCCGAATACGTGTGGTCCGCATTTTGATTTGATTTACTACCTACCAAGCAAACCCGAGCACAGGTAAACGAATGCGTTCGGAAGCATTCATTTTCCTTCGTTTCGATGTACTGTTCCTGTTTCTGACTTACTGAAACTAATGGGTGCAACCACATTTGCAATTCGTACAATTTCAGCTATAGGTGATCTCTGGATCAAGAAACTTGTAGATTTTGCTTGTTTTTGCTTCTTAATGTCATATGGTATAATATTCTGGGACAATTCTATTCATAAAAAACATATCGTTCATAGCCGAAAAGCGAGTAAACTTAATAAGAATTATGTAAGGGCTTAGGAGTAGAACTTAATGTGGACAGCTGTTCAAGATGTTAGGTATTTTATCATTGGTGGCTGAGTATATGTTATACCGTACACGTTAATTTCTATGTAGTCACAAATTATATTTGTTTGTAACAAGTAATAAAATATTTAATTTTGCCACCAGAAGAAAAATGATCTTCACAAGGATTACAAGTCATCGTCATTTGTTCAAAAAGGGGTCTGATATTCAGGGATACATATCTTCAATAAGGTACCAACATATTATATTAAATGTCTAGCAGATGATAAGATAAAATTCGGAAAAAATTGAAAGAACTTTTAACAGACATCCAATTAAAAGCAAATAATCAAGTGATTATGATGGGATTTCCAGCAGATTAGTTAAGCTGTGCTCTATAGAATTAAACAATATACTAAGTTTTCTGGTTAATATATCTTTACTGAGGGTATTTTTCCAGAAAGGCTTAGATATGTTGTAGTTAAACCTCTATATAAAAAGGGAGACAAGTCGGCAGTATCGAATTATCCTTGTAGTGTATAAACAGACGTGCTTTACAAACGTGCTTTAACTCTTTATTAAACTCTCTGACTACAACGAAACTAACTATAAACAGAATCCACAGATAATCGTAGCTGCTAGTTCAAAGATAATATTGCTCTTAATCTCCGACATCCTCCCCGCCCTGGTCAATCTCCAGAGGTATGACCAGCTGGACAGGCATGGTGATAAGTTTTCTTCCTGGCGTAGATAGGACATCAAGCCATATCTTCCGGTATTCAACTGATGAATTCTTGCCCTTTTCCTCATGTTACGTGGACGTACATCTTCCTGAAGAAGGAAGGACAATATCACCTACCTGTAATTCTGCTGATTTTCTTTCTGTGATTTCCTAATTTGGGGAAACGTTTAAGGTGTAACAGGTAATCCTCATTCCATCATTTCCAAAAGTGATCTTCCAACTGCTGATGCAATCTAAATTCCTTTCTGGTCCAGAGGACAATGATATGAATCGCCCTCCAAATAGGAAATGGGGTGGAGTAAGTACGTCTCCTGTTTCCTCGTATTGCGTCATTGGTCTGCAATTAAGTGCGGCTTCAATGCTGGTCAGTACCGTATGCAATCCCTCTTTGTCAATTATGGAGCGTTCAAGCACATTTTGCAGGCAGCGTTTAGTACAGCCAACTACTCGCTCCCACAATCCTCCCCACCAAGCCGCACATGGCGCAATAAATATCCACATGGTTGCTTGCTGGGTGAGAGAGTGGACGTCTTGTGGAGCTGCTGGATGTGATGAATACTTATTTCCGTTTTCGAACCCAGTGATATTTAGTGTCACATTAACCAACCTTCCCCCGAAGCTGAAGCGGACAAGTATACGAATTCTTAGCACTACCTGCTTTGACTCAAACCCAATAACAGATAGTACTTTGTGATTAATCACATTTAACTTGAGCTGCTCCACCAGTTTCATACTGACGAAAGTCGACTGACTTTCGGCGTCAAATATACAGCGGGTATGCGCACAAAGTCCTTTTGGGCCAGTTATATGAACAGAAGCAGTCTGAAGATACGTGAACTGTGGTGATTCGACGTCGATTTTTCTCACTGTTACCTGTTGACTGTCACTGCAGATTGAGACGTGATGTAGCTTCTTGCAGTTGGCACAAGCAACTTTGTTCCTTTTGCTGCAGACATTCATCCCGTGTCCTCGATTGAGACATAAGAAACATCTATGTGCAGACTTCAGTTTCCTTAATCGTTCATTCACGTCAGAGGATTTTTTGCAATCTTGCGCCCACTGTCTTTGAGATTCACAAAAGACACAAACTGGTAT